>CAUYUJ010017498.1:145514-234155 GCA_963575745.1 Prorocentrum cordatum | reverse complement strand
TATGTGCGACTGTTGCTATAGATTGGGCCTCTCCTCGGGCACGAATCCTCCCTAGGAGGTCCCAGGAGGCCCCAGGGGGCCCAAAGAGGCTCCTGGAGGCCCCAAAAAGCCCCAGTAGGTCCCCAGGAGGCCCCAGGAGGCCCCAGGAGGACCCAGGGACATGCGCAGAGACGCGCTCGTACTACTGAGGCTCATTCACACTCCAATTGATTCTCAGTTAGATTCATGACCAGACCGTCACAACTGAAACCCGTTTATACTCGAAAGTTTTTTGCGCCTAGATTCTCACGGCGGACAGGTCCATGGGAATAAATGCGCATATGGGGAGCCCCACGCAGTGAATATTTGAATCCCCTTAGGGGGGTGACAATGAGCGCCTCGCTCGAGACATCCTCCAAATCTGCTCCGTAAGCGAATGATGTCGGCACAACTAACAGGCAAACCCGCTTGAGACATCCCCACAAAACGGCCGCGAACGGGACCGTGAGATAACCCCTCGGCGGCTCCTTAGGGACGTGAAAATGAACGCCTCGCTCTAGACATCCTCCAAATCTGCTCCGAAAGCGAAGGATGTTGAAACAGAAAACAGGCAAGCCGCTGGAGACATCCCCACAGAACGGCCGCGAAGGGGACCGTGAGATAACCATTGGTTGCTCCCCTAAGGGGGGTGAAAATTAGCGCCTCGCTCGAGACATCCTCTAAATCAGCTCCGATAGCGAAATATGCTGGGACAGAAAACAAGCAAACCGCTTGAGGCATCCCCACGAAACGACCGCGAACGGGGCGCGCGTGAGTCTCAGCATGAGTAAGTCTGAGTCGGAGCAGGTCTGTGTATGAGTAGGTATGAGTATGAGTAGGTATTTGTGTGTGAATATGTGTCTGAGTTAGTCTGAGTGTGAGTCAGTCTGTATATGAGTAAGTCGGGGCATGAGGAGGAGAGGGCAGGAGAAGAGTGAGAAGGAGTAGGAGGCGTCCACGTAATAACCAAAAACCATCTTAGGACATGGCGAACATGCAAACTGCACCAAACCCTCGATGGGGATTACCCGTCTGACATGCAACGCCATCCGCGCGGGGCGAACATCACGCGGTGATAACGGACTGGGGCCACCGTCGCACTGTAAAATCCAATCCGTGAGCTCCCATCGGGGCATCCAGGCGCGCGGCGTTCCCCCTGCTGACAGCACGCCCTGGAAGAAACAAAGAAAACGAGCACGTCGCATATTTAGAATGAGGGCGGCCCGGCCATACCAATCGTCGCAACTGCTCCCAAATATGCCGCCCCCCCCCCCCCATCGGCCCTATGTCATTCAAACGTCCTCTGCATTGATGCGAACTGCCATGGCGGCGCACAGTGCCCCCAACGACGGCCGACACCGCTGAAGGTGATCATTTTTCATAGAGACAATCACGATGCGACGGCCCATGCGGCCCAAAATGATTCACACCAACCCGAGGACAATCCAAGAGCTCCCAAAAAATACCGCGCGCTGTCAGCGAGGATGCTTGTCGGGCGCCATCAAACTGATCAGACACAAGAAAAAGAAAAGGAACGTCACGCTCTCGCCCTTCTGGGTATTAGAGCGCTCGGCACCACCCGAAGAACCGCCCAAATCGCAGCAAAACGGCCGGAAAGGGCCAGAGGAAATTGAATGCGGCATGACCCCTCCTCTTTGTTATCTTCTACCCCCCGTCACCCCACTTCGCCATCATATTAATCCCCTGCCTCCTCACGTTACCCCCCTTTTCTCCTGTTACCCTCCTCCTCCTTCTCATCCTCCTTCGCCTTCGTCGTCCTGGTGTTCTCCCACTCCCTCGCCCCCCTCAACCGCCCTCGTTATCCCTCCCCTCCCTTTCCCCGTGTCATCCACGCCTTCCGCCTCATCCTTTTCCTCCTCGCCGCATTGCCCCTTCCCCCCCTCATTCGCGCGCACTTCCCATTCCACGCTCGAGACATCCTCCAAATCTGTTCCGAAAGCGAAGGCTGTTGGAACAGATAACAGGGACACCGCTTGAGACATCCCAACAACACGGCCCCGAACGGGACCGTGAGATAAACCCTGGCGGTTCCCCCTATGGGGGGTGAGAATGAACGCCTCGCTTGAGACATCCTCCAAATCTGCTCCGACAGCGAAGGATGTTGGGACAGGAAACAGGCAAACCGCTTGAGACATCTCCACAAAACGGCCGCGAATGGGACAGTGAAATAACACGTGGTGGTTTCCGTCAGGGGGGGCTGAAACCAGCGTCCCGCCTGAGACATCCTCACAGTCTGCTCTGGTAGCCAAGGATGTTGGGACAGAAGACAGGCAAACCGCTCGAGGCACCCCCGCAAAACGGCCACGAACGGGGCGCGCGTGAGTCTCACCATGAATAAGTCTGGGTGGCGATGAAGATTATGCATTCACGCAGGAGGATATCGATGGGCTCGGACAAGACCCTAAATTCTTGGATACATGTATGCTTTCGCCAGGCCCGCCGACGTGCCAGGATCCATGCTGGATCAAGGTCCACGTGGCTGCGCCGCCTCATTTGGGCGTACCCCTCACACGTTTCGTTGTCTCAAATGGAGGTCCACCGAAGGCCCCAGTGGCATGGCCCCATGGCGGTACCGCCCATGCGGGCGCACCCCTCGCACGGATCGTGGCCCCGCATGGGGCTCACTCGAAGGCCCCAGTGGCAGGGTCTACATGGCGGCTGCGCCCCATTGGGGCGCACCCTTCACTCGGTTCGTGGCCCCGCGTGGAGTACCACTGGAAGCCCCATTGGCGTGGTCGACATGGCGGCGCCGCCTCATCTTGGCGCGTTCCCCGCGCAATCGTGTCCCCATATGGTACCCGCAGCAGCATGTGGTTGGTTATTTCGCCAGGCCTATTTTTGTCCTGGTCCTGACAGGCCTTTGCGGGGCCCCTTGGGGCGACCCGCGAGGGCTCTTGATTTTCTTGGACGTTAGCGCGGCCCCCGCCCGATTCAGCGAAAGGGAAGTTGAGTTTTGCGTTCGCCTGTTTTTCCTTGCCGTCGCCGCGCGGGGCGCGGGTGGACTCGTGAGAAACTGCGCCCACAGAGCATTTCCTGCGTTACGCCTTCATCCTCATGCCGTCTTTCTATGATTGTTCGTTGTTGTTGTTGCTGCTGTGTTATTGTTTTTGGTGTTCTTTATTTTGTGTCGATGTGCACCCCTGTGTTATCTGTTGTTTTGTCTGCTTTCTTATGCTATGTTTTGGTTTTTGTGTTTTTTCGCCGTTCTTGTTTTTGATGTACCATGGTTTTTTTTTGTTATAGTCTGTCTGTTTTTGTACTTTGCATGTGCTGTGGTTGCTTCCTGCCTGTGTGCTTCTTTTCTTTCTTTTTACTTTTTCGGGTTGTATTGGGATTGTGATTTGACCGTTTCCGGTTTCAACAGATGTTTTTGTTTGTCTGTGCTGCTGGCATCGAGATTACAGATTGGAGGCCAAAGGTGCCGTGATCACTTCGGCGCCCCCTGTGAGTGGATCCGTCGGGACACGTACTCCACGAGCAAATGTCTATTCCCGTTCGTCATCTGCTCTTGCCGCCCCCCTCGCCCCCTCCGTGTTGTTCTTGCCTTGCCCTGGTTCGCGTTCCTTCTTGTTATCCTTCTGCGTTTTGCGCGTGCGCCCTTGCTGCACATGACCCGTCTGCCTCCCTGCATCTATGCATTGCGGGCGGCGCCCAGCCGACAAAAGAAAACGATTGCCCCGACAGAATCGGCCGACAAAAAACCAAACCACCCCGACAAAAAACACACACGACAAAAAAAAATCGGCCCGACAAAATGGGCCGACAAAAAAAAAGAGGCGGCGCGACAAAAAAATCGGACCGACCCAGGAAAGTGTCGCGACAAATTCGTTCCTGGCTGTCGCTGCCGAGCGGATTCAGAGTAAATTCACAGTTAGGATGCACCCCCCGGAAATTTTGTTCGACGGTCCGGGTGGGCATTTTGTCGGTCAGTTTGGTTGGGCTGTTTGTCGGGGCGGTCTGGTGCGTCCACGAGGTCGTGCCGCGTTCGCCGGGCGATTCGCGGTCCTAGCTGGTTCGCAGTAGCATTATGCGGCGAGGGGGGGGTGGGGGGACATGGCGGCGCGGTGGGGGAGGGAGAGGAGGGGGGGGGGAATTTGCAGGAGGAGGAGGAGGAATAATATGAGGAGGAGGAAGAGGGCGAGGGGACACGGTGGCGGGCACCCCCGCCTTCTTCTTGCTTGGTCCAGCCCTTCTGGGGGGGCGTCGTTCCCATAGGGAGCTCCACCGCAGATTTCGGCGGCGCGGTCCACATGGCGGCGCCGCGCCATGTGGGCGCAGACTTGACACGGTCCGTGGCATCACGTGGAGTTCGAGGGGGGGCCCAGCGGCAGGGCCCACATGGCGGCGCCGCCTTGTTTAAGCGCACGCATCATCACGGTTCGTGGCCCCGCAGGGAGTTCCACCGAAGACTCCAGTGGCAAGGACCACATGGCGGCGCCGCTCCAGTTGGGCGTGCACTTCACACGCGGAAGTGGCGTTGCGACGCGCGGAGGTGGCATTGCCACCCCGCCTCCGCCGGAAACAATGTTAACATATCGTGCAGCCAACAGCTCCGCTGACGGTGTTAACAAATCGTGTAGCGCCCAGTCTGTTCCAGACCAACAAATTCTTGACGCTTCGCGTATCCCCAACAGCCCATGCAGTAACGATGCCCAGGCGAATGGGGGTGATCAGGGACGTGGGGGGCATACAGAATAACAAAAGGCTGGGGAACCCGTCTTACCCAAGACGGCGAGGATGGAGGATGAATCGGAGGACGATGAGGAGGAGGAACTCAAGGAGGAAAAGGGGGAGCGGGAGGAGGGTAGAGGGAGGAAGAGCAATAGGCGGATGAGGAGGGGGAGGAGGAGGAGCAGGAGCAGGACGAGAATGAAAAGGAGGACGAGGAAAAGGGCGAGCAGAATGGCCAGAGGCCTCTTGGATGCCTCTCGGAGTCTCTTCGGGGGTCTCTTGGGGGCGTCCTGAAGGCCTCTTAGGGCGTCTTGGGAGCGTCTCGGCGGTCCCGGAGGCCTCTTGGGGCGTCTTGGGTGCCCTGGGGAGCCTCTCGGGGACCTCTTGGGGCCATGTTGGGGCCATCGTGGGGCCATCTTGGGGCCATCTTGGCGCCTTTTGGGGCCTCCTTGGCGCTTCTTAGGGCCATCTTGGAGGCGATCGATCAAAGAAGAGAGTGGGGTTAATTCGGCCTGCCCCTCTAGATCCTCTAAAATCGCCTCTTGGGCTCATCTCGAGGCGCTCTTGGAGCGCTCTTGGGCGCTCTTGGGGCCGTCTTGAGGCCATCTTGGGCCCCTCTTGGGGCGATCTTGGGCCCTCTTGGAGCCATCTTGAGGCCTCGGAAGGCCATCGGAAGCGAAAGGGTGAGAAAGCAACACGAATTGATGTTCCTTCGGTTTTTGAAGGATTTTGGCCTCTTGGAGGCCTCCTGGGGGACCTAGCTGGCCTCTCGGAGCCGTCCTGGGGCGGTTTTCGGGCCTACTGGAGCATCTTCGGAGCCGTCTTGAGGCATCTGAGGCTAGCTTCTTGAGCAATCTTGGAGCTCATATTGGGCTCCCCGAGGCGCTCTTGGAGCCATCTTGGCCATCTTGGACGCTCCAACTACCAGCGAAACCTCCCGTCCAGGTCCAGTGGAGGGGGTAGGGGGAGGGGTAAACCCCCCCCCCAAGGGGAAGAAAGGGGGTTGGAAGAGGAAACTCCCCAAACCACCTACGCCCAGAGGGCTGGTGGGACTGCGCGGCGCCCAGGTTGTTACCGCGTCGTGCGGCGCCCAGGTGTTCGCACATCGTTTCGCGCCCAGGGTGTTAACAAATCGTGCCGCCAAAAACCCCGCAGACGGTGTTAACAAATCCTCTGGCCAAGAACACCGCAGACGGTCTTCACAAATCGTGCGCCGCCCCGCATGCGGTCTTCACAAATCGTGCGGCTACAAACCCAGCGCGCGGTTCGTGGACCCACAGGGGGGTCCACCGAAGGCCCCAGTAGCATCGTCCACATGGCGGCGCCACGTCACATGGACGCACCCCTCACACGGTCCGCGGCCCCACATGGAGCCCCCAGTTGTATATGGTTGGGTTTTTCGCCAGGCTACATTGTTTTTTTTTTTTTGGTTTGGTGGCTGGGCGTTTCTTATCCGCGTTGTTGGGTTAGCCTGGTGGTAAGGAGCCCAGGGAAACAATTGTTAGGAACAGTTGAGGTTCCGCAGTGTTGTGGCGGATGATGAAGGCAACCTGCGGCATGACATTCGAGACATCAGAACCGCGATTCAATTGTCCAGGAAACTCGTTTTGGACAGTTGCGTTTTCACAGTTTTTTTTTTTTGTTGCTGACATGTGGTAGACGCATGGTTTCGGACAGTTGAGGTTTGATGAAATGTCATTGGGTGCATTGGTGCACATGCTAATTTGCACACTGGCCCCGCATTGTCCCAGGTGTTGTGCTTGATAAAGGGGGGCATCGTGGCGCGTCCTCGCGTGGCCCTGCGTTCGTTTTCCGTCACTTTGAGGCCGTTCGGGGCCGTCATATGGGCCCCGTTGAGGACCTCGTTGGAAGTTTTTTGGGGCGCTCGGAGCAATCTCGCGGCCCATCCGAAAATGCGGAAAACAAGCGCGACAGATTTTTCAAACGTGGACACAAACGATGAAACATGCATGGCGTCGGCTTCTGTGGACCAGCGCGGGGGCCGCCCTTGCGGAGCTCTTGGGCCGCCTGGGCGGCCGCGGGTTGAGTGCTTTTCCTATTCGCGGACTCCTTTCGAGACCGCCTGTGGGCGTCGTTTGATAATCTATGATGATTTATGGGCCGTCTCGGGGCCCTCTCCGACAATCGGGCGGTCTTCTGAGGGGTCGTTGGCCGTCTCGGAGTGGTCTTTGGGGACCTCGAAGGCCGCCCTGGGGCGCCAGGGAGCCCGAAAGGTGCGGACCTCCACATCTTGAATATAATCAAGGATAGATCAATAGTATTTGTCTTTCGGTGCTGTGGTGGGGGCCCTCGGATATCCTTGCGCGCGTTTGCGCCGCCTCGTGCGTCCTTCGTGGGTCTTGTCGGTGCGGAATCAAAGGATTAGCTGGTCGCGGCGCGCCTTCTGGGATCCCCAAGGGGCCGTCGCGATGTCTTCCTGCGCCGCCTCGGGGCCACGCGCGGCCGTCTCGGGGCCCGCTTTGGAACTTGTCGGGCAGCGTAGGGCCAACATTGGATTGGAACGCGCGGGGGTTGAAACGATCAAACAGATGGTTGTTGAGACGGGGCGGCTGTTGTGTCACTTATGCACGGCCGTGGCCTCGATGACACTAACCAGACGCATTGCGCGCGCCAAACGGGGTGCGATTGCATATCCTGTCGAACTGCAAGTACGTCATACGCCTTAGAGAACGTTGGAAATAATCCCAAATGGAAGCGCGAAGCGTTTTCACGCGCCTCTGCGTGCGAAAGCATGGTGGCGGCCTTCCTTTCCTTCCCCTCCGACCCCCTTCCCCCCCTCGCCGCGCTCTACTCTGCGTCCCCCCGCTGCGCCTCCGGCCCCCGCCCCGCCAAACCCTCCGCTCCTGCCCCCCCCCGCCGCCCCCGGCGCCCCCCCCCTCTGTTGCAATTTTGGATCCGACCATTCTGGCTCAAGTATTCTGGCTCCACAGAACCCTCTGCGTCGACGTCGTCTCCGCGGTGGGTCGACGCCCAGTGCGCAGGCTGCGCTGGCGCGCGCTGTCGGCCCTTCGGAACGCGCGCAGGCCCGCGGAGGCGCGCTCCCGCCTTTGCGGCGTGCGCGCGTGCGCGCGCGAGCGGGCTTTCAATCCCTTCGTTGTGCGTCGCGTCTTGCGCTAATCTGCGCGGTGCGGACGTGCGCGGTCGACTGCGCCGCTTCTTGCGCCGTGCGGCGACGAGAGGATGTGTTTTTTTTGTTGTCGCCGCCGTTCGAGGCGCCCATCAATTCCTGGCCGCTGCTCTTGAGTTCTGACCGTTCCCAGCGAGGGTGCCCAGCCTCATAGCTGACTGTTGGCGGTCGCGCTTCGACGCGCGATGCGTTTTTAGCGCGCCCTGAAAACCAGCGCCCGTTGCAATCCGATTCCATACCTCGCTGTTTTTTTTCCAGCTTGGGCTTGCGTTCGCGCCTTGCCGTGCGCGGGCGGCCCTACTCGCGTGATCGCGTCGCTTTGGATGCGCGGCGCGGTTTTCATTATGGTTTTGCGACCCCAAGAACTTTCAGAAGTGCGCCTGGCGACCTGCAAATTTGCACAGCCAGTTGCCATCGCGCCGCGACTTCTGGCGATGCCATCGCCCTCGAACGTGCGCGCGCGCACGTGCGAGCCACTGGTTGTGGGTTAGCGCGCGCAGGCACGCGCATCGCGTTGGCTTGTGCAGTTTGCGTTCATCATGCGGTTGCGCGCTGTAGTGCCGCGTGGGGTTCGCGCGTGGTTGCGCGACCTCCAATGTGTCATTGAACGTAATGGCGCCTTTGATGTCGCTGTCGCAATGATACTTGCTCCAAGGTGTTTGTTCGATGTAGCACCGCTGCCGCTGTCTTTGGCGCAGCGGTTCCTCATCGCAACGTCGCGATTGGCAGGCAATTCGGTCCGCGCCCTTTCGCGCCAAACGCTGTGATCGTGGTGCCCATCGGGGCTTCAGTCTGCAGCGAGGAGCATCGCGCGGGCGCTCGCGTTTTCGCGTTCAGTCAGCCGCGATTGGTCCAACGCTATACCGAGCATTTTGCGATTAAACGTTTAATTTTTTGAATTGCGTTTTGTCGTCAAAAGCTTCGCCAGTAGAATGGCACCACTGACACCTTGAACATGCGCAATACATCGACATCGACCAGTACGACGAGACCCCGATGAAGTTCGGCCGCCGCGATTTCGACGATGGTCCACCTGTTGATGCTGTGCCTGTCGATGTGGGTGGCGTCAGCCCTGGGTCTGCTATTACGTTGGCTCCGCCTTCTTTGCGGGCCATGGGTGTGAGACCTACAGTGGAGGCAGCGGCGCAGCAGAAGATATTGCAGAGCAAGTCCCACTTCGGCATCCTTGTTAGAGACCGCCGCGATGGATCATGGTGGGATATCAGTGGCAACACAATCAATCTGCTGCAGCACATGGACAGCACGGCGGCTGAATGTTTAGTGGAAGCTTGGCGATTGCGAGAATCAGTGTCAGAGTACGTGGCCCCGTTTGCCCAGAAGATTCGACATGCAAATCTCGATGGCGCAAAGTCCAACCCGAAAGCTGAGAACGATATACTCCGTCGGCGAGGTGCTGGTTGGTCGAGTCTGGAGCTAGATTGCGAGAGCCACATAGCAGCCAAAATCAAAAGGCATATGTACTCAATGGTTGATGACGACGTTGTGAAAGGAATGATCCATTGGGGGCTTGTCATGAATGACAACAACAACCGCGTCAAAGCGCAGAGGGCTCTCAGATCACTGCTCCGCGAGAAGATCAAGATCAGGAGAGGCCGACCGCCAGCGGATTCGCGCCCATACATGAGACATGTTATGTGCTTGGCGCTCCGAGGTGACAGACACTTCCTGGCAAAGGGTTTGTCGCTCATCTACCTCCCGGGCGGCGACCCTACGAAGACCGACGACGTCGACGTCTGGGTGCCATTCGATGCCGCGGTCGACGAGGACTACGTGAGGAAGTGCGTCACGAGTGCTCTGACCACCCTGCTGCTCAGCTCAAACGTCCCCATCGTCGACAGGAACCGCTGGAACCAGAGCGACGCCGCCGAGAACAGGTTCATCTTGATGGAGGGCCTCTTTGGACTGGCGTCCAGAATTCTTGGCGCTTCGCGTGTCCCCGTAAGCCCATCCAGAAACGATGCCCAACCAGACTTCCTGTCCCAGGTGCGCTCGAAAGCATGCAGTGAAACAAATAGAGGACAGCAGCTATATTTGGAACGATGAAGGGGGATGGGAGCGCGGAGAAGTGAATGGGTGGCGAACGTGCGGGATGAGGAGGAGGAGGATCATGATTCAGGAGTGTGTGAGAGAGAGGCGACAACGACGACAACGACGACACCGACGACGACAATTCAAGCGCAGTGGCATTCACGACATGTTCGGCCCGCGAGCCTCTTGGGGCCCATGGGATGCATCTTAGAGCAACATGTGGACATTGATGGAAGCATGTGGTTGCTTTTCGGGGCCCACTTGGTGCCCTTTCAAATAAACCTTGGGCGCTCTGGGAAACGTATCGGGTGCTATCTTGGGCCTTGTGGCTCAACGCGGCGGGCCGCTTTCATCCATCCCCCATCCGCATTGGTTCTTGGTACTGGCTTATTGGGGCATTATTGGGAGCCAACGGGTGTTCTTGGTGCTGCATTGGCGCCGTCTTAGGGCCGTCGTTGGCCATAGTGGGCTTCTCTGGGCCCCTACTACATACTGAGGACACTGAGGCCCGTCGGAAGCGCGCAAGCGAGAATGCACATGACGTGGAATTGCTTCAGGTCTTGGGCCGACGGTGGCATCCCAGGGCATCTTCGAGGGGCCCCGCTGCTGCTTGCACACGTTCTGGAACAGCCGTGGGGCCTCTTGGTTTTGGCCGCCATACTGAGCGACGTTGTGCCGTATTGAGCCATCTTGGAGGCAATCTTGAAATATCCTGGTCCACCCGTCGGAGCAATCTGGGGTCAGCTTGAACGCTCTGCTCGGCCGCAGCCCAGACCTAAGGACTGGCTGGGCGAGCCCCCCCCGCCCAGCCGAAACGGGAAGTGGGGCGATGGGCGGTGCAACGCACCGCATGCTCCAAGAGCAGGTGGATATTTCGCTTGGTGTGCGGTGGCGATGCTGGCGGCGAGAGGTCCACCTGCCCCTCTTTATCCACCTGCCCATCCCCCCAAAGCCATCACCCCCCGCCCCAGCCCCCTCCCCCTCCCCACACCCTTTCATCCGACATATCCTCCCCGTCACTCTCGCCTGCTCCCCCTCCCCACCTGGGGAGAGGGCGCTGACCCTCGCCCCATCTCCCTTCCCATGGCCACGCCCCTCATCTCCATGCCCCCCCAGCGTGCCGCAGGGTGAGGAGAGGGGGAAAGGTTGAGGAGCATGTGTGGCAGGAGCGTGTGTGTGCGTATGGAGGGGGAGGTGGAGGGGTGAGGGGAATGATACTAATGATGATGATGATGCTGATGATGATGATGGTTGTGCTGACTTGATGGTGGCGATGGTGATGACTAGGTGGGGCCACTAGAAGGGGTCCGCATGCCCCTCCCCCCCTCACCTAATCAACGCCCCGTTCCGCCTTTACCCCGCCCGCTAGGTCTGCTGACGCCGTCGCTGTGTGGACCGCGGAGCCTCCGCCGCCTCGGCCCGCTGAGTTCCCTCGTCGCGGAGACGTGGAGAAGCACAGGGTCGAGGCGGCCCGATGGTTGGCAACCGATCCACTTAAGAAGGTCATCGTTGTTCGCCAGTGCTCCGAGCCCCTCAGATCATTCATGGTTCATCAATGCGGCCTCTTCAGCGCTGAGACCAGAAAGAAGATCATGCGGACTGGCATCGACCCTTTATCTGGACCTCGCGCCGGTTTCAATCTCTTGCCACTGTATACCGTTGCCAGCTGCGCCATGGAATCAGAATTCACGAGGAGGGTGTGCTGGATCATGACTGAGCCCGTGATGTGGGATACCATTATCCGGCCGAGTTGGCGCACGCTGAGGTTGTCGTGCTACGCGTTCCGATTCTTGTCTGGAGCCGCTGGCGTATTCGAAGAGGAGATGCACGCCCGCCATCGTCGCCAGCCGTTCGAAACTTTTCGATTGGACCTTGGCGGCGATGGCGGAGACCCCGACTTCGAGTTGGCAGAGCGCTTCATGAGCATGCCCGCTTGCCTCCTCGGCGCGTTCGGCGTCCTCCACAGGGACTTCGCGACCGCTCGCGGTGGGTACTTTGCCGAGGCAGCGGTCCTGTGTCGCAGGCACTTGGCTCGGCACGCGAGGCTCACGATCATGGACCTGGAGTCGATCCACGCTAGCATCAACAGGCGGCTCAGAGCAGCTGGATTGCAGACGCATCCCACCGACATCGTCTACCAGCAGGCCCTCTGGGTCCTCGATTGTTGGCGTCGTCGAGCCGCGGGGCTGAACCTGTGGACAGATCTCGGCGAACCTACCTTGGACGAGGCCGATGGTGATAGCAGCGATGACGACCCCGATCCAGTTCGCGGCGGGGGCGGCTTGTGGCGCTTGTTTGTCCGCTTGAAGCGATTGGGCTGCAAAGGTCGAGCTGACTTCGCGGCTCTCTCGGCGGAGTACAACGCTGGCGGGAGAGCGGCCATGAGCGCCGCGCAGGTGGAGATTGCCAGTGCTGCCACGGCAAGGCACAGGGAGGGCTACCAGGGCGCGTCCTCGTTCGGCGCAAAGTCGAGGGACGTGCGTCGGCTGCAGCGCTCCGCCCAGGACCAGGCGTCGCTGACCGCGTCATTGGCGTTGCCGATGCCCGACCCTTCTGAAGGGATTTTGGCAATGGCGCCCCAGCCCCGAGTGCAGCAGACCGCCATCGCTCTCGCCGTTCAGGTTGCCGACACGTCCACGATTCAGGCTGCGTATGCTGCTGGCAGGGGCTTGATGCGGGCATCGTCCGCTCGTGAACGAGCCGCTGTTCGCGCCGCAGACGAGGCAGTTCAGCGCTGGTCTTCAGAGCAAGGTCGGAAGAGTGAACGCGCGCCCTCTGGAGCCGCCACCGCCCCGATCAACCATTATACATTTGAATGTGTTTGATTTGTGGGGGGCAGGGTCGGGCTTGGCGTCTAGTGCCCTTGCTGCCCCGTCGAGCCGCGGTGTGAGGGGCGGCGGTGTCGGCTGACGGGCGACGGCGAGGTGGCTCGGGGCGGCAGGTCCTCAGGGGCCACATGATTGGACAAGCGCGCGTTCACTCTTCAGAAGGGTCGCGGGCACTGGACCGCCTGGTCTCAGATGTGGCGCCCCATCTCCAGGAGCAGAGGCGGCAGCTGCGCACGTGCCCGAGCGTGGGCCTGTCCGACGTGGCCCTCAGCCCCCCGACGTCGGACATTGTGGGCGTCAGCGCGGGCATCACCGCCCACGGGAAAAAGAACATATCTGGTAGTTTCAAAAAAGGCTTCCTCATTAATTCACAACGCTTTGCGTCTCCCGCCAGCCCGTCGAGAAATCATGCCCAGGTGGACGGCTTCAATCAGGCAAGCGCAGAAGCATGGAATGCACCAGTGGAACGTCAGCAGTTATCATCGGAACGTGCGATGACGCGGAGGATGATGATGAGCGTGATGTTGGCATGAAGATGACAATGATGATGATGATGATGATGAGGTGGGAGTGCGAGGAGGTGGAAGGGCAACGCGAAGGGTGAGGATAATGACGCGATGACGAAAACGACGACGGACACGACGGCGTGATCCAACCGCACGAGCCATTACAACCGTTTTCGATGGGCCTCCTGATGTCCTGTGGACCTCTGGGGTCATCGTGCTGCCCTGCTGGGCAAGCTTAGATACCCTTTTAGGGTTTAGGGTTTCGCCCTTTGTGTGGTATGGAAGCCCTTAGAGGGTATCGATTCAGGGTCTCTTGCACCCCTTCCCGCGCCCCTCCCATCGAGGCCTTCGGGGGCTTTCGTGTGTCGGACTTGGAAGCAATCGGTCAGACAAAAAGGATATTCGGCTGCGCCCCCTGCCTCCTCCCGCCCTCCCCCCCTCGTCGGAGGCCAAACGCATGCCCTCTTGAGGCGATATCGTGGCGCTGTTTGGCGTTCTCGTGGCCGTTTTGGGGCCACCTGGGGAGAGGAGGGGAGGGGAGGGGTGTAGGGGGAGGGGCGGGCGGGGTTCCTCTTGAGACCCCGTTGGGCTGTCTTGGATCCATATTGCAGCCAGCTTGGGCCCGACGCTCAGGCGTTTTCTTCAGGCGTTGGGAAAAATGACGGCTTCTCTGGGGCCTCGGGGGTTCCGTGGTGATTGTGAGCCGTATCGGGGCGGGCCTCGTAGAGCAGCGTTGGGCGTTGGGAGCAATGCATAGCAATATGTGGTCTTGGGCTACTTGGTGCCAGCCATGTTCGAAGCCATCTCTGGCTACTTGGGGCCCTCTGGGGGGCAATATTGGCCCCAAAGCCATCGGGCGCCTCGCGCCGCCATCACCCTCACTCCCCGCCCTGTCCCAACCCTCTCCCCCGAACCCCGCCCTTCCTTGAATGCCCAGGGGAGGGCGGGCGTCGGGGGTTTGGGGGCCCCCTTGAAGGGAAACAAGGTTGACATAACGAGATCTTCCGCCACCTCTGTCTGGAGGGCTGGCTGATTTCCAGAGTCGGTGCAAGATGATCGAGTGGAGTAAATGCGATAAGGTCCCCGACATTCAGAGGCCCAGCGCCCAGGGTGGCTTCACTCGTCCCCCATGCTCAGTAGTTGGAATTTGTCTGTGTTCGGCATCTGGGAACGACCTGTACACGTTTCGAAATTGTTTCCTTCGGGCCATAAAGACGGAGTTCAACGTGTCTCGGAAGGCCGGCTGCGTGCTATTGAAACATCGGTGGGTTGTTATTCAGCTTGTGCCAACGCTCACCGACGACCCCTGGGCCCTCGCTGAGCGCGGCGACCACGTCTTGCCCGAGAGGCAGTGGTACCACTTCAGCCACATGAGCATCACCCCCTTTCGGCCGACCCTGCAGCGCATGATATTGAAGAGGGACCTGGACGACGTCGGTGAGTACGTGCTCAAGGACAGGCCCCCTTCCCCCAATAACGAACCTTCCCTCGCACGCACCCCAGGCACCTGAGCGGCGTGGAATCAGACACCTTCTATAAGAGGTCCTCCCATCCACCCTTCTTTGGTTTGCGTCCCCCAACGTTGCTCCAAGAGGCCACCCCAGAAGGCCCATGCAACACCACAGAGGGCATCCACAAAAAAGGCGCCCGCAATTCCAAACCGTCCAAAATATGGCACCAAGAGGCTCCCGCGAGGCCCGCAGGGCGGAAGGCCAGCAAAGACCTGACTGGTTGAGTCGCAATCGGTGTCGTTATCGTTTCAGGTTTCCTCTTACATGGCATGTGACCCCACCCCTCCGCCCCTGCCCCCCATGTGCAGGCAGGGCGCCCGAGCTCTCCAGCAAGTGCCCTAAGTTATAAGTTGGACGAAGAACGTGCCCTATACATAGAACTCTGACGTGTATGATGTAACCTCAACATCAATGCCTTACCCCGAACGCCCTAATTAATGACCGCTAGAACCGTGCGACCCTGGCCTCAACGCCCAAACAGACCAGTGCAAATCACAATGCCAAACTTTAGCACACAAGTCATGAAGAGCATCGCGCCAGCGAGCATAGCCCTTAACGCACCTATCAATGATGCCCTTTCGCGCGAGGCTCTAGCTCTCAGACCATGGCCTGAAGACCATACCTCAATAGGCCAGAATGCTAACGGCCAGGAGCCTGGGCACCAACATCCCTCGGCCCTGTACGGCGCACTGCGTGCCCAAAGGGCAACGGAAGGGCGACGGGGGTGATGGTGACGATGAGGGGGAGAATGATGAGGAGGAGGCGGAGGAGGAGGAGGAGGAGGGGTGAGGTACTTCTGGGAGACCTTTCGAGATTGTATTTTTGGGTGCGTGGAAATGGCGCCGACTGGGATGCCCGCGCGCTCGCTCACTTGCCGCGCTGTCTGATATTTGCTTCGGTGTTGACATGGGCGTGTCTGAGCCATGCGTTGACCTCTCACAGATGGTCATAGGCTATCTGCCGCCCCGCCGCCCCGATGTCGACGACCCGCGCAACGGGGTGTGTCGAAAAGGGCGTTGGCTCCCAATGGTCTCTTCTTGTGGGCCTGGTGGTGGCATGGTCATTGCCCGCTCCCCGCCCCCCGCCCCGTTGTGGCCTCGATGGGCCTAGAGCGGCGGGTTATCTTATCTCGCCGCTGTCGTGGCTGATGGTTGGCTGTCTGGTTGGGCTGTATGTCTGGATGGTTTGCTTGTTAGGCTGGTTGGTTGGATTCGTGGGTTGACGACTTGGTTGTCTGGCTCGGTTGACTGGTCGTGCGGGGCCCCGTCACGCGCCGAGGCCCCATCAGCCCAGATCCGCACCATGGGAGGCCCCTGGAGAGGGGGGCGCGTACCAGAGGTGTCGGACGCCGCACACTGCCTGAGGCCCCTGGAGAAAGGGGGGCGCGTAGGGCAGGAGTGGCCGCTGATGGGCGCTTGCGGGGCGTGGTTGGTTGGTTGGTTGGCAGGTTGGTTGGTATGTTGTTTGGCAGGTTGGTTGGCAGGTTTTTTGGGGGAGGTTGGTTGGTCGGCTGGTTGGTTGACAAGTTGGTTGGCAAATTGGTTGGCCGTGCCCCTAGGACATGGCGCAGAAAGGGCCGCGAACTCTTGGGGGACCAACGGCGGTAACCCCATCTGATGTGCAGGACTGCACGTCTGGGCCTAAACCAACATGCGACCCATGCATATTTCCGTTTCCGTTGTTGGCGGTCGGTTGGTTGTTTGGTTGGTTGGTTGGTTGGCGGGTTGATTGGGCTGGTTGGTTGGGTTAGTTGGTTGGCAGGCTGGTTGG
Source organism: Prorocentrum cordatum (assembly GCA_963575745.1). Taxonomy (NCBI): domain Eukaryota; class Dinophyceae; order Prorocentrales; family Prorocentraceae; genus Prorocentrum; species Prorocentrum cordatum. The sequence continues at coordinate 217,633 of CAUYUJ010017498.1, read as the reverse complement.
TTGGATCGGGCGGTTGTTTGACATTCCTTGGATCTGTTGTTTGGCTGGTTCGGTTGGTTGGTTGGCCACGCGGGGCCCCGTCATGCGCCGCGGCCCCATCAGCCCAGATCCGCACCATGGGAGGCCCCTGGAGAGGGGGGGCGAGTACCATAGGTGTCGGACGCCGCACACTGCCTGAGGCCCCTGGAGAAATGGGGGGCGCGTAAGGCAGGAGTGGCCGCTGATGGGCGCTTTCGGGGCGTGGTTGGTTGGTTGGCAGGTTGGTTAGCAGGTTGGTTGGCAGGTTGGCTGTTCGGGTACTGCGACCTAAGGGCAGGCACGGTCTGAGGAGTGAGCCATAGGTGCAAGCATTGTTTGGGGATCGAATTCTTGTGGCGTGGCTATGTGCTGAGGGTGTTCTGGTAAAAAGTGTAGGGGTGAGTGTTGCATGCAATGCTTGTGCTTAGTGGTTATGTTTGATAATGGTGCTCGGGATCTCTCTGGTGTTATGTTGGAGGGTGGTGGGATTCATAAATTTCGGGCGTTCGGTGTTGGTTGCCCGTGTTAGTGTGTCAGGGTGTGGCTCCCCGTGTTCGGGATGACGTCTTTAGGGGTGGGGCGTGATTGGCCATAAAGCTTATGGTTAGGGTGTCGAGGGGTTGGGCTTTAGTGGTTGGTCTTAGGCTAAGGTCGTACAGTCTTACGGTGCTCTAGGGCTCTGGTCTTTGAGTCTGGGGTATTAGGGTATTAGGGGCAGGGCCCCAGGGCCAGAGTGATATGGTTAGGGTATTACGATTAGGGTTGGTAGTGGTTGGGTGTTTACAGTTCGGGTCTTGTGGCTGAGGTCTAGGGATGGGGCAGGATGGTGAGTATGGTTGTCTACTTGAATGCTATGACATTGCCGTGTACTGACTGGTAGCTGAAACAGGTGCGTTGCCATTGTTTGAAGCCTTCGTCTTCAGATTTCAGATGCCTGGCCCTTTTTGGTTATGATATGTGTCGGGGGCCTTGCCTGAGCGTTAAACACCTTGCGCAGATCTGCCATGCAATCTTAGCCCTGATGCGGACGTCCTAATCCGAACATAACCCCATACCCCAACCAACCCTTCGAGGTCGAATTGATCCCCCCACGGGCTCGGAACCTGGTGCGTGCTCGGCTTCTCTGGCGCTGGCCACATGGAATGACACCACGTTGCATTTGTTTTGGAAATAGTGTGTGCTTGATTTGGGCAATTGTTCACAATGTCTGGTAACGTGTGCATTTGGTTTGGGCTGGGGTGCGTGTGTATCCGTGTGTTTGATGTTAGTTCCCAGGGGACTTCGATCGTCAAGTCGCACTGGGGAGTGCTGAACTCGCTGGATAGGGGCCCTGGTGTGCTCTGGCATGTCAGGTTCTACACGCTTGTATCTGATGGCCGACGCTCACTGGATTTCGATATCAGCACTCAGGTTGTCAAGGCTCGCTCTGCGAACACGTACCAATTATGGCCGAAGCCACCTAATCAGAAGAAGCCCCGCGGCGCGGCCGACGGCGGAGCGGACGCAGATGAATCTCACATTGGAGGGGGTGTATGTGTTGCTTTGAAAGATGACGATGACCTTGAAGGGGACGACGCCGTAGACATTATAACGGACACGGTTGGCCCTGGTCTGGTAGACAGTGATCTCGCGCCAGGTGTTGCCCTCGCTTCAGTGGATTTCAGATGGGGTACGATTTCGTATTATGCAAGTGGTAACTACGAGTGCGTATGCAAGCACCCTCGTCACACGCATGACGGTAACAGGTGTAGGCTCACTCGGACGAGCGTTGCGTCCGCTGAATCCCTTGAGCAGGGCAGGCCCTTAGGCCTGCTCGCTGCGTGGCTGATGCGCGCGCATCGGAGTCCCGAGCGGGATGATCATCGTAATAATTGGTGCATTTTCGGCTTCACGCTCGAACAGCGTATAGAAGCCAGGCGCATCCTTGCTGAAGAGGGGGGTGCGGCTGCCACTGCACTTTTTGAGAGGGAGCGTAAGCGGCGGCCTGGTGAGCCGATCGAGCCGCGCCTCCCGCCATGATCCAACATATAACGTATTGTCGGGGAGGGGGATGATGAGGAGGACGAGGAGGAGGCGTAGCCGTCTGGGAGAGGGAGGGCCCCGAGGAACGGGTGAGGAGGACGAGGATGAGCTTGAGGGGGGGAGGCGGGTGTGGGGAGAACGATGGGGGGAATGCGGATTGGGAAAAGAGAACTACCCACCCACCCCCACCATAGTGAATCAGTGTCAACGACCCCGAGACGAATCCAGCCAGGCGTGGGTTTGTCTACCCAGCGGGGGGCGCGGTGCGAGTGGGGACTGCCCGGCGGTGCGCCGTTAGTGACCCTCGCACCGTTGCTCCCCGGCCCCGCGCACGGCGCGGAGAGTTCAACTCTGCCTCTGGCTGGATGGAACAAAAAAATTCGTCCTACTCCTCGTCTTCATCACCCTGATCCTCCCCGTTCGTCTCCCCCTCATCCTCGCCCTCCCCATGTATTTCTCATCCTACTCCTCATCCTCCTCATCCTCCGCATCATCCGCCTGCTCATCCTCATCCCCCCCTCGCCAACCCCGCTCCAGGACTCCCGGGGAGCCCTCGGGCCCACGCAAGTTTGAGTTCTTAAGACTCTTGCGTCCTCCTCATCCTCCTCCTCCTCCCTCTCCTCCCCCCTCCTCCTTCTCCAACTCCCCCCTCTCCTGCCCAACCCCCCTCCTGGCCTCCTCCACCCGCCCCCTGCTCCTCCTCCTCCTCCTCCTCCTCCTCCTCCTCCTGCCACCCTCACCCTCCTGCACACATTGCTCCTCCTCCTCCTCCTCCTCCCCCCCCTCCCCGCGCGTCCTCGCGCCGCGCCCGCCAACGCGATGCCGACACTTTCCTGGCACTTTTTTTGGCACCCCTGTGGCACGCAGTTTGGGGCCTGACACTTTTTTTGCAACCCAGGCGGCGCGACGTTTTAGCGCCGACACTTTTCCTGACACTTTTCTGGGACTTTTCTGGCACTTTTGACACTTTCCTGACACTTTTTTCAACACGCGTGGCCGCGTTTGAGGGGTGCGACACTTTTTTTGTGACACGCGTGGCACCACACGCGGGCGCGTTGTCCAACATCAGTGCCCGATCCGCCGCCCAAAGTAACTTACACCAGCACACGCGCTGCACTCACCGACCGCTGGTCATGACGCTTCCTGGGCACGCGCTGACACTTTCCTGACACTTTCCTGGCACTTTCCTGACACTTGTTTTGATCACCCGACACTTTCCTGACACTTTTCCTGACACTTTCCTGGCACTTTTTTTTGACACCCGACACTTTCCCGACACTTTCCTGACACTTTCCTGGCACTTTTTTTGGCCAGCCGACACTTTTCTGACACTTTTCTGACACTTTTCTGACACTTTTTTTGGCACCCGACACTTTTCTGACACTTTCCTGACACTTTTTCCTGACGCCCGACACTCTCTTGACACTTGCTCGGCACTTGTTTGGCATGTGTTGGACATTGTTTGGGCAGTTTGTAAACCACCAACACTTGTTTTTGTTTGACACTTGTTGGGGCCGCCTGGGCCGCGCGCGCTAAGTACCCCCTTTACCCCCCCCCCCCCCGCCGCCTGGGCCGCGCGCGCTAAGTACCCCCCCCCCCCCACCGTCTGGGCCGCGCGCGCGAAGTACCCCCCTCCCCCCCCCCCCCCCCCCCCGCCTGGGCCGCGCGCGCCAGTGCACCCTCCAGGGCCTGTTGGATCATGTTGGAAGCAGTCTTGAGCGACCGAATGGCCTTGAGATATCCTGAGCTTTCCTTGTCCATGGCCATCCGTTGCCCTCTTGGAGCCATCTCCTGCAGTATTGGATGCCCCAACCCTCTCACGGCGACCAGTGCAGACCCAGGGAAATGCCAGTGGGGTAGTTGGGGCCGTTGAAGGGTGGGGGTGCGGGGTGAAGGGGTCGGGGGATCTATAATTAACACGCCCTCCTGAGGCCTCCTGGAAGGGGAAGAAGGGGGGGTGTCGGCGGTGCCCCGTATGGTGTTCAGTTAAAGATCGAGCAACGCTCCTGGAGCTTTATGTCCAGGGGCAGGGGGGCGCGGTCTGACCAGGGGGATCGTTTTTGCCAGAACCGTTCCCTTCGAGGAACCTTGCCTGGAGCATCGGGCATCTGTATTCTGGTCCTTCCAACCCTGGCATCCGTAGCAGGTGTGGCCCAAGTGCTACTTACATCGCATCGTTTTCTTGCAGAAGCAAAACACGTCTGCTGCTGACAGGTAGTGATGGAGGATAAGCAGCTCTTAGATGCTGCCATGGCCGAGAATGCTCGCCTTCGTCGCACAGTGAGCTTGGGGCGCAAATGCATCGACAAGCAGAGCAGCCAGATCCAGTGGATGGTGTCCAATGCCACGGCGTCGTTCGGCAAGGCGGCCATCAAGAAGATGACTACATTGGCGTTCGTCATAGACGCCGCGAAGGCCGTGGTGAAGGCAAATTCTAAGCACCGCGTGACCCAGGTGAAGGCCGTGGTGATGCAGCAGCAGGGGGCTCCATTTGCACCAGCCAGCGAGAGTCCTGTGCCCAATCCACCTGAGGCCCTTGCGGAGGCGATGCGCCTCCAGCCCGTGATGCCGCTAGTTCCTGTGGCCATGGCCAAGGCCAACGCAACGCCACCGCCGAAGCCGCAACGGGTCTCTGCGCCGCAGCCGCGTTGGAAAGCCAACGTGCTGTGGGTGCCGATCCAGCGCCACCCGTGTGGGGAGGTCGTGCAGCCGAAGCGTCTGCCCGCCATCGCGCTGCCAGATCAGTGATCGGGTTCTTCGGCGCAGGACTGGAGCGTGCTCGTCTGTGGCGCAGCTGATGACGGGGACGGGGGTATGGGAGGAAGTGGGACGTTGATGGGGGATGGAGGATTGTTGCACGAGATGCGGCAACACTCGGCTGCCTCAGCAGCGCAGTGGAGCTAACGCAATGCGCCAGGAGCCCGCGTGATGGTCATGACATTCACGCTGCCTGCGAGAGCAAAGGCGTCAGGACGAGTACGAAGCAGTATTGCACACTTAGCTTCTGACAAAAGCTTTGTTCGATTCTAAGTGCTGCTCGGCGGCGGCCACCTCGAGCTACGAACCCAACTACTTCGGTGCATGTGGGTTGCATGTGTGTTTTTCTCACCAGCTCGCCCCTCCCACGTCGAGCCGTCGTCGGCCTTATCGTCGTCAGGAAAGGTGATGGGGTTGGGGGTTTGGGGGTGGGGGTGCGGGCCATTGGCTCTGGGAGGCGCGCTCTGACCAAGGAGGCGCGTTCTGGCCGCGACCTGGTCATGTAATGCTCTGGCCACATGCCCTAACACAAGAGTTCAAGCCCTCGCGCCCCCCCTCCCTCCCCCACCACCACCCCCCTGCGCCGACACTCGAAAACCAATGCAGGGATAGGGAGAGTGACGACGTGGGCGCGTTCTGACCATGTTGGAGCGTTCTGACCAGCGAGGCGCGCTCTGGCCAGGGTGCGTTCTGACCTGAATCGTTCTTCATGTCCCACATTGGGGGTCCTCTACATGCGTACAGCGCTCCAGGCGCGTTCTGTCCAGGGAGGCGCGGTCTGACCGTGGAGGCGCGTTCTGACCAGACCCGTTCCCCGTGAGGAGCCCTACCAGAGACATCCGGCAACTTTTGCCTTGGCCCTCCCAACGTTGGCATCAGTAGCAAGAGTGGCTCAAGCGGTTTCGGCATCTCGGTGTTTTCTTGCAGGGCCAAGCTTGCAGTTGACAGGTGGCGATGCCGCCCAAGGGGTTACCTAGCCTGGCTGATGTCATGGCCGAGAGTGACGAGCTTCGTCGCACGGTGAAGTGGCAGAGCATGGCCATCACCAAGCAGAACCAGCACATCCAGTGGGTCGGAGCCCGCGTGAAGACGTTCCACGAGGCGAACCTCAGGAAGATGACGGCACTGACGACCTTCATAGCGGATGCGAAGGCGAAGGCTGTGATGAAGGCCAAGCCTAAGCAGCAGGGCGTGATGGCGAAGGGCGTGGTGAAGGCGATGGTGAAGGTTGCGGCTCCGCTACCACCGCCAGTGCCAATTCCGAAGCACGCCATTGTGCCAGCGGGTCCGAAGCACAGGGGTCGCCCGCCGAAGCATCAGCCGAAGGCCAAGGCCTTCAAGGCCCAGGGCCTGGGTGAGCCACCGCCGCCGAAGTTTGCGCCATACGTGCCGCCAGATCGGCGTCTGCCTGATGAGATCCCGCCGCCAGTCCATCGGTCGGCGGAGGGGCGTGTCATCCAGCCGACGGCGCCGTCCGTCATCCCGCTGTTTGATCGGTAGCCAGGTCTTCGGCACAGAACAGGGTTGAGCTCGTAGCGTGCACGCCTGGCGATGGGGACGGGGGCAAGGGAGGACTGTGCGAAGTTGGGGGGCTGAATGCTGCATGGGGTGCGGCGGCACTTTGTTGTCTCACCAACGCCGTGCATTTCAAGGCGTGCTGAGCTCGAGTTTGCGTCATCGGTAACACGCGACATGTGTGAGCACTGTCGCGGCAGGTGGATCATCATATCATTGCTTCTTTCCATTCGTTTCGGGCACGGCGGCCGATTCCACGTGCGACCCGATGGGTGCAGCCCGATCGACGCACCCATGTGTTTAGGCGCAGGTGATTTGCAATATTCTGCCTATAATTTGCCCCCCCCCCCCCCTCCCCCCCCGCACAGCATCAGTCCGTCGTTGACCGTATCTTCGTCAGGGGAGGGCCGCAAGTCATTGACCATGTGGGGCGCGTTCTGGCCATGGAGGTGCGTTCTGACCACGATCTGGCCATACATGCGCGTTCTGACCACGGGGGGAAGCTTGTCCTGACGCAGAGGGGGGAACGTTTCGAATTCCCGCGCCAGCGCCGCCACCCCCCCCCCATCCCGCCGCAAGTTGAATGCCCGTTTAGGGATCAGGAGAATTGTGATGCTGAGGAGGAGGAGGATGTTGAGGTGGGACCTTCGGGGGGCCTCATCAATCCACCCATCTGCTTTCTCTAACCGTTGCGGCTGCTTCCCTCGCGGCCCGCCCATCGCTCTCTTCGCGGCCCGTGCTGTGCACGATCGTCGCGCAGGCGCGCCCCGCGCTTCTGCCGCAGCCCCGCGCTTCGGAGCATGCGGGGGTGGGTGGGTGCGGAGGTCGGAGGAGGGCAGGAAGCTGCGATGGTGGCAAGAGGCTGGATGGCGGATAGCGTTTTGCCGTGTCGCCAGCCATTGCTTTGCCATTCAGCTAGCCACCATCTCTTGCCCCTGCGTTTGGGTCCACGGCCACGGTCTGATTCCAGCTCTGCAGGCTGTCGCATTCGCCGCATCCCCTCTCTCACCCTCGCACTAAGTCAAGGACCTCATGGCATCCGACGCTCCCCCCATTCGCGTTTCCTAATCGCCCTTCTGGTGCTGCCAATTGCGCAATTGCCGCCGCTTGCGCGAGCTCCTGGCGTGTCAATCGGGGCAAAGCCCCATGTTGAGAGGGGGAGGTGCGGCAGTGAACCGTGCGGTCTTGGGAGGTGCTCCTATCATCATGCCCAGCCATTCCTCACGCTCCTTTCATTCGGCCACGAGCTGGTTGGTTGGTCGTTTGGCTGGACGTGCGTTGTCCCGCAATCCTACTATCTGATACGTCAGCGTTCCTTGCTGTATCTTCCCAGGGCCAGCGTTCATAACAAGCGGGATATCAACGCGAGGAGCTTGTGGCTTAAGACTTTGCTGGGCTTCTGGAAGCCATATCGGGCCTTTCTTGGGGAGCTATGGGGCAATGCTGCGGACTCACGTTGCTTCAGAGACCGTTGGGCAACGTAAGGGCGAGAATGCGAACCGCAATAACATCATGTAGGCGTTAGGCTAGACACCTGTTGGGTTTCGAATGTTCGTTGGGCGGGTCCTCAACACCGTGGGCCCGCCTTGGAGCTGCCTTGGGGCCTACTGGAGCATGTCGGGCACACAGTTGAAAGATCTTGTTTTATCGTGAGCAATATTGGAGTCACTATGTGGCTGTTCTTGCGAACCCTCGGAACCATCTTGTGCCATATTGGACGTGCTGGCCAGTCGCGGCGGTACGTCACGACCAGGAAAGAATGGGTCGGGTGAGGGGTGTGCCAGTACCTCGTGCTGGTGTTCAGGTCTACGACCTGCACGTGGGATCGAGTCCGCCCCTGAGCGCACTGCTCAGCGCGCCCGTTGAAGATCCCACCAACCCTTGAGGGCCTGATATGTTTAAAGCCCCCCCCCACATCACCCACCCACTCCCCTTTTTCAGGCCCACCCGTTCATCCCATTCGGGGGCAGGGGGGGGAGGCGCCGTCGTATTGGAGGCGCGGGGCGGGCCACAAGGGAAAGCGGGACTCAATCGTTGACGGGGGTGATCGGGGGTGGCGACGCGGCGTGCGCAAGGGGGTCGGTTTCGGCGGATGGCCAACGCAGGCCGCGTTGGAAGTTGCGCACCCCCTCCTCTTTGTGACCCGCCCCCTCGCACCCCGAGGTCCACGGCCGCGCCCCCGTCGCCCGAAGCACCTCGCCAATGTTCATTATGCCCCCCGCCGAAGTGCCGTTGCCGCCGCTGCGAAGGTTGCAGATGCCACCCCCCTTGCCGCGGGCTGCGGGGCTACTGCCGCGAGGCCGTTGAGGTTCGAGCAGCAGTGATTGTTGCTTGAGCCCATCCAACAGTCGGCCTCGTCCCAGCGGCTTGGCTTCGGCACCAACAGCCTCAGGGGCCATGTCAGAGCGGCAGCCACCTGAGCTGCGCGGTGGCCCGCGTGGCGGCCGCGTCCAGCCTGGCAGGAAGAGAGGCGCCTTGTCGCAGGGCCAGAAGCGCATCCTCTCGGCCCAGCGCATCGCAGATCACGATGAGGCCAAGCGCACGCGGAAGGCAGTGTGCGAGTGCTGCGGGGCTCCTGCGACGGTCACTGCCCCAGGCGAGCTGGTTGCGGTTTCGGTATCAAGCGTGAGCGGTGTCAATGCACCCGTCGATCCATTTCTGCTCGGTGTCCTTGCATCGGATCGCGGGGCCCGATCTCCGTTCCTGGCCGACTGGGGGTCTCGAGGATTCGCTCCGCACCGCCCCCTTCATAGCACTACTGATAGGGCCCGAACCTCAAGGACCAGGTCCCTACACCCTACCCAAGCAGTCCCGTAGCCTCAAAGGCCTTAAACCTAGGCCCGAAGCTTAATGCCTAAATCCTGAACCTCAAAGGCCAGAACCTCACCGACTCGCCAACTAACCTGGACTGCTTAGACTGGCCACCCTTACGCCCTAACCCTAAGATTAGCCTAAGGCCCGAACCTCAAAGGCCTGCCTTATAACCATACGCCAATGTGTTGTAATACTAATGTCAGATCGCTAACGTCCCTGGCCCTCGGAGTCTTGCACGAGGACAGTCGCCCTAAAGGCCATGATGTCCCAACGGCCTTGGGCGCCCGACCTGCTGAGGCAGCCTCTACGCCCAAGGGTGGCTTGAACCAGTGCGCCAAGCACAAGGGTTACTACGACTCCTACATGAACGGTATCACATGGGAGCAGTTCTCGGCTATGTACCAGGTCGAGAAGACGGGGATCACACTCGACAAGGCATTCGAGCAGCACTCTAACGACAAGGGCCCGAACTTCGTACCCGAATCAGTTCAAATTGGCCAGTCTTTCAAACAGCGTATGGTGGTGAAGTACACTGCCCCAACGATGAGCGACTTGAAGTATACAGTGAAGCAAGTATTCGATTGGGATATCACCCGCAAGCTCCTGGCTGGCGTGCCGATGGTGAAAGCCAGGGACCCGCGCACCGACCAGCTGGAGGAGTTCTACTTGTTCCCATACGACCCCGTCAGCGACTGGCCCACCTGGGTCTGCGAGTTCGTCTTGGAGCAAGGCCAGCGCAAGCAGGCCATGTCGCCAGAGCAGCACGCATACTTGAACCAAGGCGAGGAGGTCTTCGACTGCGTGAAGAGCACCGTGGACTCCAAGTATGGCCCGACAGACAGCAAGTACAAGCTGACGGTTACCTGGGAAGATTCCCAAGATCGTTTGGCCACGAAGGAAAACAAGAGGATCGCGAAACTCCAGTCAGGCAAGGCTGTCAATGTCAATGACGATGATGACGATGACGACATTGGTGGCCCTGAAGTCGGCGGTGATGGCAGCGCCAAGCAGCAGGCGCGCGGGCGAAGAGTGAGTTGCGGGTCGGGTGCCAGCTCGAGGGCTCGCTCGGCGCCAGGTGCCACGGGATCCGCTCAGGACATGGTTGTCGATCCCGCCCAGCCAAGTCTTGTCACAGTCCCAATGGGCAGGATTACGAAATCGTTGGAAGTGCTGTCCGATGCGGAAGGACCCCGCCGCAGCCCGCAAGCCAGCCCCCGCGGCCCGCCCTCGGCGGCCAAGTCCGACTCTGCGCCTGTGATTGGTGGGGAGAAGGTTTACGCCGTGCACGAGAGCGACGATGACACCGCGAGCCAGGCGAGCCTGATCACAATCGCCAAGACTGTGCGAATGCAGTTAAAGGGTGATGATGCCACCATCTGCAAGGATGACCCAGCCGACGTCATCGTCGCAGATCACAGGAAGCGTTGCGACCTCTGGAAGGCAATGGAGTTGGGCAACCAGGGGGACGCTCGTCACCAAGCCACGTTGGCAGCGAGGCGCCTTCGCGAGAAGAAGCTCAACACCAAGGCCGACACGATCGATGCCTGGACTCAGAAGCATGCCAAGGTGGAGGAACTCTCCCACGTGAAGATCTTCAAGGCGGACCCAGAAACCGTGAACAATGCCCTGAAGTGCGCGTTGCTGGAGTTCGATCGGCTCCCCCTCCATGTGGAAGTCGACCTGGTGACTATCAAGGCGCGGGACGCCCGCATGCGTTGCGACTTGGACGCAGCTTCGCTCAACGCCTGCTTCGACATCCTCTGGCCCATCGCTGTTGTTCACGGAGATGGTGGGAATGGGGAGCCGCAGCCAGAGTTTGATTGGTATGATCCCATGGGGTCGCTGATGAGGTGCAGCTTTAAGGACAAGGCGAAGCTATTCAGGAGCGAGTGGACGCAGGCGGTCGTGGTTGACGGCATGTACACGCAGGACGATGGTGCCTCTGCCGATCTGATCCAACGACATGCCGAGCACGTCCTCAACAAGCTGAAGCAGAATTGCAGCGAGTTCGGCGAATTGACTGACGACGCAGCGGACCTCATCGGGGAGACTCTGCTCATGATGAGGGTCATTTGCGGCCTCTGCGACATGAGGAACCTCGTGCACGATGAGTACTTCATGGCCGTTGACAGCTTCTCGCAGGTCAACTTAGCGGGCAAGGAGCTGTCGCCCATGCCGCACAAGTTCTACTGCGCCCTGACGGAGTCAAAGTTCTTTGGCAAGCTGTTCTTCAAGTTCTCCGATTTGCGCCCGATGCTGTTGGACTTCAGGGCCAACAGTGCCATGGTTGAGGACTTCATGGAGGGAGTGACAGAGGACTCGGACTCCAAGGACGGCTCTCGTACGTTCGACATGCGCGACCCTGACGCGCTCACGAAGTGTTTGACTGTCTACAACACGGCGGGTGCAGCTGGCCTCACCGATGTCGTTTCGGGATTCGGGAATGAGGTTAGCAAGTGCATCGTCAATTACGGGGAGATGTTGTTGGAGGCGGTCAGTGCCGCCCCTGACGCGGGGTTGCACTGCGATATCGTTAGCGGCTTCAGCAAGGTCCTCTCGGAAGCATCTGTGACGTTCCCCCACAATGGCGACATCGCTGATCAACTTAACAAAATCGGGCTGATCCTGCAGAGAGGGGCAGCAAAGACGAACACGGACAAGGTGTTCGGCTCGTTGCGCGATTGTGCCGAGGACCCCTGCGACGAGAAGCTCGACCTCGCCGTGCAGACGCTCAATGCGAACAAGCATTTGGAGATCTCCGTTGCGCAGGGCACGGATGTCAAGAATTACGTGGTCTCCCTTGTGAAGAGCATGATCGTCAACCCAAGCTTAGACATCACGCACAGCAAAGTGAACGACGTGTGTTGCAACTTCCTCAAGCTCGTGCCTGGCGGCGCCGACGACTTGCACGCCCTGGCAACCTCCATCGTGTCATTCGTTGCGTGCACCAAGCGCCTGACGGAGTCCATTGCCGCGATCGGGGAGAGGGGTGCAGATTCGGAGGCTAGCGATAACATCGATGATATCGTAGACTTGAAGCATGCCTTGGACGTTATGGACTCCACCAAGCCTCCACCGAAGTCGTGCGAGCTGCAGGGCGGGCACTTCAGCGACGTCATCGATTCACTGCATGACAAGGCTGGCGCCGAGAGTTCGAATGGGAAGGAGCTGCTGACGGCGTTCGCCACGAAGGAGGTCGACCACTCCAAGAACTCGATGGCCACGCTCACGTCAATAATCAACCAGGTGGCTGGCGGCATGGGGGGCAGCAAACACTGGCTGGATGGCTTCGTCGAGCCGCGGAAGGTGAACCTCAAGACGTTCCTTGCGCACGCTGGGAAGACGATCCGCAAGTCGGAGGTGGCCGCGTCCTTGGACGCTCAGGTGGACAAGTTGCTCGAGGCCAGCTGTGTTGCCCTTGGGCGGGAGGGCGTGGCATGAGGGAGGATGGGGAACGCTGGGGAGGGGGGGGAGGGGGATGACGAGGAGGAGAGAGGAGGAAGCGGAGAAGGGGGAGGAGGAGGTGGACGCGGAAGAGGAGGATGAGGATGAGGAGGAATAGGAGGAGGAGGAGGAGGAGGAAGAGGAGGAGGATGAGGAAGGGGGCTCCGCTAGGCGAAGCAACGCTACGAGGAGTTCGCCAGCACCCTGAATTTCAAGATCGACACCGCCGCGATCCGCGAGGCGGAGATTGCGATGAAGGCGGCCGCGCAGACGTTCGCGGCGGGCAAGATCATCTACTATTTCGAGAACTGCAAGACGACTGCCGACAAGAGGAACAAGGTCGCAGATGCGGTGAAGCGCTACTTGGATGGTGCGACGACCGACTGCCCCAGGGCCATCGCTGACTTTGGCAAGTCGATCTGCGAGATCATCAAGCAATCGAAAGAGTTCACGGCCTGAGCCGATCATCGAGCTGCCGATGGATTTCACGGCCTGGCAATCGAGCTGCCCATGGAGTTCACGGCCTGAGCCGTGGTCGGGCTCGGGGGAGGCCGATTGGGCGTTCGGCGCCACTGCGTATCCTAAATGCCTGCGGCATCCCCCGCCGTCGTACCAGCCCAGCACCTTGGGCGGCGACTGTTCGATAGGGTGCGCGCAAGGCCGTCGCGAATAGCCTATCTGGGACGTCTTGGGGAGCTTCGGAGCGCCTGGGGGCACCCCTTGGTATGGCTTTGGGTGTATTTGGGCTGGTTGGCGCTTGTTGCGCCAATATCGGGCTCCCTTCTGGGTAAAGTTGGCCTCCTCCCTTGGGTGGGGGCTGTTAGGGGCGCTTGGGTACTCTCGCGATCCGACTTCGTGCTGTCTTCGGGCCGTCTCGAAATCATCTTGGGCCATGTTGGGTGTATCGGGCAACCTGTAGAGCCCCTGGGTGAGTCTGAAGTCGATGCCCGTCACCTCGCCGGCCGCCTTGGGCCGACGGGTGCTCAAGACGGCGAGGGCCCACTCATGTTCGAAACACGTGTAAGGCACATCGTTAATTCTTGTCTCTTCGAGCCTACTGAGGCGGGGAAGGGCCATCTCTCTTGGGCTGTCTCGCGCGGCGACTCTTGGGGCGTTTCGGGACAGCCTCAGAGCCGTGTTGGGGCCATCTTGAGCGGTCTTGGATGCACGCAGGGTGGCCTTTGCTGCCGCTGGGGGTTGCCTGATCTGGTTTGGCAGCCATCTATAGGCGCTTTGTGTTGAGAGCGTTAGGGGCGAGTGGGGCCCCCAGGGGCCATGTGTAAGAGGGGGCGGCGCGCGCAGGCACGTGTTTCGGCGGGGGTTGGGGGCGTTGAACACCATGGGTGTCTAGCGGGGCGCCCGAGGAACACCCGCAACCTTACCCGCCCCTCCCTAAGGCCACCATGAGGCCGTCATCGGGCCTCAGGGGCGCCCCAACCCGATGCGAGTTGGCATTCAGCGATGCCCCACCGTGCCCACGGGTACGGCGGTGCATATACGCGTAGGAGGCGGGGGGTCGGAGTCGGGAGGGAGGAGTGTGCGGAGGTGGGAGAGGGAGACCTGCACATGAGCAACGTCCGTCTCGGTCGGCCTCCCCCCGCGCGCGCGCGCCTGTCGATTGGGCGCGCAAGCTCGGTGACTGCGTCGGTCTCTGCGCGGCGGCGCGACGCCGCCACCTTTCAAAGCGCGAGGGCACTGCCCTCTCGAGTTCCCCCTGCGTCGGGGAGAGGACGGGGGGGGATGCACGCAGCTTGGCTGGTGCAACACATGATGGGCGGGGCGCGGGAAATCCATCATTTGCCTCATTTTCAGATGGGCTCACCGACGCATTTATCAGCGCCCCCCGCCGCAACCAAAACCACACATATGATGACGAGGCGGGAGCTCACCAGTTCGCCGTGTGCAGCGTGCGCTGCCCAAGGATACTCTTTTTCGGGGGGTTCGCGGCGTTGGCGGGAGCCGCGCCCTGCAAATAAAAAATGAGCTTATTTTGCACATCCCCCCACCCGCCATCCCCTCTTCTTTCTCGGGTTTGGCCTTCTCCTTGCCCCACCCGCCTCCTCAACCTCCTTCTCCGTGCCCTGCCCGCCTCCCATTCCTCCTTTATCGCTGGCTCCGTTGCCAGCGGCTGCGCTTGCATATGGCAGCTCGTTGTTGGATGATTCAACATTCAATTCTTGGAACGTGTTCTGGAATTCCGTTGGGATTTTTTTGGCGGGGCGGACGCTTGTTCGAACACCTAGGGGGCGTTGGAAACCATTGCCGACACTTTGCGACCATCCTCGTATCCTTTTCTTGTACGTTTCGCAAACAGTTTTAGGACATATCACACACATCGATAATAACACTTTTTGGACACTTTTCTGGTACTTTTTATGGGTTTACTAACATGACAGTCTGTAGAGGGCTCAGCGAGTTACGGCCCTTGGACTTGTCGATCTTAGGGATAGGGATAAGATCGAGGCCCCGGCCATCACGACCGTCCTCTCTGCTCTCTGGGCACGCGCCAGCCTTCCCCTGAGATCTGGGCGCTGCCATCTGTGCTTGCGTGCCTGCGCACGGGGCGTTTTCGCCCGCACGTCGGGCCCCGGGGCCAGCACGCGTCGGTTTGGCTCGAAGGATGCCGCAGAAAGGGATGGGTCCAGGGCTCCGGGTTTGTCGCGGTGTTGCATCTTTTCCGCAGCGTCGGATCTCCGGATCGATCGCCCCGACCCCTTCCGTGGCAGACAGGCTGCCCGTTCTCGGGTCGGGCCGTTCGAGTCAGGGCCCGTGGCGGCGGCAGCTGCACGGGTCGCCGGCAGCAGACGGCGTCCAGGCGCCATGCTTTCCGGCCGTGCCGCACGCGAAAAAGCAATCTCACAGGCATCGACGCAGGTCACGCGCGGGGGCGCGAGCACAGTCGCGCGTCGCGCGTCGCGGTCTGGGCGAGAGTGGCTGCCCTTCTCCAGGGAGGCGGGGTTGGCGCGAGGGCGCGAGGATGATCGCGCGCTGCGCATCGCGGGCCTGGGTGCGCGAAGTCAGGCGAGCCAGATCTTCTTTATCACGCTCTCATCACTGCTACAGTCAAATCCACAGCAAGGATGCGCTGCTTTATCGAGACTGACCTGGCACCCCTGTCTTCTGCGGCCCCTCCTGAGCCAACGCTGACGTCCAAGGAGCCAGCACTACTGTGCTCTTGCTCCCTAGAGCATTTGACACATGTGCGGAGTTTCACTGTCAATGCCACGCTTTCCTGTGGCTTTGCTGCGTTCCTGCTCTGAAGGCGCACCGCTTGAGGCGGCGGAGAGCTCGACCAGGGGGGGATCAGGGGGGGGAAGGGGGAGGGGGGGAAGGGGGGCATGGAGCCAGTCACCTCACGATCCGCGCCAGCGCCGTCTGGGAATTCCTGAGAGTAACGCGGCCAGGGGAGGGGAAGGGGGGTGGGGGCGGGGCCGGCCCCAGGCGTGGCCGCGCATCGAAGCACAGCGGGCTTCTAGCCCAGTGCGCACTGGGCTCCGCCCCGGCCGCCCCCCCTGTTCCCCCGGGTTGCCCTGAGTGCCCCTTGGCGTCCGCCCTCGCTGCGGAGCACAGGCGTCTGTCAGGAGGGAAACAAGACACACAGACACAAGCAATCGTCGATTCCCCGGAAGATATGGGAAAGTATGGGAAGTGGGGGGGACGACGAAAACTCAAAACATAGAAACACATGGGGAATCCTGTTATCTGTGTGTATGCACTTGTGTGTCCTTGGGCCCCTCCAGTCTGCCCCGCGCAGCTCGACCGATGGCAGCACCGCCGTCTGTGCGCGCCCCCGATGCGCCGCCTGCGCCGCGCGTGGAGGGCTTCGGTGCGGGGGGGAGGCATGCGCTGGCGCTCACGCAGGTCCTGTTCTCGGGCGATCGCAAGCATGGCTCAGGGGGGCGTGGATGAGCGACGGGCTCTGCAACCACGGGGAATCGCGGACTTCCGCCGCCGAGCGAGGTGGCACCGGCCGCATTTTTGGGGAGGGCACCTCCGCCGATGCATGTTTGCGCGCCCCCGATGTTCGTTAGCAACTCCTGGGAGCCTGGTAGGTCCTCGCAACGTCGTCTCTAGAGTGCACAGGCGTGCGCCAGCGTCAGGCAGTCGATGAGGAAGCTCCAGTGGAGCGTCGGCTGACGTCGATGTGGCGTCGGTTCGCGTTGGTTCGCGTTGATTCGCAGGAGTTGTCAAGATGGCATGGGAGGCTCCCATGGTTTGCCACCTAACGTTCTGAGGATCATCGATAAGTTCCCTCTCCCCTCTGCTGCTTCTTTCTTTTCCCCCCCTCGAAGAAGACAAATGTATGAACATGCATCTTCGACGAAAGTCCGCGCGAACTTCTTTGCTCTGCGCTGGGCCCCCCTGGCGGCGCCTCCATCGCTCGCCGACCCAAGCAATCTGCGCGGACCTTCGAAAGTTTGTGTGTATGCGTTTTTTCTTTCCCTCTCCTTCCATCCATTGGCACCTCCAGCCCCGTTCTCCCCTCCTTCTCATTTTTGCCTTGGTGTATTGGTGGCCCCCGAGTTGGCCTTTCAGCCTTTGTAATTAACTGCCTGCATGTCTGCCCCACAGCTGAATCATGCTGTGTGCTCCCCTCTTCCCCCCCCGCCAAAACAACACTGCACCTCCACCCCCGTCTCCGCCTCAGCATACGCCCCCGCCTCAACATCTACCTCCGTCTCCCGCACCTCCTGGCCCTCCTGCTCCCCGTCGTTGTACCGTAGCCCTCTGGGGCCTCCCTTCCGCTGAGGAGGGGGAGGAGGAGGAGGAGGAGGGGGAGGAGGAGGAGGAGGAGGAGGAGGAGGAGGGGGAGGAGGAGGAGGAGGAGGAGGAGGAGGAGGGTGTGCCCAGGAGAGACGAGAGCCTTCCCCTGACCTGCTCGACCCGAAGGCTTCCAGAGGCCTCCCGTCCGGTGCTGTTCCCGGGCCCGACTCCCTCGGGAAGCCGTCCGCTGGCCCGCCTGGAAGGTGATCGTTTTCCTCTCGGCTCGGGGAGGGCGGAGTGATACAGTCGGGGCGCTGAAGAAGGAACCCTTTTCGATGGGGAGGGGCTTGGTGTTCCTTGATTGTTTCGCAGCTTGCCTTAGGTTGTCCTGAGGTTTTCGATAGGAAATCGAAGGTTAACTTATGGAAAATAGGGGCCTCGTTCCTTATTGAATCGCTTCGCTCATTCCGCCGGCCCATAGTGTAGCGTCGCTGGCACTTGCTTGCGTGCTCGGGGGGGCATTTGGGTGGCCTCCTGGGGCCGCTTGGGGGCCTCTTGGGGGCCTCCTGAGGGCCTGTTGGGGGCCTCTTGGGGCCTCTTAGGGGCCTCTTGGGGCCTCCTGGGGACTTCTGAGGGCCGAGGGCTCGAAATATTGTTTCGTGTTCCCCCCCTGGGGTCCCTCTTGGGGCGTTCTTGGGGCCCTCTTGGGCCGTCTTGGAGGCCTCTTGGGCCGTCTTGGAGCCCTCTTGGGCCGTCTTGGGGCCCTCTTGGGGGCCTCTTGGGCCCTCTTGGGGCGGTCTTGGGGGCCTCTTGGGCCGTCTTGGGGTGTCGTGAAGCCGAAAAGGTGGAAACGCCAAAATCTCTCCAAAACCTAAGGAAAAGCAGTGAATTTTGCCTCTTGGGGCCCTCTCGGGAGTGCTCTTGGAGGCCTCTTGGGGCGTCTGGGGGCCATCGTGGGCGTCTTGGAGCGATCTTGTGGCATCTCGGACCCCTCATGTAGCATCTTGGGGGCCTCTTGGAAGCCTCTTGGCCCTTCTTGGGGCTCTCGGGGACGTCTCGGAGCCGCGTTGGTGCGCTGCTGGAGCGCCCTGGTGACTCCTCCCGGGACTCTCGGGACCTTGCCGGGGTACTTTCCGCCCGGGGGCCCCCAGGGGCCGCCCCGCGCGCGCGAAGTAGAAAGATTGTAAAGCAGTCACCGGAGATCTTAGCACGCCTCTGGCCCGTTGGGCCGGCGAATTTAGGGTTCCTTAGGTCAACGCCCCAACGGTACACGCAACGGTGTTCCGTACCTGGGCGGCAAGAAGCGAGGGCAGGTCCACGACCAGCCGATGAGGCCCGCGTGCCTGCGAGCGCCTGTGCAGGGTCATTCTCGACCCGATCGATGCGTTTCGGCTGGCCCGCTTCGAGCCGATGTCGATATTCCCACGATCCGCTGCGGCCCGCTGCTTGCATGACCCTGTCATGCATTCTGGCGCGGCACCCTGCGATTCCTCGCCGATGCAGCGCGTTCTGGTTCACGCCTCGATCCGATATCCGACTTTTCCGATTTGGTGTGGGTTGATGCTGCCTGTGCGGCCCGTCCAGGAAGAAACAACTAGTTACATAAACATCACTTTAGGAGGTCCGCGCGGATCGGCGCTGGCCCCCCCCTCCTGGCGTGCGCGAGCGCGCCAGCCCTGGAGACGCCGGCAGGGAAGCCCCGTGCCAGTCCCAAGGAAACCCGCGCAGGCCTCCGAACGTCGATGGTCAGGAGCTTTTCCGTGTTCTGCTGACTGATGCACTGGTTTCAGATGCACCTTTAGTCAGGAGGGAACTAAAGGACACAGACACAATTCATCGTCGCTTCCCAGGAACATATGCGAACATATGGGAAGTGTGGGGAGAAAAGCAAGAACAAAAACCAAGAGCATGTGCGAACATGTGGAGAATCTGGTTATTTATGTGTATTTCTTTGTGTGTCCCAGGGCTCCTTCACTTTAGGGGGGGGATCGGCGAGAGGGTGATCGGCGATTGGGGAGGGGGAGCGCACCGACCCCCCCCGTCGCCTATTCGTCGCCAATGGGGGCCCAATAGCCCCACCCCGCCCAGCAACGCGCGGGTTCGCTATCTGGGGCCCATCGCCGCTTCCAGGTCGATTCCCCCCCCCCCGCCCTGAGCCAGTCCAGTCCTCCCTCACGTTCCCTCCCATGGTTCGACATGCGAGTCGTTTTTTCGAGCGCTGTGCTCGAGAGTCCGAACGGCGCACCCGGACTCGAACGTGCCCCCACCTCCTGGCGCAAATCCCGCCCTCCTCCTCACGGAACGGTTGCCGCAGCAGGGAACCCAGCGGGAGGGCCCTTTCCGCGCTCTGCGCACAGAGCCGGCAAGGCTTCGGGTTGCGCACAGGCGCTCCCCCGCTCCCCCCCCCCGGGTATTTCTGCACAGCCTCAACAGGCCCCCCTCCGAGTACTCCAGGGCGTTTTTCTGACGAGCCAACAACACACACCCATACCCATAGGGGGGTCGGAGAGGGCTATGGGTGCGTGTTGTCGGATGGGGGTCCCCGCTCGAACGGGAGCGTTCCCCAGGGTCCGACAACCCGCACCCATACCCATAGCCAGTCCTCCTCTCAACGACCCCCCTATGGGTATGGGTGTGTGTTGCTCGTTCGCCATTCTCGGCACCCCACCTCCGAACCTCCACCCCGTCACCGGCGCCGGCCCCACGAGGGAGGGGAGGGGGGGGGGGAAGGAGGGAAGGAGGCAGACAAATCGGGAGCAGTGCGCTCGGCCCTCCGGGGGGAGAGTCGGCCCGGCGCCGCTGCGCGGCCTCGCACTCGCTGCTCGCGCGCGCGCGGCCCGAAGGAAGCGCCCGGCCCGCACGCAAGTCCGGCGCTCTGGGACAGGGCCGCAGCGGCCCTGGTCCTTTCTCGGCAACGCGCAGAGGGGGGTAGGGGGAGGGGGGAAGGCTTCTTAGAAGCACCCCTGCTTCTTAGAAGGCGCGGGCCTTCTCTATAGACTTAAGGCCGAGGCCTTCTAAGAAGCAGGGTGCTTCTAAGAAGCCTTCCCCTCTCCCCCTACCCCTTGTGCGCGCCGCCAACTTTCGGGGGTGGACAGACCTCCTACCTTGACACGTCGATTAAGGAATTGGCCGTTTTCGGTTCGCGAGAGGGCGTCGCGGCCGTTCTTTTGCGGGTCCAGGTCCGTCGGTTTCGGTCCTGGGCCGCTTTCACTAAGGGGAGGTTTACTAAAGGGAGGTTTGTCCACCGCCGATCCTTGTCATTGGACATACCTTCGTCTTCGCCGTTGTCCTCGCTCCGGGCCGGACCGGCCTCGGCAGCGGCTGGTGGAGCATCAGGAGCTCCTTCAGCGCGAGCCTGGGCAAGACCAGCGCGATCGATGCTCTGCACGACTGCGGCCATCTGCAGGAAGAGGCTGCGAACGCACACCGTCAGCAACACCGTCACCAGCAGCGTCTTCACCAGGAGGCTGTTTTCCAGACTGCTCGCCACCAATCTCGGTAAGAGGAGCGGTACCAGTAGACCCAGGAGAAGCTGGAGAAGCAGCACAGCAGCACCAGGATGAGGAGCACAAGCACCGTCGTCGACGGCGCGATGCACATTTCCCTGGTGTACGTGTTCAGCACGTCGAGCGTCTTCTTGATGAAGGGCATGTTCGGACAGGGTTAGGACGAGGATAAATCTGTTCCAGAGCGTTCCTGAACGCTCTCAGAGCGTTCCGGAACGCTCTGAGAAGGCCGCGGCGCCCGAGACATCCTCGAGAGCCGCCGGATCTTAGAGGTTTTTGATTTATATTCACTCGATTTTGTCCTCGTCCTGGCTTCGTCTTACATGTGCAAGGGCGGCCCCCACATACGTCGGGTGGCAGCCTCGATGCCGAAGCGCATCGAGTCCACGAAGCAGGAGCCGCATGGCCCTGTCCTGTGCGCGAGCGGCCTTCGCGCGTCGCTCAGCAGCTGAGCGCGTGGCCGGGCGCGGGAGAGGCGAGCAGCGGCCAAGGGAGGCCGCCGGGTGGCGCTAGCTCGCTGGCACACGTGGCGCTGGCCCCGAGCCGGCGCTGGGAGTGGGAGGAGGAGGAGGAGGAGGAGGGAGGAGGAGGAGGAGGAGGAGGAGGAGGAGGAGGAGGTAGGAGGAGGAGGAGGAGGAGGAGGAGGGAGGAGGAGGAGGAGGAGGAGGAGGAGGAGGCGGAGGCGGAGGCGGCGGAGGGGAGGCGGAGGCGGAGGCGGCGGCGGACGAGGCGGAGGCGGAGGCGGAGGCGGCGGCGGAGGAGGCGGAGGCGGAGGCGGAGGAGGGGCGCAGGGGAGGCGGCGGCGGCGCAGGCGGAGGCGGCGGAGGAGGAGGAGGAGGAGGAGGAGGAGGAGGCGGAGGCAGAGGTGGAGGCGGAGGCGGAGGAGGAGGAGAAGGAGGAGGACGCGGAGGATGATGAGGAGGAGGCGGAGGAGGAGGAGGAGGAGGAGGAGGCGGCGGCGGCGCGGAGGCGGAGGAGAGGAGGAGGAGGAGGAGGAGGATCAGGAGGAGGAGGAGGAAGGGGAGGAGGAGGAGGAGTTGGAGGAGGAGGAGGAGGAGGAGGCAGAGGCGGAGGAGGCGGAGGAGGAGGATGAGGGGGAGGAGGAAGAGGAGGAGGGGGGGAGGGGGAGGAGGAAGAAGAGGAGGAGGAGGAGGAGGTGGAGTAGGAGGAATGAGGATGATGAGGAAGTGCCATATTTTTAATCAGTCGTAGTAGCTCTTTGGCATTAGTATTTGAAATCACGGAGGTGATGATACGATTCATATTCATGTTGCTACTACTAATCATACCAAGACTAATGATACCAATGATATTGCCAGACGCACTACTACTAATCATATTAATGCCAAGAATGCTGCTATTCAGAGTCGTAATGCTAATAATCACATTACGCATAATACTATTAAGACGATCGAGGAGGCGGATGGTGAGGAGGATGAGGAGGAGGAGGAGGAGGAGGAGGGGTAGGATGAGGATGAGGATGATGATGAGGAGGAGGAGGAGGAGGAGGAGGAGGAGGAGGAGGAAGAGGAGGAGGAGGATGGAGGAGGAGGGGTAGGATGAGGAGGAGGGCCTCAGGCAGCCTCCCATGGGCGGGAGTCCCGGCTGTCTCTCTCCAGGCCTGCGGCACCGACATCGAGGGGCTGCAGAGCATAAAAGACATCCTGTTCCCGGAGGATGCTGGGCTGTCGCCCTGGTGGGCGTTGAGTAAAGGGGGGGCGGTATGCTGGGATATGAGGAGGAGGAGGAGGAGGAGGAGGAGGAGGAGGAGGAGGAGGAGGAGGAGGAGGAGGAGGAGGAGGAGGAGGAGGAGGGGCTGCAGAGCATAAAAGACATCCTGTTTCCGGAGGATGCTGGGATGCCGCCCTGGTGGGCGTTGAGTAAGGGGGGGCGGTCTGATGGGATATGATCGAGGGTTGCAGGCTGCAGGAAAGGGGGGCCCGAAGGTGCACGAAAGGTATACCTTTCCCAACTAGCGTTTCGCTCGAGGGTTCTGACAGAGATCGATGCTTCTCAGGAGGGGAAAAAGCACACACAGACACATTTAATCGTCCATTCCCAAGAAAATATGGGAAACTATGGGAAGTGGGGGGAAGACAGAAACCCAGAACAAATGGAAAAAAATAGGGAATCTTTTTATTTGTGTGTATTTATTTGTGTGTCCTGGGGTCCCTTCAGATTCCTATCACCAGAATCTCCGCAGGGAGGCCGCCGGGAGGAGGCGTCTCACAAGGCCCGACGGCGGCCCCGAAGGGTCCAGAATCGACTCGCTATGGTGATCTAGCTCGATATGGTTCAGACACGAAATTCATGTTTTGATGGATCGATTTGGTCCAGAAGTAAGGCTCACCACTGTGTGGTTGTTCGATTGCAGCCTTCCCAAGTCCAGAAATGAAGCTCACCATGGTGTTCTGGCTCGACTTTGGTCAAGAAATGAAGCTCAGACTCTGGCGTCTTGGCTATTTGGTTCCGAAATGGGGCTCGCTATGATGTTCTGGCTCGATGTTAGCCCTCCCGTATCCCAAACTGAGACTCACTGTGGTGTTCTGGCTCGATTTGGTAAAACGATTCGGATCACTAGTATGTTCTGGTTCGATTTCCTTTCGCAAGAGTCTCGACTGGGGAGGGCGGGCGGGGGCGTCTCACCAGTCTGGCGGCTGTTCGGAATCGACTCGCTGTGGTATTCTGGCTCGATTCCAGCCTTCGCAGGTCCAGACGTGAGACTCACTTTGGTTTTCTGCCTCGATTTGGTCCACAAGCGAGGCTCACTATGGGCTTGGCATCGCTCGGATGTGTGCATTTTTTCTCGGCGAGAACCATCGGAGACTATCCTGGACCATCGAGCAGAAAAAACACGCACGAAACCGAAAACTGCACGGGAAATGGACGTCCGAGCGACGGCCAGTGGGGTTCTGACTCGATTTCACCCCCCCCAGCTACAACAATGAGACTGATTATGGTGTTCCGGCTCGATCTGGGAAAGAAATGACGCTCACTTTGGTGTTCTGGCTCGATTTCAGTTCAACGATTCGTCTCTCCAGGATTTCCACAAGGGGGGCCGAGTGTTCTGGCTCGATTTCAGCCCTCGTAGACCTAGAAATGAAATTCATTGTTGTGTCCCAGCTCGCTTTCAGCCGTTGCAGGTCCAGAAATTGTGGCAAAGACATGATATTCTCACTGTTCCAGCTGTCCTAGGTCCAGAAAGTATGGCAGGGCCTGACCAATCCAGTCCAGGAGCGGGGTCGCCCGGTCCCTAATGTTGTTCCAAGCTCGTTCATGCCACCATGTCGACATCACGAATGTCACCCTCATCAGCATATTCACTTTCGTAGTATTATCGAAAATATGATGAGGTCGTTCTCGCAAACCGATGTTTCAGGTGTCCATCCAGTTCCACACATTGGCTGCTACTACGGTGCTTTGTTGGGGTATTGCTTCACGCCGTCATTATTGAGTGAGCCTTTTCGTCGCCGCGAAGCTTCTGATGTTGCTGAAGGCGGGGGTGGCTCTTGCGAAGATGTGAAGGGTGATGGTGGTGGTGGGTGGTGATTGTGATGAGCATGCGGCTGATGATGCTGGTTATGATGATCATGATGGTACTCATACGGATGATGCAAATTTCGATGATGAGGTTTTCCATGGTGGTCATGACGATGACGGTTCTGATGTTGAGGACGATGTCGATGACAAAAACGGTGATGGCGACAACGGTGAGGATGCGGATGTTGATGATAACGGTGATGGTAACTATGGCGGTAACGATTACCATCATGACAATGATTATGTTTCTGACTTCCTTCTCATCAATCAGGCGGCCGCCTCTGAGGCTGTTGGAGTGCCCCCAACTTGCCTGATAGAGAGACCCAAGAAGGGCCCGAGAGGCCACCAAGACAGTCTCGAGAGCCGTCAAGAGCCTCCCCAGATGACCCAAGCGATTTCGAAGAGCCTAGCTTGACGGCTTCCGAAGGTGTCACACGGGCCAAAAACACCGTAAGGCAGCCTGCGAAGCCCCAATTGGCTTCAGCTTAATCGCCGAAGCGCTTCTCAACTCTTGGGGCGGCATCAGGGATGTGGTTGTTCGGTTTTTGAGCGATATTTGCTGAAACGTGACTCGGGACAGACCGATTCTTGAAGGCAAGCGCTCATGATGGTATTACGGAAGTCTGGAGACGAGCGGCTTCTCTTGGGCGCAGCTGTCACAGCCATTTCTCTCGTATCCATCTGGTCATCTTGTTTTTTTTGGGTTGCAGCAGACTGCTGGTGCCCATTCTTGAGCCGAGCCTGTCCGGCAAAAACCGTTATCTTTCCGCAGCGCATGATGGTTTTGCCAGGCTTCCCGAGGAACACCACTGGAGAGACGTGGTTTTGCAGGGCCCGCGGGCCCTTATGACGCCCCTGGGCAGCTGTCTGGAACGCCGTGCTCTTGTCGAGCTCCCCGGGAGAAGGGTCCGTAGAATCACCTTCGGGCCGTCCGGGAGGCAGTGCTGTGACCCTGTCGCGCGGAGTGGCCGTCACGTCGCACGGTCATTCTGCTGCGTCGCGGGGCCTCTCGGGCCTCTGCGGGGCCTGTTCGGCAGGGCTGGACCTAAACGGTGTTTTGGCGATTTCGTGGGCCGTTTTCGTTTCGATTCCGTTTTGCGGGAAAGGCGGATTGAAGACAAAACGAGGGACAACGAACACAAAACGAACACGAAAAACACCGCTTAGGTTCAGCCCTGCTGCTCGGTGCCTACTTCCCCTCGCTTCTCTCCCCCCCCCGCGCCTCCACCTTCCAGGCAGGCCTGGGCTCGGGACAGGTCGCTCCCAGAGCGCTTCCCTGGAGCGCTCTCTCGGAGCGTGCTGTGCTGGAGGGCTCTGGAGCGGCCGCGGCGCCCGGCGGCACCCTCCGGCGCCGCAGGATCTCTCGGGGCCCCCAAACAGGGTGGTGACAGGAGGAGGAGGAGGAGGAGGAGGAGGAGGAGGAGGAGGAGGAGGAGGAGGAGGAGGAGGAGGAGGAGGAGGAGGAGGAGGGGAGGAGGAGGAGGAGGAGGAGGGAGGAGGGAGGAGGAGGAGGAGGAGGAGGAGGAGGAGGAGAGGAGGAGGAGGAGGGAGGAGGAGGAGGAGGAGGAGGAGGAGGAGGAGGAGGAGGAGGAGGAGGAGGAGGAGGAGGCGGAGGAGGAGGAGGAGGAGAGAGGAGGAGGAGGAGGAGGAGGCGGAGGCGGAGGGAGGCGGAGGCGGCGGCGGAGGCGGAGGCGGAGGCGGAGGAGGAGGAGGAGGAGGAGGAGGAGGAGGAGGAGGAGGAGGAGGCGGAGGCGGAGGAGGAGGAGGAGGAGGAGGAGAGGAAGAGGAGGAGGAGGAGGAGGAGGAGGAGGAGGAGGAGCGGAGGCGGAGGCGGAGGCGGAGGAGGAGGAGGAGGAGGAGGAGGAGGAGAGGAGGAGGAGGAGGAGGAGGAGGAGGAGGAGAGGCGGAGGCGGAGGCGGAGGCGGAGGCGGAGGGCGGCGGAAGAGGAGGAGGAGGAGGAGGAGGAGGAGGAGGAGGAGGAGGAGGAGGAGGAGGAGGCGGAGGCGGAGCGGAGGCGGGGGAGGCGGAGGCGGAGGCGGAGGCGGAGGAGGAGGAGGAGGAGGAGGAGGAGGAGGAGGAGGAGGAGGAGGAGGAGGAGGAGGAGGAGGAGGAGGAGGCGGAGGGCGGAGGCGGAGGCGAGGAGGAGGAGGAGGAGGAGGAGGAGGAGGAGGAGGAGGAGGAGGAGGAGGAGGAGGAGGAGGAGGAGGAGGAGGAGGAGGAGGGGGACTCGGGGGTCGGGATTCGGGGTCACCGCACGGTTTATGGGACTCGGGTCGGTCTCCGAGGACGTCTCGGGCGACGGGGGCCTTCGAGGTCCCGAGACCGTGCGGTGACGGACCGTGCGGTGAGGTCTTGGGGGATTTCGAGATCACCGCACGGTCTGTCACCGCACCTTTTTGGGACTCCAAAATCTCAGAGAGCCCTGATCTGTCCCTGTCCGATGTTGTCCCTGTCCTGGCTTTCCTGGCTTCGCCTTGGGAGCCCTTTCTCGCCTCTCGCTGCGTTGTGTGTTTGTGCCCTCGCCCTCCGAGGAGAAGAGCCAGATCAGCTTCAAGGAGATGTACGAGGTCCTCCTCCACCTCCGCAGAGGCGGGCGGCGGTGCGTGCGGGCGGAGAGGGGGAGCGCTGGGCGCGCGCGCTGCGCGAAGGGAAGCGCCGAGGGCCTTCCCTCGTCTCCCCTGCTCGTGTGCCCCTTTCCCACCTCCCCGTCCCTCCGTTACCCCAATCCTCGCCCGGCCTTCACTGGTAGTCTTTTTTTGTTGTTGTTTCTCTCTCTCTCTCTACCTCCCCCTTCCTCTCCCTCGCCTTCTCCCTGTCCGTCCCCTCCTCCTGTCCCTCTCCCTCTTCCTTCTTTCCCCTGGCGCCTCCCCCCTCCAGTCTCTCGTGGGAGCAGAATCAAACAAGTTCCTTCTCAGGGTCCTGTTGTTTATGAAGGTCCTGGGGTTCAAACACGCTTTTTATTGGACTTGTATCTGTTTTGCCGCAACTGAGGTCACTGCGGCTCGAAGCCGTGATTGCGTGAGGATTGTGGCTTGAAGCTGTCCGAGAGGATGGCCTACGTGAGTTGTATACCATAGCTCGAGTAGCCCTTGCTTGGTCGGCTCCCGGTCGTCCCTGTCCCAGGCGCGACCCTGCTTCCGACAAATTTGCAAGGGTCCTCCAGGACAAGGGACACCACATCGCCCGAGTACAGTCGGACCGAGGTCTAAGATCGAGGTCGGTACGGGGAGAGTACCGTAGTGTTCTTCGTGCTTATTGGACGCTCTCGTGGATCCTGGGGAGGGGGTGCCCTTGGATGTTCTGTGTGTTTTAGCCAGCGGAGGGTCTCATCTTCTTGTGGGATGATCGTCTGGCCTGGGTCCGACTGCACATCGTCTAGCATTGCACATCGTCTAGCACGACCTCCAGGGCATCCTGAGCGACCATGTCCCTGGGGTCAGACACTATTTCGCCCTGAGGTGGAGGACTAGGGACGCCACCTCGCCCGAGTATTCCGCATGGAGCTCCACGCGGCCGTGTTTTAGCGCCTGACGACGGCTCCGATGCGGCTGAATGTTTGCGCCGATTGCGGTGGACCTGCGCGCGCAGCGTCGGTTAGCCTCGATCAGCGTCCATTTGGCCTCGATTTTCGTCGATTTAGCGTTGACTAGCGTCGACTCGCAAGAGCCGATGGGAGGCTCCCATGAGTTGCCACCGAACATGTCCCTGGGGTCAAAGACTATTTCGCCCTGAGGCGGAGCGACCAGCACCACGTCGACTGGGCCCCAACCGAGGTCGAATCTGGATTAGCCCTTGTCGTGTCCTGGCGCTCACCCGCGCTCTAGGCCTCCCAAGTGGGGGGTCCGAGTAGAGGGGGTCGGAGGCTCGCGCCGCATCGCCGATGCATCGGCCATGCGGCTCGATATGGAGCGCGATGTTCTCCACGCCGACGTCGCCGACGCACCGCCGACGTCGCCGATGCATCGGCGATGCGGCGCGATCTCCCGACCTCATCTACGCGGATCCCATTTGGTAGGCCCCTAGTTCGGTGGCGAGCCCGGGGGGAAGTGAGAAGGGGCGGGCCTTCTCAGAAGGCTCAGAGGTCCCCCACGGCCTTCTGAGAAGCTCTCGAAGCCTCCCCCGAAGACACAGAGCACCTCTCAGAAGGCCAGAGGCCTTCTGAGATGCCCCGCCGTCTTCTGAGAAGGCCTTCTCCTTCTCACTCCCCTCCCAGGCGCGCCGCCGAATTTGGTTTTTCACCACATGTTCCGTGGGGTTCTGGTTTTCTTCCCTGCCGCGCCGCACCCGCGTCTCACACCTCCCCCCTCCCCTTCTCCTTCTCGCGCAGCACAGCACAGCACAGCACGGCACGGCACGGCACGGCACAGCACAGCTCACCGCACAGCAGCACAGCACAGCACAGCACAGCACAGCACAGCACAGCATACCACACAGGGCATTCCTTCGACGCCACAGGGGGTGGGGGTGCGCAGAGGGTGGTCCCTCAGCGCGGCCTCTATCCGTGACACGCTCGCAGATCGTGGCAGGCGTGGCACTTTCTCGACGCCACAGGGGGTGCGCAGAGGGTGGTCCCTCAGCGCGGCCTCTATCCGTGACACGCTCGCAGATCGTGGCAGGAGTGGCACTTTCTCGACACCACAGGGGGTGCGCAGAGGGTGGTCCCTCAGCGCGGCCTCTATCCGTGACACGCTCGCAGATCGTGGCAGGCGTGGCACTTTCTCGACACCACAGGGGGTGCGCAGAGGGTGGTCCCTCAGCGCGGCCTCTATCCGTGACACGCTCGCAGATCGTGGCAGGAGTGGCACTTTCTCGACACCACAGGGGGTGTGCAGAGGGTGGTCCCTCAGCGCGGCCTCTATCCGTGACACGCTCGCAGATCGTGGCAGGAGTGGCACTTTCTCGACACCACAGGGGGTGCGCAGAGGGTGGTCCCTCAGCGCGGCCTCTATCCGTGACACGCTCGCAGATCGTGGCAGGAGTGGCACTTTCTCGACGCCACAGGGGGTGCGCAGAGGGTGGTCCCTCAGCGCGGCCTCTATCCGTGACACGCTCGCAGATCGTGGCAGGAGTGGCACTTTCTCGACACCACAGGGGGTGCGCAGAGGGTGGTCCCTCAGCGCGGCCTCTATCCGTGACACGCTCGCAGATCGTGGCAGGAGTGGCACTTTCTCGACACCACAGGGGGTGCGCAGAGGGTGGTCCCTCAGCGCGGCCTCTATCCGTGACACGCTCGCAGATCGTGGCAGGAGTGGCACTTTCTCGACACCACAGGGGGTGCGCAGAGGGTGGTGGTCCCTCAGCGCGGCCTGTATCCGTGACACGCTCGCAGATCGTGGCATGAGTGGCACTTGCTCGACGCCACAGGGGGTGCGCAGAGGGTGGTCCCTCAGCGCGGCCTCTATCCGTGACACGCTCGCAGATCGTGGCAGGAGTGGCACTTTCTCGACACCACAGGGGGTGCGCAGAGGGTGGTCCCTCAGCGCGGCCTCTATCCGTGACACGCTCGCAGATCGTGGCAGGATTGGCACTTTCTCGACACCACAGGATCTGCGCAGAGGGTGGTCCCTCAGCGCGGCCGCTATGCACGACGGTCGTCCAGGGCATAGCAGGCGTGGCACTTTCTCGACACCATAGAGGCTGCGCAAGGGGTGGTCCCTCACCGCGGCCGCTATGCGCGACGGTCGTCCAGGGCAGAGCAGGCGCGGCATTTTCTCGACACCACTGGGGGTGCGCAGGGGGTGGTCCCTCACCGCGGCCGCTGGCTGGCTCGAATCTGTCCTCGACGGAGGATAGAAGGCTAGGAAGAGGGAGGAGGTTCAAGCAATATGGCGTTGGATGACACATAGGGGAACATTCGCGACGAGGGCTGAGAACGCAGAATTGCACATATATTATAAGCTTAAGCAAACACTCAATATTTCAGTTAAGTATGTGGGGTTCCTCGGTAGCGTAATTGGGTCATCACTCGGGTCTGCGGCGGCTGTTCGGGGCGATCCCGGCACTCCCGGAACGCTTTCGGTGAGGCGCAGCCGCTGGAACGTTTCCTGAGTCTGGAAAACCGCCGAGAACCCAAGAAGACCTGCGAAAACCTCGAACCTCGAGCCCGAAGCTCCCCCCCTCGCTCGTCGCCCACCCAGCCATCCCAACCCAACCCGAAGGCCTCAATTTGCCCTCCCTTCCCAGTGGGGGGGGGCGAAGGGGAACACCGAGAAAGCACATGTGGAACCCGTACCCCCCCAACCCGAAAGCTGGGTCTTCGGGTTGGGTTGGGGTGGTTCGGTGGGTACTCAGCGTCGTGTGCGCAGCACCTTCATCGGCGGCGAGCGACGGGGGAAAAGCTTCGGGCTCGAGGTTCGGGGCTTTCGGAGGTCTTCTTCGGTTCCTGGCGGCTTTCCAGCATCGGGGTGCGTGCCAGCGGCTGCGCCTCACCGAGAGCGTTCCGAGGGTGCCGGGATCGCCCCAAACGGCTGCCGCAGACCCGAGTGATGACCCAAAAACCAAATTCGGCGGCGCGCCTGGGAGGGGAGTGAGAAGGAGAAGGCCTTCTCAGAAGACGGCGGGGCCTCTCAGAAGGCCTCTGGCCTTCTGAGAGGTGCTCTTTGTCTTCGGGGGAGTCTTCGAGAGCTTCTCAGAAGGCCGTGGGGGACCTCTGAGCCTTCTGAGAAGGCCCGCCCCGGGCTCGCCGCCGAGATAAAAGGCATCGCCGCATGCTCAGCAATATTATTTACCAGGCCATGTGGGGGCCATCCCAGACCTGTTCTGCACTGAGACTCAGACCGAGACTGGCGCGCTCTGGGGGACAGCTGCCTCCATGGTTGCCTAAGCCCTGGCCTTTCAGGCTGGAGACGTCAACGATAGGGTGACGGCCAGCAGCGTAGCGGCGCAAGGCAGCCTAGGAACGCGCCTGAGGAACACTTCGGGCGCGGTCCTGAGGAGCGGCATCCACGACCCGGACTCCAATCCGGCCCCGGACCCAGGTCTGGTAGACGCTCTCCAACCGATGACGAGGTGG
Source organism: Prorocentrum cordatum (assembly GCA_963575745.1). Lineage (NCBI taxonomy): Eukaryota > Dinophyceae > Prorocentrales > Prorocentraceae > Prorocentrum > Prorocentrum cordatum. The sequence continues at coordinate 186,301 of CAUYUJ010017498.1, read as the reverse complement.
ACGTGACGCATGAGCGTGTTCCAGCGGGTCTATCCAACCCGTCTCGAAAGGAGCGATCGAGAAGGCCCGCTGGCACCAGCTCAACGAGTCGCAGAGTGCTGAAGCTCCCGAACCAGCTCGTTCTCCTGGTACACGGGCCCACGGGCAGGACCAAAACCATCGCTGCTCTGGCGGACCTGTGGATGCCGTGCGTGCCGCCAGGGTGGGCCGTTGGCGCATCTAGGCTGGCTCTGAGGGCGCCATCTGCAGCGTGGCCCAGCGCACAGAGCGCGAGAAGGCCCGCCTGGACCCTGAATCTGGATACCCAGGCGCATGCCCTGAAACTGGCTACCCCGAAGTGCGACACAAGGCCAGTTCTTTGGTGTCCAAGGAAGAATCCTCAGTATAAACACGGGCTTCATTGCGGACCACGTTCAGCATGGGATGGTGTACCTAACGTCTGACATTGTAGTTGCGACATGCTCCTCGTCGGATATAGTGCAAGTGAAATTGTGTGTTCGTGAAGCACGTCAGGAACATTGGATACGTCGTTTGTTAGGTATATCTGATCTTTCCTCTCTACCTACTGCTGGGGAGGCAGCAGCTACAAGCGCCCCGTAATTCCAGTAGTCCCACGGGTGGTTGCAATTCATTGTTCTGATCCTCAGGTTGCGAAGTCGATGCCGGTTGGAATCCACAAAATGTGTCCTTCCCGCCGCTACCCAACCGTTCCTTCCCTTCCCTTCCTCCTTTCCCTTTCTGCCCCTGCTGCCCTCTATTTCTTCCCTTTTGTGCCGATTCTTCCTCTTCTCCTTCATCGAGAACCGGCCAGTCGGGAAACGTGCACTCATGCATGCCGCGTGGTGCACGCTGCCCGTATATTACCTTACATGGCTGTTCTGCTTGTTGGAGTCGCGCGAGAGGGCACAAACGCACAATTCGAGTAACTAGCTGTTGATACATATATATATATATATCTTAATGAGGACCCCTGCAGCGAATTTTGGATCGGATGTTCGAAGTGAATTTGCATGCACGAGCGCTGGGTTTGACCGTGGTGCCCCGTTTTCGCCTACTCCTCCACGATGGTGCAGTGACAATTCAGCTAATGTCCCAATCTAGTTGGCAATATTCTATTCAGTCGTAGTGCTGCAGTGATCTGCACTCGCGCTGTGTAAACGAGCCGAAACGCCCATTACAGTTGTTGGAACCGGCCGATAGCACTGCCTCCTGCTGTGGCGTATATGCTACATTGCATGGTGCTTCATAGTGTAAGCAGTTGACGGTGCAGAGGACGCCGTGGCATAGACTGCAATGTGCACGTGATGCAAGGTCTTTGCAGCTCATGGCTCCACATTGCCTGAGCACGTGTACACACATGCCATGCGAACCTTTAGGGAGTGAGTGTCAGGCAAGCCTGCCAGCGTCACGGATGTTGTCAACCTGCGGGAGCTCTTCCGGCGGCGGACGCAAGAACTCAAGGATCCGCAGCTTGCAGTCAGAATGTCACTGGAAGTCGGCCCTCATGATTTTGGTGGTGTCATTGCGTCGTCCTCCTCCCGCTCCTCCTCCTCCTCTGCCACTGTCGGCCTTGGAGTCAGTCGAAGCAGATGCGGCCGTTACGATCAGTGGGTGGAAGATTTCGTTTGCCCCCAACTTTCCGTCTTCTCCTCTCCCCTCCTCCTCCAAAGGCGGCGGCATCCACCAGCGGGAGGGCATCTCCTCTAGGCGGGCCGACCTGCCTGGCCTCTCGGGGTCGCGGAAATTGTCGCCGGAGATTTTGTGCATGCAGTAGTTGTTCCCGCGTTGTTGGAGTGGACTTGGCGTGTCTTGGGTTTTGGGGGGGCGGAGATACTGGTCCAGGAGGGTGCCCGTGGCTCGGGTTGCGTCCCGCCTGTCTCGAGTGGGTAGGGGTGTGGGCGGGGGTCGTGCGTTGGTCCGTGCCCCTGAGTTGGGGGTCGTGCCTTGGGCCCAGTCCACTCTCTCTCTCTGCCCTTCCCCTGCCTCCTCATCTTCTCCTTTCCTTTTTTCCCTTTCTCGTCACCTGCCCCACCTCTGCCCCCCCCCCCCCCAGGACTTTTGTGGAGTTCCAGCCTCTTCGAGCCACAGGGGTATGTCCGTTCTGTGTGCCGAGGCCGTGCAGGGCCGCCTACGTGCCAAGCGCCGCTATGCGCGCACTCGGGGAGCTGGAGCCAGCTTTGTGATCTCAGTCTCGGCCGAACTCAGACTCGTGCTTCGGCAACGCGCAGAAGGGCGGTAGGGGGCGGGGGGGGAAGGCCTCTCAGAAGCACCCCTGCTTCTTAGAAGGCGCGGGCCTTCTCTATAGACGTAAGGCCGAAACCTTTCAGGAGGGAAAAAACACACACAGACACAATTATTCGTCAATCCCAGAGAAAAGATGGAAAAATATGGGAAGTGGGGGGGAAGACAGAAACCCAGACAATATGGGAGCATATGAGGAACCCTGTTATTTGTGAATATTTCTTTTTGTGTGTCCCAGGGCTTCTTCAAAGCAGCCTTCTCCCCCTCCCCCTTACCCCCTTTTTGCGCGCCGCCAGGTGCTCTTCGCGAGCCCGCCGCCGCCCCCTGGCCCCCCCCCCGTCCCCCGCCCCCTCCCCCGTCGCCCTCCGCTCTCGCCTCCGTGGCACTGCTCGGACTCGTGCCTTTTTTCCCTCGGGCCGGGCGAAAGGGGGGGATTGGGAAAGGGGGGGTCACGAAATTTGCTGCATGCAGCTGGTTTCGGCCTCACCGATGGGCCCATTCCTCGATACATAGCCGCCTCCGGCGCCGGGAGGCGCCGGGAAAATCAGCTACGTGAGCTGATTCTCAAAGCTCCCCTTTGCGATCCCCCCCTTTCTCCTGGCACGAGAGGAGCATGCCAGATCATTTGGCGATAAAGCTACGCACGAAACCGAACAAAAAAGCACAGGGAATGGACGTCCGAGCGATGGCGAGCCTCTCTTGTCCCCAGAGTCCTGTCGGCAGACGGCCCAGCCGAGGGCCCTCTTCTGCGTGCACGGTGTCCCGGAATCTTGCGTCGTCGTCGAGCACGTTCCCCTTCCTCAGCTTTCGTTGGCCCACGCTCATGCCCATCGTATGGTCCTTCTCCACTTGATTTCGTCCTGTGTCGCCTCGCATGTGTCCTACGGGGCGCGCAGTGCGTGGGCATCCCCGCGTACCTTTGGCGCAAGGAGTTTTTTTTTTTGTTAGTTTTTTTTTGTTTGTTTGTTTTTTTCTCCATTCTTGGATTGGGCCCGTTCGTGGCGCCCCCTGATGCAGTCTGGACCGTGCTGGCATCGATTTTTTTCTACTCCGTAGCCATTTTGGCTCAAGTCCGTAGCGTTTCGCTCAGGGCAGGAGTCTTTTGGTGTGGGGGAGGCAGCGGCCTCCGACAGCTCACAGGGCCCCCGCTCGTCCGTTTCCTTTTAGTGTATTGCGGTCCCATCCCGCACCTCTTTGCCGCACTGTACTTAGAGCCTCATGGCCAATTGCGCGAAGGCGCACGCATATTGGCATTGTCGTTCTTGTTTGCACAAGCGTACTGGTGCGAAGCTGGTCCATTGGGGCAGCAGTCTCAAGTGTCATGGGTGCAGGTTGCATAAGAAGGATGTGCTCGGTGGAAATGTCATGTCAGCAGGTGCCCTTAGCACCCGGCTCAAGCAAGGCTCGGGCGCGGGTGATGGCCCCTCGGCGGCGGCGCCCAAGTCCAAGGTGGAGCAGGCGCTGCTGCAGGCTCGCGCGGAGATCGCCAAACTCAAGCGCCAGCAGCAGCAACAGCTGGCGGGGGGCGACGGCGGCGGCGGCGGCGCGGCCGAGGTCTTGGCATCGCTCGGACATGTGCATTTTCTTCCCTCGGCGAGGACCATCGAGGAGCATCCTTGATCGTTTGGCGAAAACCACGCACGAATCCGAAACAAAACACAGGAAATGAACGTCCGAGCGATGGCCAGAGGTGCAGGTCGACGGCGCGCCCAACGGCGACCAACCGTCGGAGCGGCTGGCTCTCGAGGTCCAGCTGCTCGAGCAGAAGCTGGCCATCGCCAAGTCGGGGGTTGGTGTCTGGGCGGAGGAGCAGCACCGCGCGCTGGGCCGGCAGTCATGGAGACGAGGCAGACGTTGCTCAACTCCAAGGCGCTCCACGCGCAGGTGTACGCCCTGGCCAGCCGTGTCAAGGCGGGGGCGGCCAAGGTCGAACAGGCCAAGGAGGCACAGTTGCGGGCTGTGTCGCAGCTGGAGAAGGCGCAGAATAATGTCAGCGAAGCCAATGCCAGCCTCGAGCAGATGCAGAAACAGCAGATCGAGCTTGAGGGCGCGCTCGGCAACATGCAGAGGCAGCTCGGCAGGTCGGCGGAGCCTGGCGACGGAGCGGACGTCGCGCTCCCGACGGTGGGCGTATCGACGGCGGAGCTGGAGGCCATCGTCGCCGAGCTCGCCGAGGGCGCGGGCATCAACTCGGGGGCCCAGGAGAGGTTGGCAGAAGGCATTGGTGGTCAGATCGACGAACTCATCGTTGCCATGTAGCCGAAACTTGTGGCAGCTAGTGGTTGCGGTTCTGACGCTGCGGGTTTTGCTGGTGCAGGAGGCGCTGGTGCTCATCGAGGCCGTGCTCTCAAGCCAGTCTGCGAGCCAGACGGAACCGACACGAAGGAGCCGGAGAAGATTATGCGGCCACTCGCCAGCTGGGCCACAGAGGCAGAATTGCGCGAGAGAGCCAAGCGGCTTGCGAAGGGCGGATATCCGCCTTTCTAAGCTCACTGTGCGCGCCTTGTTTGTGATAAATTGGTCGCCAGTCATGGGGCATGGTTGCATTGCTATTGTCAACATGACTTCGTGGGGCTCTTGTGCTGGGTGTTTGGAGAATCTTCCCTCGGACACGCAAGTCGTCGCCCTGCAGGGGCATCGCAACGCGGATCTGGATCGCCTCGTCAGTTTTCACGGCGAGGTGGCAGACTACGGTCATGTTGGCATCTGGGCGCCAGCATTCGAGTCAGCATCGTCGGAGACGGGTGCTAGCGCGGGGGTGGCAGTATTGGAAAGATCGTCGATTACAGTCACAGCGCCACCCTTCGTGCAGAGCGCTGTCCTTGTTCTTAGAAGGCTGGTGGGTGCACATATCCACTGGGGCGTGAAGGGAGGCTTGGTGGTCCCGTCTTTATATGTATTCGATTCAGTTGGCATGGATGACGAGAATAAGCGTATCGTGTCCCAGCTGGCTCTGCACATTTCGAGACTCAGAGCCGCGCAAGTGGACTTCGTGATGTCAACATGTCGATGGCGGAGCTTGCGGGCTCGAGTCTGGCCGAGGTTGAGGTGCTTTTCTTTGTCCCGGGGGCTTCTGCATGCAGGCCGACGCAAGTATCTAAGCACTCCACCATAGACTACTACTTGGTATGTGCCAATTCTGGCTTCCCGTCTGATGGGGGCCATGGGTACAGGAGGGCGCCGCTACTTCGCTGCATCTCCCTGTGCGCATGGAGCTTGCTGCAGGTGACTTGGGCGCGGGGGTGAGGGTGTCAGTCGCGCCGAAGGGTATTGCGGCAGCCCCGCCCATCGGGTGTGCCAGAGGGGTCGAAGACTGCCCCCCCCCCAGCTCTTGCGTCCATGCGCTCTGTGGAGTCGGTGCAGGATCTTCCGAGGGCGCGGGGCAACGTGCTCTCCACCGTTGAGGAGGAGCTGCCGGGCAGGTATGATGTGGTCGGCGCGACGCGCAATTTGTTCCAGGGCAGGGTTGGCGGGGTCGAGACCGAGCTGAAGACGGTGAAGTGGGTGCCGCCCGCTCGATGCACTAGGCATGCCCCCCAGGCGCTAAGCACCTCATGGGCGTCATGACGTATGTCCAGCGGTCGCTGAACGAGCTGTACCTCTCCAGCTTGACGTGTCCGTTGGATGCCGCAACGCGCCGCAAGTTAGGTCAAGTCGTAATGGAAGCGAAGGCGTATCTGGGCAATATCATGAACTCCACTCACATCCTTGCGCATTTAGGGCAGTGGGCGAGAATTTCTTCCATGGCGGCATCGGCGTCTTCTGCAGGGGCGACTTCGCGGGCGTAGCTAGCAACGTTGTCGAGTGTTGTCGAAGGTGGATGACAAGGCGGTCGCGAAGAAGCGGGATGCATGTGTGAGGTTGGCGCGGGATCCCTTCGCGAGAGGGGCTTGCTGCGCGCGCGGAATGTCCAAGACGCAAGCGTTGCAGGAGGTGTTGTCGGCTTGGACTGACCGCCCGAGCTCGGCCTCGCCATGGCGAATCTGCGATCGCGAGATTGCGCCCTGGACTAAGATATGGTGGTGCCACGGGTCGAGCCGACTCTTTTTTGTGTGTTTCCCTCTCCCTTCTGCTTCTTCTTTTTTTCCTCTCTCTCTCTCTGCGAAGACAGCGACGGGTCCAGCGGTGCGTGCGTTGCTGCTCCTGTCGGACGAGGGCCTCTATGCCATTGCCGCGTTGTTCGGATGCTGTGAGGATTGGTGCGCTGGGCCAGATGAACGCACGCGGCATGAGATGGTCAGGCTGCCAAAGCCCAGCGGAGGATGTCGACTCATCACTTTGATGACTAGTATCATTTGGGTATGGGCGCGGATTCGAATGACTGTTTCGCGTGAGTGGATTCGGAGCCGTCCGGGTGCAGACGTATGGGGGCTTGCAGCTGGGCTCGCGTCTGTGGATTCTGCTTTTCAGTGGAATTTGTAAACAGAAATTGCGGAGGCATCCACCCTGTACGCTGTCACTGCGATGACGGATGCTTCCAAGTTTCTTGAGACCATGCAGCCCCCGGCGTTGCTCGATGAGGCCAGGGCGCTGGACATGGACCTGGGGCATGCGTGGATGTTGCTAGAGCTGTGCCGTCAGCCGCGACGGCGTCGAGAATTCGGGTCGATCCGCGAGAGTGTCACCGCCTTCCAGGGCATCTTGGCGGGATGCTCGCATGCGTGCTTCGTGGTCCCAGTGCTTTTACATAGGCTATCGGACGCGGTCAGGTCGCCATCGATGGCCCCGGGGGCAGTGGTGGATGATATCAGTCTCCAATGGTTTGGCGAGTGAACAGATCAACTACGGAGTTTCTATGCTGCAGTCACCAGGTTTCGAGGGGGCGCAGGTGGCAAGCAGACGCAGCGCGACTACCTCGCGGCTGCAGTGGAGCAGCTCACGCTTGCTGGGCTGGCAGACGACCACCCGCTCATGGTGGCCGCCAAGGCTCAGGTGCCCTCCGCTGCTGCTGCTCAGCCTGACGAACGTGGCCCACCGCCATGGATGCGAGTTCGGTCCCATCAGGACAAGCTGGCCCACTTCCAGGGCCAGCTTACTGCGTCGAAGGCGACGGAGGCCAACCTCCGTCAACAGATCACGGAGCTGGAGCAGGACCTGGAGGACTGCGTTGCATCCCAGGCGGCTCTGGCGGAATCGGTCAAGAAGGAAGAGGAGGAGCTCCAGAGGCTCCATCGACGTGCTGCTCTTCACCCTGCTGGTGATGACTGCAAGGCGGCTGTCAACGGGCTGGTGGAGACGCTGTTCGGCCATCTGCCCGAGTCGTTCAGAGTGGCGAAGGCGGACCAGCTCCGCACCGCGGTGGACCTCCTGGGCGACCTGGCTGCTGCTGGGGCCTCTTTCCAGGAGCAGGAGGAAGCACGGCGGAAGGCACAGGCCGAGGAGGCCGCGCAGCGTGCCATGTCGGGCAGCGGCCCTTCGCCAGCCCCAGCGGCACCCTCGGACTCACGTGTGGCGGAGGATTGCAAGCAGCAACTTACTGAGTTGCTGGAGGGCGGACAGGCAGGGCAGTACGAAGGTCTCTACAGGACCATGCTCGATTTCCTGCAGAACCCTTCAGCCCTCAGCAAGAGGCCCAGGAGGGACGCGCCAGGCCCAGAGGCTGCGGCGGCGGCGGCCCCCTCGGCCGCGCCTGGCCCTGCGGCTGCTGATGTTCCTGCTGATGTTCCTATGCCTGCTGACCGCGATGTCGCTGGTGCCCCACCCCCGTCGGGGTAGCGGGGTCGGCGCTGCAGCTGCTGGACGCCGCCTGCCTGAGCCCGCCTCACACCGAGGCAGGTGGCGCTCCCTGGCGGCGCGGGCTGGGGCTACTGGCCATCGACGAGTTCGAGGCGAGAGTGTGCAGGAGGAGACTCCTGCGGTGCAGGAGGAGACTCCTGCGGCCCGTCGGCCTGAGGTATGGAAGCTGTGTACGGCCAACATCACCTCGTGGGGCATCGAGTGCGGGGACAGGGGTAAGGTCACGAGAAGGCCCTTCCTGGAGCTCTGCGACTCTGTGGATGCCGACATCTACGTTTTCCAAGAGCACCACCAGACGGAGCTACGTTTGGTGGACGTTCAGCAGGCGCTGGTCAAGGCTGGCATGGTCTCACTCCTCACTCCTGCTGCCCCCTCAGGTCGTTCAGAGGCTGGCACCACTGGAGGAGTGGGCATTGCGACTTCGAAGCTCTGGGGCCTCAAAGGACTCGATGATTTGCCTGAGGGTATCGCGGTTCCTCCTGGATGTCGATTTCGTCTGGGGCTCTGGAGTGGGTTATGTACTGGAGGTGTTTTAGTCGGATCGGTCTACCTGCACACTGGAATCGGCTGCCGCGGTCAAAATCTTTCCTTGCTGCACAGTATTGGGGAGGTCCTGAGGGCGTATGGCATGCCGTTTATTCTGGGTGGAGATTTTCAGTTTTCAGCGGAGCAACTGGTCGAGTCTGGTTGGATTGGGGATCTTCAGGCTGAGGTGGTCTCTGACGTCTCGAATTGGACCTGTCAGTTGGGTACGTCTCGGTCGTCCATCGATTACTTTGTCCTCTCCTCCTCGCTCAAGCAGTTTGTGGTGAGCTGCTCAGTTGCGACATGGTCTACCAGTACCAGACCGCACCGCCCTGTGGTGTTGAGCATGTCTGGCCACCCGCGGCAGGTGACAGTTCCCAGGCTCAAGAAGCCGTCGGCGTTCCCTCTCCACCGCCCTGTTGGATGCGACCCTCGCCCCCTGGAGTGGGACGACTTGCGTGATCAGCTCTCCCAGGGGGATTGTACCAAGGACCGTTTGGATGCTGTCACTTCTCTGTGGGTTCAAAGGGCTGAGGTGGCGCTTTCTCGCGTATTTCATGTCGATGGGGATCCACGATACCGAGGCCGAGGAGGCCCCCCCAAGGTGGTGCAAGTCCCTCTGCTCGGCCCCCCTGCCTCCACTCACCCCAGGGCTATTGGGGAGGGCCGTATGTGGCGTGTCTTGGAAAGGCGACTCCAGGACATCGTGTATCTCTGGCATGGGCCTGCGCCCACCTTGGGGGGGATCAAACAAGCGGGGATCCTCTTGCGGAAGCTCGTGAACTACCTGTCCCCCTTCACCGATTGCAAGCATTGGGCTTCTTGGCGAGTTCGGGTTCTGGCCGTCAACCCTGCCAACGTCTCGGAGCTCCAGGAGTTGATCTGGCAGGTCCGAAAGTGGGCCCTTCAGCACGAGCATCATGCGGCCTCGGAGCGGGCCCGAGCCTGGCGTGAGTGGGTTCAAGATGCGTTATCTGGGAGCGCTCGACTGGGCCACCGGTTCACCAAAGAGGTTCCGAAGTGGGCTGCATCTGGGCTCTCTTGTTTCTCGGGGCCGTCTGGTGAGCCCCTGGGGATTGCTGCTGAAGCCGATCTTCGGGCTCAAAAGTGGCATCAGCATTGGGGTGTCGGACAAGTTTTCCCAGAGCCTGATTTTGGTTGATGCGATGACGAGCCAGAGCTGGAGGCCCCCACCCATGAGGAGCTCTTAGCCCTTACCAGGACCTACAGCACGCACACGGCCATCGGAGTCTGTGGCCTGCATCCCCGTCACTGGTCCTTCCTCGACGACGGCGCTGTCGCGGTTTTCCTTCGGATCTGGGCCGAGATGCAGCGCCTGGTTCACATTCCGAGGTGCTGGGCTCTGCTGCTTATTGCTCTTCTACCGAAGCCGCCGCCTGAAGGGGGAGATCGTCCTATTGGGATCTTCGCGACGCCTCTTCGGTTGTGGTCCCGCTGGGCCCGATGGAAAGTTGCTGGCCCTTGGGAAAAGGCAAACCCTCGCGGGTTCTGGTATGGTGACTCAGGGGCCTCATGTGACATTTGCGTTTGGAAGCAGAGTTTCAAGGCGGAGTTGGCCAGAGACCAGGGCAGAGCGGCAGGGACAACCCTGCTCGACCTGGTCAAAGCATATGAGCACGTGCCCCACCATGTTTTAGCTGCAGCAGCCCGTCGGCACAAGTTCCGAGGTAAGACCCTTCGCTTCCTGCTCGCATCATATTGCCTCGACAGAATGGTGCTCTTCCAGAACATCGCCACGCAGGTGGTGGTGACGCACCGCACGATTGTCGCGGGCTGCAGCTGCGCGACTTCCCTACTGCGTCTGGTGCTCTTGTCGCCAGTGGATGCCGTCTCTCTTCGCTTCGTGAATGTCGAGGTGGCGGTCGTGGTAGATGATCTGCAGTTGCAACGTATTGGCGAGGCATGGGAAGTCGCCAGGGAACTCAAGGGGGCCGAGGACCTATTGGCGGCTGAGCTTACGCAGATCGGCTTGACTCTCTCCCTGCCCAAGAAGCACCAGGTGGTCATCGGCCAAGGCATACGGAAGGTGTTTAGGAAAGTCAACCCGTCCTCGTCGAGGTTCCTCACACGCTCGGTTCGGAACCTGGGGCTGGACTTTGGCGGTGGAAATCGGCTTTCTCATTCGGTTCGTGCACAGCGGCTGGGCAGGATGGCGTCTCGGATCCCTCGGTATAAGCGGCTCGCGAAAGCTGGGGGCAAGACGATCAAGCTGGTGCAGACTGGCCTCAAGCCTGGGATGCTCTGGGCAGTGGGAGTTCACGGCATCAGCAACACGCACCTACTGAGCGCCAGGCAACTGGCGCGCGCGGGCATGGTCTACAGGCACACGGGCAGGTCGCTCTCATTGGACCTCATGCTGGCTGGGCCGCAGGTCGACCCCGCCTTCGAGTGCAACAGGAGCCCGATCTTCCTCTGGCTGCAGGCGCTGTGGGACGGATGGGCCCCCAGAGCAGATATGGCGCGACTTCTGAGTGGAGCATGGACACGCCTGTCTAGAGTTCCTGTGTCTCAAGTTTGGTCTGACATTCGCGGACCTGCTTCTGCGCTAGTTGCGACAATTTTGCGGTTGGGTTGGTCTGTATCTGACCCTTTTCATTGGAAGACCCACCGAGGTCCTCTTGCAATTGAACAGATTTCCCCGAAGGATGGAGGTAAGTTAGTTGATGAGGCCACCGAGCGGTGGGTGTGGCGCCAGGTTCTCGCGAAGCATCCCTCGTGGGTCTCGCCCTGCCCTCATCCTCCTCTCGTGGAGCCCCTGAGGTCCCTCCTCCAGCCTCATTCTGTCCGAGGCCCTGACTGGACCCCAAGGCATCAGGGACTGCTGCGGTGCCTGTTTGCAGGAGGTTTCTGGTCGCAGGAGCGACTGTACGAGTCAGGTGGAGCCGTCAACCCGAGCTGCCTTGCCTGTCAGAGTGCTGGATCTACCTGGCACCGATTCTACGATTGCCCCCTGCATACCGAGTTCCGTCGGGATTACAGAGCTGGCAGTGCCATGGCTGGTCAAATGCTAGACATGGCCCGAGCTGCTGCGGTGGATACCTTGCTTTTCACGCGCTTTCTTGTTCCTGACCCTGCTTGGCTCTTCCCGAGCCCCTGCCTCGAGGAGCGAGTCGTGTGGACGGTGCGGTCTCCCGACTTGCTGCTCGACGTGCACGTGTTCGGTGATGGGTCGGGGAGGCACGGAAGTTTCTCTCGCTTACGGCGCTGCGGATGGGGACTCTGTTCGCTTGACGACAGCAAGCGAGTGGTTGCTCGCCTGCATGGCCCTCTGCCCTGTCTCATTCAATCTGTGCCAGCGGCTGAGCTTTTCAGTTTCTTGATGGCGCTGAGGTATATGGGAGCTCAGATGAAGTTTTATACGGATTGCAAGCCGCTCGTGGATGTCTGGCGCCAAGGCGTTGGAGCGGGCACCGCTGCGAGTGACCCGCTTGCCTTACTTTGGAGGGAGGTTTGGAGGCTTGTGTCTGACCGTGGGGGTGAGTCGGTGGAGGTTTCTCACGTCAAAGCGCATACTCCTGCCTCTGCCGTAGCAGAGGGACGGATTTCAGAATGGCAGCGTGTCGGCAATGCCCAGGCTGATCAGTCGGCTAAATGGGGTGCCGCCATGCATAGTGATTCCCTCCAGCTGCGATCTGCGCATGGCGCGTCGCGCAGCGCCATCCGCCTTGTAGCCCAGTTCTGTACCAGGCTGGTCGCTCGGATCGGCACCATCACGCCACGTGACGCCCAAGCGCAAATACTCGGCCGTGCCATAGGCACGATTGAGGGGGGACTTGGTCCCCCGAAGCCGCACTCGCGTTTCGACCCTGCAGTGACGGTGGTTGCGCACAGGTTCCGATGCATGGTGTGCCTTCGGTCAGCGAGGACACGCTCGGTGCTTCGCCAGCTTCGATGTGACGACAGGTCCAGCTCCCACGCACTTCACCGCGCGGGGCCTTTCCTGTTCTGCTCTCTGTGCGGGGCATTTTCGGAAAAGAAGAGCCAGGGTCTTTCGCAGGATTGCTTACCGATGAATCGTAGGCAGGGTGTCCTGGTGAGAGACTCGAGATACTACAGGCTGCGCAACCTCATGCGAGGCTGCCATCCTTTACGGGCCCGCGATTTTGTGGGCCCTCCGATTTTGCTGCGGAAGCGAAGGCTGCTGGAGTCGGCCGAACTGCCGCCTCTGCCTGCTCTTTCTCCTCCTGTCGGGGCTGGGAGTGGGGGGGTGGGGGTGGGGTGGACGGGGCAGGAGTGCTCTCCGCCGCCCGCTTTCCAGGCCGATCTGGCCTTGTGGGACGGCCTCTCTGGCTTTCCCATTGCCAGCGTAGAGGAGGACGACGGCGACCCATCCCAAGGTGCGTGGGGTCGGGTCGAATGCGTCCCCTGCGCTGGCTAGCTGTTTTTCAAACGAAGGCTGGTTCGCTTGCGGTCAGTCTCTGTCAGTAAAAGGCTATATTCCAGCGCGTCAGAAGGTTGCGTCTGCGCGCAGGAAACATGGTGGGGCCAGAGGTTTGGTTTGCCGAAGCTGGTTCCGCAACCTAGGTCACGATATGTGTAGCAGGCGCAAGTCGAGGATGCTCACTTCGCAGAGAGTATCTAGCATTGTGGCCAGGAGACGGCGTCTTCGTATGATCAAGAGAGCGGTGGGCAGTAAGGTTGTGTGCCTGTGGAAGACGGGGCTACTCCCCAGTGCTGGACACGGTGCTGGAGTGGCTGGACTTCCTGAGCGACGCCTCGGCCGACGCCGTGCAGAGGCTGGCATTTTGCTAGGGTCGAAACCAGGATCTTCAAGCCTAACGTTGTACCTGGCGACGCAGCGGCTAAAGGAGTTGGATCCAGTCCATATGGCAACGTGCGATCTTGCATGCAGGTGTGCGGCGTGGGTGTGGGAACAAAGGATTTCGCCGAGTCAACTGCATCACGCTTGGGCTTCGATTGCTACCAAGATGGTCGGCGAAGGCAAGACGTCTTTGGCAGGAGGCGAGAGGTCCAATCTCGCCCACCATCCTCGCGCTCTGGCGCATTGATTGGCACGTGCGCTCGTCGACGGTGCTAGTGAATGCTAGAGAGGAGAAGTTCAATCTGCTGGCCGCCTCGCCGAATGATCTACGCAGGCACTTGACTGAGTCCATCGAGAGATGGCGGGGCAGATGAATCATGCCAATGTTTCAGCATCCTCCTGGTGACCAGGCGCAGTTGCGGGTGCGCGCCCTGCGGCAGTGCATGGGCGCGGCCAAGGCTGCGATCAAGGAAGGAAGGCCCGCAGGCTGCCAGCCTGCGGGCTCACCGGTCAGGATTTGCCTGGGCTTGCCGGGCCAAGTTCCACTTCGATCCCGTCTCATCGCCAGGGTGCCTCGCATGCGATCAGGCGAGCGACACCTCGGGGCACGGGTTTTTTGGATGCGAAGCGCTGTTTGAGCCGTTGGGCCACGCAGAGGAGGCAGGCAACGCCCTCCCTGAGAGGTTCGCGGACGTCTGCGCGTACATGGGGGAAAAGGGCATGCAGCAGATCGCGGGCGAGGCCTGGGGTACATTCGAGCTGGGGTTCTGTTTGCCTTGCATGCCGCCCCCAATCGCCAGGGTCAAGTTCGGCCTCCCTGTGCGCTGCTGGGGCGACTGGTCCGGTCCCAAGGAGCTCTTTGGGAATGCCGTCTTCGCGGGCGGCTCAGGCCTAGCCCCATCCATCCCTGAGCTCAGGGGACTCGGCTGGGCCGTGGTGCAGTTTGCGAGGCAGGTCATTCCGATGAGAGCAGCGTTCGGGCCGTTGCCTGGGCCGCTGCGAACTGTCGGAAAAGCTGAGGGACACGCGCTTCTGATGGCTGCGACGCTTTTCGGGCCAAACTTGGAGTTCGTGTTCGCAGACTTGCTGGCCCTGGAGGCGGAGGCGGCTTCCTGGGGGCCAGAGTTGGAAGCGGCCGCGGCTGTGCATGCTGCGGTGCGGAGACGTCTACGAGCGTGGGAGTTTAGGCCGCAGGTCACATGGATCCCAGCGCAGAAGTGCATCGACGAATACCTGGATCGGTCGCTGAGCCCGCTGCTCTACTTGGGCAACACCTGGGCAGACTGGTTCGCACGGCGCGGTGCAGGCGCACGCGCGGCGCCCGAGGTCTACGAGGAGTTTTACAAAGTCGAGATGCGGTTTGCCAAGCAAGTGGCCGCCTACATCGGGTGGGCCATGCGGCTGTCGCTGAAGGCGGGAAGATGGGAACCTGTTCGTCCAGAGGCTGTGCCCAAGCCTGTCGGTGCCCGTCTCACGCCACTGCAGGTGATCTCGCATGTCGTTGCGAAGTTGACTGATTGTTCTACTGTGTGCCGACGGTGCGCGAGGAGGACGTCAGGGTGTTCCAGGGCTGCTTGGAATTTGTTTCCCAGATTGGCGCGTCGGCATAACCGGCTGGATGCGTTGCGTGCTGAAGCTATGGTTGGGTTTGGATGCGGAGTTGCCTATAGTATCTCGGAGGCTGGAAGATTTGCGATGGGTGTGCTGGACGCGGCGTCTGCCCTCGAAGACTGGGATGTTGGCGATATGTTGGTCTTCGAATGGGCTGAAGCTAATGTTATCATCTGTCATGGGCACCATCTTCGGCGTGCTGGACCTACGGTCTCTTGTGCAGTATGCGTGGCCTGGTCTGCTGGATGGGGTGTCCAAACAACTCATGTCAGAGTGCGGCGGTGTACCGAGTGGAGAAGGAACGGGCAAGACGTTCCTGTCCAATATCGAGTCACGGCGCCGCAGATTGCTGAAAAAGGGGTTCCACTCGGACAGCGCGTCGCTGTCCCTATCTTCTGTGCCTGCTGGTGGTGGAGCAAGTAGCGCGGCCAAGTCGAATTTGTCTATTTGATTGGTGTGTTTCTGTGTTATTGAATGTGTGATTGAAGATTTGTTCCAGGCCGAGGCAGTGAGTTCGTGCATCGCCGATTTCTTTGTTGTGGACTTCGGCTTCTTGGCCAGCTGGCAATCGCTGGGCGGGGGTGCCTTTGCTAGTCGGAGGCCTGTCTACCTCGTGTCGTGGGCAGGTGGCGCAGCTGGAGGACTCTCGCAATGCTGTCTGGTGTTTGATCGGCGGCGGCTGTTTCCATATTGAGTGTCCCACCGCTGGGCGGCGGCGGGGCTGCCGCGCGTGGGGCGCGCCCTTCGACGTGCTCACTGTCGACGTGGCGGGCTGCGTGTTCATGGGCCGATGCTGTGGGCGCGAGTGGGGCGCTGGATCGTGGTGGCCATGTGCTTGGGGCGGGCACTGCGCCGAGCTGGTGTTCCATTGCGGCGTCTACAGGTGCCTGATCTGTGACGCCCTTTTCTTTTTCGCCGTGTCCTATGTCTTTCTTGTGGACTACGGCTTCTTCGTTGCCCGCGTGGCTCCCTTTTGTGGGGGCGGGGCCGCCGCCGTCTGCTACGCTGATGGCCCGTCTGGCCCCTCCCGGGGGCGGGCCCGCGCTGGCGCTGGAGGTGGGCGCCCTCTTCGCCCTCCGTTGAGGGCGCGGCCGCCTCGGCCGTCCCGCCAGCTGTTCGTTTCGGCGGGCGGCTGCGCCAGGCCTCGCCCCTCGCCCCATCCAAGTGTTTTTGCTTGGCTCGCTATATAAACCTTCGCGGGCGTGCTGAGGTTTCGCCCTCGCCCGTGGGCGCCTCCTGGCGCCTCGTGCCGATGCGGGTGTGTCGGGCTCTCGTCCAGTTGGCGCCCGTGGGCGCATCCTTGGACGCCTCGTGCGTTGGGTGGCAGTGTCGTCTTTGGTTGCCTGGTTCGGGGAAACGTAAGATTCGAGTAAGCCGGGGCTCGGAGTTGCCAGCGCTTTTCGACGACCGCGTGTTGGATCTCGACGGCCCGGTTGTCGTGGGATGCTTGCAGCGGGAGCTCGCGTCAGATTTCGGATTGGGTCCCGTCTTTTTTATGATGGCCCCGCCAGGCCGACTCGAGTCCCCCGTGCTCGAGTCTTCCGTGGCGCCTGTGGGCGCTTCGTGTGCGCCCCGCGCGCGTTGGGGCGGGCGTGTCGGGGTTTCGCCTGGTGGGCGTCCCGCGCTCGCACCGCATCTCCAGCGCCGCGTAGACTGCCGCGCGGTTTGCACCACGTAGCTCGCGCCACGTCTCTTGCCCCACATGAATATGTTGCCCCGCGTAGCTTGCGCCTTCTAGTTTGCACGCGCGACATATATTTTGTAGTGGCCTCCGGCGGCCAACGCCGCCGATCCGGGGTGCTCCGGGTGATGATGCTGATGATGATGATGATGATGAGGATGATAATGATGATGCAGAGGATGATGATGATGATGATGATGATGATGATGATGATGGTGATGTGACGACGGCGATGGTGATGGTGATGGAGATGGTGATGATCCCGCCCCCCTTTCACCCTCTCTCCTCTCTCCTGTCCCCCCCTCTCTCCTGTCCCCCCGTCCCCTATCCTTTCCCCCTCCCTCTCTCCCTTTCTCCTGTCCCCGTTCTCTCCTGTCCAGCACCCCCCACCCCACTCCCCCCCCCCTTGTCCTGTCCCCCCCCCCTCTCCCCCCCCCCGCTTTCCTGTCCCCCCCCCCTCTCTTCTTTCCCCGCCCCACCCTCTCTCCCGTTCCCCCCTTCTCTCCTGTCCACCCCTCCCTCTCTTCCCCCCCTTTTCTCCTGTCCCCCCCCCCCCCTCTCCTCCTGTCCCCCCCCCCTCTCCCCCCCCCTCCCCCCCCCCCTTTCTCCTGTCCCCCCTCCCTTCTCCTGTCCCCCCCCCGCCCCCCTCCTGCCCCCACCCCCTCTCCCCTTTTCCCCTTCCCCTCCCCCTCTCTCCTGCCCTTCCCTCCCCCTCTCTCCTGCCCCCCCCCCTATCTCCTTGTCCCCCACCCCCTTCTCTCCTGACCCCCCCCCCCCTCTCCCCCCCCCCCCTCTCCTGCTCCCCCCCCCCCTCTCTCCTGCCCTCCCCCCCTCTCTTCTTTCCCGCTCCCCCCCCCCCTTTCCCGTGTTCCCCACCCCCTTCTCTCCTGTCCCACCCCTTCCCTCTTCCCCCCCCCTCTCTCCTGTCCCCCCCTGCCCCCCCTCTCTCCTGCCCCCCCCTTTCTCTCCTCTTTCTCCCCCCCCCTCTCTCCTGTCCCCCCCTCCCCCCTGGCACCTGCCCCCCCCCCCCCCTCCCCCCCTCCTGTCTCCTGTCCTCCCCCCTCTTATCCTGGGAGTAGGCAGGGTGGGGGGAGGTGCCAAGCACATAATTTGTCGGATAATTACGTCACCCCCTCCCTCCCTGGCATGGTGGGGGGAGGTGCCGAGCACATAATTCGTCAGGTAATCACGTCCCCCCCCTCCTTCCCTCCCTCCCAAGCAGAGCTAAAGTTCATGCTGAAGCAGAGCTTCAGCGTAGACTTCTTAAACTCACACGCCGGATCGGCGGATACATGCTTTTGCTGTTGTTTGTGTTGCTCTTGTGGGCACGCTCTGACCCAGGTCACCTAGTCCGCCTTCCCACTTCATGCTTCTGCCTCCAACTTCCGCAAGGCGGGCAGGCGTGCCTCTGCACATCCCTGGCCGCTTTGGCTCACGCCGTCTAGGCTCGGGTGGCCCTCGCTCGAGCCGCCGCGGGCCGCGGGGTGAGGCGCGCGGCTGGTGCTCCTGCGCCCCGCCGGGCCCCGTGCCGCCGAGCGGCCCGGGATGGGGCTGCTCCCCCACATCGCGACCGCCTCCTTCGGCGCGGCGCCGCAGGCGGCCGTGCTCGTCGGGGCGCTGCTCGGCCTCGCCGCGTCGGCGGCGCTCCTGCTCTACATCTTCGTGTTCAGGGGCCTGATCGGGCAGCTCTGGAACGCCTTCGCAAGCCGGCTCCAGTTGTCGGACCCTGCCATGAAAGAGGAGATACTGAAGAGGCTCAGCAGCGAGCGTCTGCACCACGCCTGCTGCATGAACATCTTCGTCACGGGGTGGTGCTGCACAAAGATCGCCATCGTGGTCGCGAACATCCTCTCGGGAGCCGCTCGGTGGCAGACCTTCTGGCAAGACGCCCTACTGATATTTGCGACTTTTGCTTGCGTCCTCAGCCACGTGGCCATCCAGCAGAGGCAGCGCAGCTCGACGGTCACCGCGGTGTACGTGACCTTCATGATCTGGCAGACACTTTTCATGAGTTCTGGCCCCGCCGAGCAGCTGCCCTTCGTTGCCGCGGCGGGCTTCTCGGTCCTCATCCGCGGGCTGTGGAGCCTCGTGTGCATGAACTGGCCCTTGGTGGGGTGCCTCACAGCGCTCCACTTCGTCTGCGTGTGCGCCGGCTTCGCGCGCACGGCGGCCTCCTGCACCAATGACGGCCAGGTGGAGAACGTAGATGTGGTCAAAGTGTTTGTCGGCGGCGAGCTGGTCGGGGACATCACGATACTCGTGTTCGCCCCGTTGTGGCGGCACTTTTCCTGCCTGCGGATTCTCCACGAGATCCAGGCGTCCATCTCGCAGAGCGAGAACGAGGCCGCGAGGAGCCTTCTCAACATCGTGTGCGACGCCACTGTGGAGCTTGATGGGAATCTGCAGATCATGGACGAGACTTCCCGCCTCGCGAGCCTCCTGCAGCACGGCTGCGACCGGTCTTTGAAGGGCGTAAGCATCCTTCAGTTCGTCGTGGAGGAGGACCACCATATGTTTACCGACCGCATGAGCTCTGCTGGCGACGAGTCTGTGGCGAACTTGTTCCACGCGCGCGTGCGCGACGGCATCAGCAACGTCCTTAAGATGGAGATCTTCCACGTCCCGGTCACTGGCTGCCGCCTGAGGGCCGACTCCCACCTGATCGGGGTGCGCGAGTTCGCCGACGTCACGGAGGGCGTGGGCACGCTGTGGGACGGCAAGCGGGGGCCCACGGGCCAGCTTGTGCGCGCCAGCGATGCGCCGGACCCCCCGAACGCGCGCAGCGAGAGCGCGGGGCCCTGGTCCTCGACGTCCTCGGAGTCGTCTTCAGGCAGCCGCTCCTCTCGTTGCCAGGGCGAGCTCGTCGCATGCATCGACGTGGTCTCCCCGCGCTGGGAGATCAAGCACTTCGCCCCGAGCTTGGGGCTCTTCCTCGGCGCCGTCCCCCACCGCAGGGCGCGCGAGCTGCTGAGGTGGATCAAGCCCGAGGACAGGGGCTCCCTGATCGGGTGGGTGCAGGACGCGTACCAGGATATGCGGGCCCAGCGGGACGAGGGGCGCGCAGACGTGCGGGCCGCGAGGAGCTTCCCCGCGGGCCCCGTGTGTTTCCGGCCCCCCGCGGTCTGGCACGTCAAGGCGAAGCTCGCGTACGCGGCCAGCATCACACTCGCCTTGCCCGACGAGCGTGATGACCAGAGCTCGATGGCGCGGCTCATCTTCTCGGACGTCTGGGTGGTCCAGCAGAGCAGCACCCTGCACGAGCTGTGATATTGTAGTGGCCTTCGGCCAGTGCCGCCGATCCGGGGCGCTCCGACTGATGTGATCCTTCTTCGCCCTCGTCCCTCCTCTCTTTTTCCCTCCCCTCCTCTCACTCAGCATTTATCCAGTGGCCGTCGGCCTATCCCGCCACCGTGCGTGGGTGGTGGGTCAGAGGCCTCATGGATGCTGGTTGGGATCTCGTGGTTGGCTGGGACTTCTGGGGGCCTCTTGGGCGCCTCTTGGGGCTTCTTGGGGGCCTCTTGGGCCTCTTGGGGCCACTAGAGGGCCTCTTGGGGGTCTCTTGGGAGCCTCTTGGGGCTTCTTGGGGGCCTCTTCTGCGCCCCTTGGGGCCTCTTGGAGGCCTCCTCGGAGCCTCTTGGTGCGGGAGGGGTGGTACTCGAGTTCGGAACCCCCTCGGAGGCCACGATCCTTGTGAGGGGTGTCAAAAAACGCATCCGCCAGAAACTCGCCCTCCCCCCCCCCCCACCCCCCTTCCCCGGCAGAGCCACCCCGGCAACCCCCCCAGAGGCTGAGGCTCAGCCTCGAGGCTGTAGCTGAGACTCCTTGAAACTCACACGCCGGATCGGCGGATTTCGCCGCACAGCTTGCACCGCATAACTTGCACCACGCAGCTTGCAACAGTCATCTCGCACCACGTAGCTTGCATTTTGTTGCCCCCCCCCCCCCCGCAGATTGCGCCGTAGAGCTTGCACCACATAGCGTTAACCATGCCACTTCCACAAGAGAGCGCGCATCTAGATTCATTGGCTTACGCCACGCTGCCGACCCCCTGGGGCGGCAGCAATCGTCCCCCGCGTGGCCGTCTGGACAGCCTGTGAGGCCCCTCTAGACACGTTGCGGGACCCTCTTAGGACCGTCGTGCCGTTCCCCCGGGCCGTTGCTATGGTTTCTGGGGCCTTCGTGGGGCGCCTGGAGGCCGTTTTGGAGCCTTTTGGAGAGTCTCTTGGGGTGCCAGAGGTCGATCTTGGAGATTTACTGGGCCGTTGTAGGCCTCGTGGAAGCCCGAGAAGCGGACATGCTGAACATGCACGTTTTCCCAAGGGAATGATACGGTTTTGCTTCTGGAGGCCTGCTTGGGGCGCCTCGAGGTCGCGTATGCAAACGTCTTGGACTCCCATGGGGGCTGTCTGGAGGCAATCTTGGGCGGTTTGGACCGAATCGTCCCCCGCGTGGACCGTCCGGACAGCCTTTGGGAGCCCTCTTGGCCCGTTTTGGAGCCTTCTTGGGGGCCGTCCCGCGGCTTTCCTAAGCCGTTGCCATGGTTTCTGGAGCCTTCGTGGATCGGCTGGAAGCCTTCTTGGAGGCTTCTTTGGAGCTTCTTCGGGTGACAGGGGTCGATCTTGGATGTTTATTGGGCCGTTGTGGGCCTCGTGAAAGCCCAAGAAGCGAATGTGCTGAACATGTACGTTTTACTAGGGAACGGGGCGGTTCTTGCTTTTGGAGGCTTTCTTGTAGCGCCTCGTGGTCGCGTTTTCAAATGTCTTGGACACCCATGGGGTCGTTTGGCGGCGATCTTGGGCGGTTTGGACCGAATGGACAGCCTTTTGGGGCCCTTTTGCCCCGTTTTAGAGCCCCATTGGGACCGTCCTGTGGCTTTCCTGAGCCGTTGCTATGGTTTCTGGAGCCTTCGTGGATCGCCCGGACGCCGTCTTGGAGCCTTCTTGGGAGCCTCTTGGGCTGGCGAGGGTCGATCTTGGAGGCTTCTTGGGCCGTTTTGCGCCGCGTGGGCACCGAATGGGCGAATGTGGTGCAAATGTACGTTTCCCCTGGGAAATGGGACGATTTTTGTTTCTGGAGGGCCTCTTTGGGGCTCCTCGTAATTTTGTTTCAAACGTCTTGGGGACTCATGGAGCCGTGTGGGGGCAATCTTCGGCGTTTTGGGGCAATCTTTCGTCGATTCGTAGCTCTCTTGGACCGTTCCGGGAACCTTTGGAACCTTCTTGGCCCGTTTTGAGGCGTCCTGAGGCTCCAAGTGTGTGGATGACGGATTTGCCCCCCCCCCCCCCCCCCCCCCCCCCCCCTATTCCAAACCAGCCGGACCAGGTCCCCGGGGGAGGGGTTTGGGGAGGGGGAAGCATCTCACACGCCGTGACCCCAAGGGGTCGGCGGATTGACCACGTCGCTTCCACAAGAGAATGCGCATCCAGATTGAAATAACTCACTATTTGTTTTTTTCGCGATGGCAAACATCTTGTTTCTCATTCGGTGGGTGGGGGTGTGGGCCGCAGTGGGGTGGTGGGGTGTTGGGGGCGTGTGTCCACAGTTTGGCAGCTCCGTCTGCGTAGCCTGTTGGCTGTTTCATTCGTTCGTGTGCGTGTTGCTTGGGCGCAGGTCGGATGGTTTCATGCGAAGTGTCTGCAGGGATTCTATGATGATGCCAGTGAGGAGGATAATCGGTGAGAGTGTGATGGTGATGGTGATGGTGCTGACGGTGGTGCTGATGTTGGTGATGATGGTGATGAGGAGGAGCATGTGCATGCTGAGAAGGTGAAGGAAAGAGAAGAATGCTCCGCGCGGTGCCAGGAGCTTTTCCTGCAGCGACGATTCCTCGCAGACCATGGCGGAGGTTTCGTCGGGCCCGAGGCCGTGCCGCCGTCGTCGTCGTCGCCGCCGCCGCCGCCGCCGCCGCCACCGACGTCGTCGCCGTCGTCGTCGTCGTTGTCCGCGTCGTCGTCGCCGTCGCCGTTGTCGTCGTCATCGTCGTCGTCGTCGCCGCCGCCGCCGTCGTCGTCGTCGTCGTCGTCGTCGTCGTCGTCGTCGTTTGCTGGCGCCGTGTGTCGTCGCCATCGCCACTGCTGGCGCCCATGCGTGGGGGGGGTCCAACACCCCCCTCCCTGCGACTTTGAGGACGGAGGGCGGGGTTTGAAGCGCCCCCGCCCCCCGCCCCCGCTTTTTCAATTTGGAGATGGGGGGGCAAGATTCCAACCGCACCCCCGACTTTTGGTGTGAGGGAGGTGGGCGGCGGCGTCGGGGGGGGGGGGGGGCGAGTTCGGAGCCCCCCTCCTGAATTCGTCCCAGCGTGCTCAGAAGACGATCTTCCTCATGTATGGATAGGGGGATACATATACAAATAGTGACACCGACGGTGGGACGGATTTTTTTTTTTGGTCGTAAGATCGATGGATAGGTAAAGAGAACTGGTAGACAGCGACATTGTACACACATATACACATAGGTAGTACGATAAGTTTATGATTTGGTGGAACAGTCGATTGATCGCTAGACCTGTCGTTTAATCGTGAAGTACATAGTTAGCTCGTTGTCCCCATGGTTGGCCTGTGGTTGTCCCGTGGTTGTCTCGTTATTGTCTCCATCGTTGTCTCGATGGTGCTGTCCCTTGGTGGTCCCGCGGTTGTCCCAAGGTTGTCCCAAGGTTGTCTCGTGGTTGTCCCGATGACACTTCACTGATTGTCCCTTGGTTGTCACGTGGTTGTCCCGTGCTTGTCCAGTGGTTGTCTTGTGGTTGGCCGTCCCGTGGTTGTCCCGCGGTTGTTCCGTGGTTGTCCAGCGTTTTTTCTTGTGGTGGTCCCGCCTCAATGCAGACAGAAGTGAGGCCTATCGATCAAGTAAATATCCGAACGAGTTCGATCTATGCGATTCTAGATACATCCATGCGGATATACATTCAAATGGAGATAGAGGAAGCCATCCACAGTTTAAGTTTCAAGCGTTGCGGTCGATACACACATATATATACATACACACATGCCTATACATATGTAATATTATACTTATGGTGCAACCACGTATATACATATATACATGTATATAGATATGATGCACACATCCACATATGTATATACGTGAACGTGCATGTGTCATAGTGGGTCCAGTAGATGGTGGGATCGATCGATTGATAGCGAGATCGTTAGATAGGTAGGCCGCGAATCCGATCCGACGCAACTCGCACGCCGAAAGCGGCACCCATCCCCCGAACCTCCTTGTTACCCGAGCGGTGGTCTATGCGGAGCTCAATCTGAAGACTGTGGGGAAACTGATGACACTGCACTCAGTGCCTCCCGCCGAGGTGGCGTCGTACATCGCAGTACCTGCGACGCACACCATCCGCGCTCAATGCTTAGTCGCATGGGTCACATGTGTGATTTTTATATGAAATTTCTGGTAGTCTCAGGCCGTGGGGTCCTGATGCGCCTTGTTGGGCACGTACTACTCTTCTCTTTGAGAAGGCACTCTGGACCCCGTTCGGGCACGAAAAAGCTCACAGGCAATCTTGTACTCACGCTCGCAGGTACTGCTTGTTGCCCTGCGGGTATCTTTCCCTGGAAAGTAAGTTCGCCTCAAGAGCATGGCGCTGCTTGCGGCTGCCTGGTAGCTACGCGTGATGCAATGGGGAAGACTTGGTCGGCTGCGCTGGCGAGGAAGAGGAGGATTCGGTAGCAAATGCAGGATCCTTGCCTGTCCCCGTAATTCCGTCTTGCATTGGCGTGCGCGAGCGTCTGGTGATCGATGGGAGAGCGCCGACCAGCACCGATTCAGCGACGATCAGCGCCAATCTAGCGTCGACTAGCGTCGTTTAGCGTCGATTCAGCTTCGGCCAGCGCCGATTTAGCGGCGATTCGCGTCGATTTAGCGTCGACCAGCGTCGAGTAGCGTCGTTTAGCGTCGACTCGCAAGAGCTGGCGAGATGGCATGAGAGGCCACTGTGAGTTGCTGCAGGGTGCGAGGGCTAGCCTTCCCGCCGCGACCCGATCTGCGGCCGCGAGGCTAAACTGTCCTGACGCTCCGCTGACGCGCGGTCACTGACGCTGCACCCGCGGCGACGTCCTGTCTTGCTGGCAGTCCCTTGGTAAGATCGGACCAAGGTATGAGATCGGGGTCGTCGTGCTTGTTGGATGTTCGTCGTGCTTGTTGGACAGTTGGATATTCTTGGACATCCTGGGGTCAATCCTGGGGGAGGGTACCCTCGAATGTTCTTCAGTTTGGCCGGAGGAGGGTCCTCAGTTTGTCTGGCAGTCCCAGGGTACAGCCGAGACGCTGGAATGAGGAGCAGTCTGGGTTCGGAAGGGACTCGATGTTCCTTAGGTCCTTCCATGGCTGTTCCTCTGGCCCTCATCGTGCATGCATGTTCTCTTTGGGCCAAAAAGGGGTTTCGTTCCTGATTTATTGGTCCTTATTTCAGCGGCCCGACTGAAGCCCACCTGGAGGTGCGAGCTGAAAGGTCCACCAGCAGCATTCCCTGACATCCGCCGACGTGTTTTTTCAGTCCGTGGCCCCGGAGGTAACGACCGCATGCCCGGGGTGAGTTTTTCGTTCCAGATCAGTGTGATGGTCCCAGGGGCCGATAACTGGTTCCAGGGGCCAAGTCGAATAGCAATTGCCGGTTGAAAAACACATATCTTTGGAGACCTAGGCTTTGACAGGTTTAGATTGTTTTGGAAGCGCGGGCAACTATACTGTGTGTACTGGCAGCTGGATGTGACCGCCCAGGGAGCAAATCAGCGGCGGCATCATTCTGGATCCGGGGCCTGTGGCCAGAAATCATGGCTTGGGGATTGCCCTGGCAATGGGATACCTGTCATATCCAGCTGCACGACCACCATCTGCCATACTTCTCTTCACATGTTTCCACTCACTTAGTTCAGCCTTAGTTTAAAGTTAGTTCATATCGCATGTGATCTGACATTTTTCTCAGTCATTTTTCGCATCGCTGGCACGTGCGTTTCGTAGCTGTTTCTATTCAGTTCGACTTGTCGACGCTTCACGTAACCCCACTAGCTCATCCAGAAACGATTCTTGGTCGAGTTGTCGTGGGGGGGGTCGTGTGAGAGCATTGCTGGTACAAAGAGGGGGGGCTCGAGTCAAACTCCCCAGCACTGGCAAACTTGGGCACCCCTGGGGGCCCACGTAGATACCTTCTGGAGCCGTCCTGGAGTCTTTGGGCCCCCTCTTTGGTCTCTTTGGGACACCGTGGCGGCCATTTGCGAAAGTTGGGGTGGCCTTGCACCCCGCCCCTTCCACTTGGTGGTGTATTATCGATCTCGACCACTTTTAGCTGGCGACGCGTTTCGGACTCTGGGTCCTCTTCCAGGCCAAAAGGCTATGGTGTCCCACGCGCGTGCCGTGCAGCGCGCGAGCAAGGCAGCAAGAGGTCAAGAGTGCGGGGGTGGACAAAAACCCGGCTGCCCACCCACCCTACCTAGGCCAATTATGCCTATGCAGCAATCTGAACACATTCTTCTGAACCCCTTCGGAGCCCAGAACTTTGCCCCTTGGGGCCTTGTCGGGACGCTCCTGCGCGTCGGCGGAGGCCGCCACCCTTGAGGCTGCCTGGAGCGCTCGGAAGCCCATCGACATCGAAGTTGCCAGAACGCACACCACTTACATTCAGTTGGGCCTGTTCCTCTACAGAAGGAAAATTCAAGATTTTTTTGAAAAAGGCTTGGGGCGATGTTCTTAGAATTTTTTGACCATTTTAGAGCATTTTCGACCGTTTTAATATTTCGCCCAAGATCCCCCTGTAGGGGGACAGGCCCGACCTAACACTTACACGCATTTGCATTTTGACGAGTTTGGCCTCTCGTGGGCACCCCTGACAGGCTCCGCCGCCGCCTGGAGCCGCCCGATGCCCATCCTGAGGCCTGCCTGAAGCGTGCCGTGTGCAATTCGTCGGCTCTCGGCCTAGCCCGCCCCCGTGTCTGGGTGGTGGGCCGGAGGCCTCTTGGGTGCCTCCTTGGGTCTCTCGGGGTGCCTTTTGGGGGGCTCACTGGAGGCTTCCTGAGGGGGCTCTTGGGGGCCCCCTGGGGGCTCCGGGAGGCCTCCTGGGGGCCTCCTGGGGCCTTTTTTGGCTCTGCTTGTGGGCTCTTGGCGACGTGTTGGGGCTCATGGGGGCAATCTCTGGCGAACAGCTCAAGGGACTTCTCCCCCTCCGGGTTCGAACACGTGCAACAATAAATGATCCTGGCGAAGACCCACCCATACAGTCGAGGTCGATTAGTAGGTCGACCCTGCCAATCAAGGGTACCCTTGTGCCCTGTGTGTCGCGACCCGTGCCTCCTGCATTCCTATGGCAATGTGGCCCTCGGAAGGGTCTTGCGTCCTATCGCGTGTCCTATCCAAACAATCCCGACTGTATGCAGTCCTTATGTTTTCGATCGGAAATCGAAGTTTAATTCATGGAAAAAAGAGGCCTCTTTCCTTATTTTGGGTTCCTTAGGTCAAGCCCCCGACTGTACAACAATACATGATCTTGGCGAAGACCCACCCATATGCAGTCGTGAATGCCGCTGTCGTGAGAGCTGTCTTCGGACTGGTGCTTGGAGGCTTTGGGGGCCGTTCCCGCTGGCGAGCGGACCGGCGGCCTCGGAGAGGCTCCACGTCTCGCAGGAGGAGGAGGAGGAGGAGGAGGAGGAGGAG
Organism: Prorocentrum cordatum; assembly: GCA_963575745.1. Classification (NCBI taxonomy): domain Eukaryota; class Dinophyceae; order Prorocentrales; family Prorocentraceae; genus Prorocentrum; species Prorocentrum cordatum. The sequence continues at coordinate 159,071 of CAUYUJ010017498.1, read as the reverse complement.
GAGGAGGAGGAGGAGGAGGAGGCGGAGGAGGAGGAGGAGGAGGAGGAGGAGGAGGAGGAGGAGGAGGAGCAGGAGCAGGAGCAGGAGCAGGAGCAGGAGCAGGAGCAGGAGCAGGAGCAGGAGCAGGAGCATGAGCAGGAGCAGGAGCAGGAGCAGGAGCAGGAGAAAAAGAAAAAGAAGAAGACGAATAATAAGAATAATAATAATCATAATAATAATAATAAGAAGAATAAGAATACTAATACGAATAAGAAGAAGGATAATAATAATAATAATAATACTAAGAAGAAGAAGAAAAATAAGCAGAAGAAGCATAATAAGCAGAATAAGCATAATAATAAGAATAATAATAATAAGAATAATCATAAGAAGAAGAACAATAATAAGAATAATAAGCATAAGCAGAAGCATAATAAGCAGAATAAGCAGAAGAAGCATACGAAGCATAAGAATAATAAACATAATAATAAGAATAAGAATAAGAAGCATAATCAGAAGCAGCAGAAGAAGACGAAGAAGAAGACTAAGAAGAAGAAGAAGACGAATAATAATAATAATAATAATAATAATAAGAAGAATAATAATACTAAGAAGAAGAAGAAGAGTAAGACGAATAAGACTAATAATAAGAATAATAATAAGAATCATAATAATAATAAGAATAATAAGAAGAAGAATAATAATAAGAATAAGAAGACGAAGAAGAAGAAGAAGAATAAGGAGGAGGAGGAGGAGGAGGAGGAGGAGGAGGAGGAGAAGGAGGAGGAGGAGGAGGAGGAGAAGAAGAAGAATAAGAAGAAGAAGAAGAAACAGAAGAAGAATAATACGAAGAAGGAGAAGAAGCAGAAGAAGAAGAATAATACTAATAATAATAAGAAGAAGAATAAGAAGAAAAATAAGAAGAATAATAATAATAAGAATAATAAGAAGAATAATAAGAAGACGAATAATAAGAAGAAGAAGACGAATAAGAAGAAGGAGAAGAAGAAGACGAAAAAGAAGAAGAAGAAGAAGAAAACGAAGAAGAAGAAGAAGACGAATAAGAATAATACTAATAAGAATAAGAATAATAATAATAATAATACGAATAATAAGAAGAATAAGAAGAATAAGAAAAATAAGAAGAATACTAATAAGAAGAATAATAATAATAATAAGAAGAATAATAATAATAAGAAGAATAATAATAAGAAGAATAATAAGAATAATAATGATAATAATAATAATAATAATAAGAATAATAAGAAGAATAATAAGAATAATAATCAGAATAATAAGAAGAATAAGACGAATAAGAATAAGAATAATAAGAAGAAGAATACGAAGAAGAAGAAGAATAATACGAATAATAATAATACTACTAATAAGAAGAAGAATAAGAAGAAGAATACGAAGAAGAAGAAGAATAATAAGAAGAATAATACTAAGAAGAATAATAATAATAATAATAAGAAGAATAAGACGAAGAAGAATAAACAGAAGAAGAAGAAGAAGAAGGAGGAGGAGGAGGAGGAGGAGATGGCCGTTACCACTACTGGGCGGAAGGGCAGCCCTCGAGGGTGCCGAGGTGTTTGGCACACTCTGCAGCACACTCGAGGGCTGGCCGATGACCAGCGCCGCGGCGGCCCACGGCCAGGGGGTTCGGGGCAGAGGGGGACGCGCTGTCGCGCTGCTTGGGCCCTGGACTCACTGGGCCACCCGTGGGCTTGCAGCCGGCCAGGGCTCGGAGGTCATCCCAGGCCTCCGACGGTACATGCTTCTTCCCATCTGGGCGGTCTTCCTCGACTTCGGCCTCGGGGGGCCGTTGTCGGGCCGCAGCACGGTCGAACACGACTCCGGCACGCAGAGCTACCCCCAGGGAAGCGGTCGGGTTTTTTGGAATCGCCCACGGGAAATCTATCCTCTCGAAGGACCCAACCGTATGCAGTCGTGAGTACCGTCGTTGCGGGTATCGCCTTCGGGGGATCTACTCATGGGGCCATGAAGCATGCGAACGGAGTGCTGATGTGGGGCGGGGCCGCCATGTGGGCGTTGCCACTGGTGCTTCAGGCGGAACGCACTACGGGGCCGCGGAAAATGTGACGGGTGCACCGCACTGGGGCGGGGCCCCCGTTGGGGCCTTCGATGGAGCTCCCTTTGGGGTAACGAGAGTGTAAGGGGTGGGGGTAACGCATGCGAGTAAAGCCACCGGGGCCTTCGGTACAGCTCCCTATGAGGCCACGAAGCGCTATGCTGGCTGGGGGGAACGCATGCGACACCGCCACTGGGGCCTTCGGTGGAGCTCCCTATGAGGCCACGAAGCGCTGCACTGGGTGGGGAAACCGCATGCGAGTGCATCCACTGGGGCCTTCGGTGGAGATCCCTATGGGGCCACGCAGTGCTGTACTGGGTGGGGGTGGCGCATGCGGGCGGTTTCATTTGGACCTTCGGTGGAGCTCCCTATGGGACCACGAAGCGCTGTACTGAGTGGGTGTGACGTATGCGGGTGGTGTCACTGGGGCCTTCGATGGAGCTCCCTATGGAACCACCGAGTGCTGTACTGGGTGGGTGTGACGTATGCGGGTGGTGTCACTGGGGCCTTCGATGGAGCTTCCTACGGGGCCACGAAGCGCGGTACTGGGTCGGGCGTGACGCATGCGGGCGGTGGCACTGGGGCCTTCGGTGGCGCTCCCTATCGGGCCACGAAACGCTGTACTGGGTGGGGGGTGACGCGTGCGGGCGGTGCCACAGAAGCCTTCGGTGGAGCTCCCTATGGGGCCGCGAAGCGCTGTACTGGGTGGGGGTGACGCATGCAGGAGGTGCCACTGGGGCCTTCGGTGGAGCTCCCTATTGCGCCACGACGCGCTGTACTGGGCGGGGTTGACGCATGCGGGCGGTGCCACTGGGGCCTTCGGTGGAGCTCCCTACGGGTCACGAAGCGCTGCACTGGGTGGGGGGGACGCATGCGGGCGGTAGCACTGGGGCCGTAGGTGGAGCTCCCGATGGGGCCACGAAGCGCTGCACTGGTGGGTGGGGTGGACGCATGCGGGCGGCAGCACTGGGACTTTCGGTGGAGCTCCCTCTGGGGCCACGATGCGCTGTACTGGATTGGGTGGGGGGACGCATGCAGGCGGTAGCACTGGGACTTTCTTCGGAGCTCCCTATGGGGCCACGAAGCGCTGTACTGGGTGGGGGGGACGCATGCGGACGGTAGCACGGGGACCTTGGGTGTATATCCCTATGGGGCCGCGAACCGCCGTATCGTGTGTGTGTGTGTGTGTGTGTGTGTGTGTGTAGGGGGGGCGCATGCGGGCCGTAGCACGGGGGCCGTCGGTGGAGCTCCCTGTGGGGTCACGAAGCGCTATACTGGGTGGTGGGGGGACGCATGCGGGTGGTACCGGGGCCGTCGGTGGAGCTCCCTATGGGGCCACGAAACGCTGTACTGGGCGGGGGGGGGGACGCATGCGGGCGGTAGCATTGGGACTTTCTTCGGAGCTCCCTATGGGGCCACGAAGCGCTGTACGAGGTGGGGGGGACGCATGCGGGCGGTAGCACTGGGGCCTTCGGTGGAGCTCCTGATGGGGCCACGAAGCGTGTGAGGGGTGTGCCGAAGTGAGGGGGGTGACGGGAGGAGGGAGGAGCGGGAGGAGGGCGGTGGGGGAAGAGGATGATGAGGAGGAGGAGGAACGCGGGGTACCGTCTGTTCAAAACGAGGACCCAACACTCAGAGCGTGAATTACCTACCCCGCTTTCGCTTCCAGGCAAAACCAAGTCATACCACGCGCCTCCTCGTCAAGCGGCCTGACCAGTACAGGCTGCAATTTGGCATCGTTTGGTATCTCTTGGAAGCGAGGGTGGTCAAAAGCGAGGTAGGTTTGTTTTCCCCCTAAACACTACAGGATGGTTGGGAACAATGCATCGGATTTCTGATATTGGTGTCGCCCTCGCTCTGCTCCGCTCTTGCCAGTTGCTCGATGTCTCGGCGGCCCTTCCTCTTGCGAGGCCCCCTTGGCAGCTGCGGGGGTGAGGTGCGCTTGCGGTTGGACATACCTCCTTCGCAAGTTTTTAACTCACCATTGCGCTTGTTCTCATCGCGCTGAGTGTGGGTGCTCCTTGTCGTGGCCGCTGTATTGTATTCGAATGTGTTTTCAAGCCTTGAGCTTCCGCGCATTGCGTTTCACCAGCTGCTTGTCACTCCTCAGCAGAGCACGAGTCGAGCCTTCCTGTGTGACACCAGCCGCGCCGTGCCTGTAATTGGCGCTCAGGCTGTGGCCCTGCATTCTCGGAAAAGAGTGTCGCGGGACATTTTCGACGCCGATCTTGGTCATTGTCCATGCCGTACGTCGCCGATTCGCGAGGATGATCCACGACTTGACGATGGCCAATGCGGACGATTACCAAAATCGACGCCGACGTTTCCATTCAGTTTTGGTCATGGTCATCGTTTCCCCCCCTTCAGGGAGGATTCGAGTATGAGATCGACAACAGAATTCATGTACCCCAGAATTGTTTTTTCGTCGATTGTGCGAACAATGGAGATCATGTGGGTAATGCTACGATACAACGATTTGGGGGTACATCAGTTACTCGAGCCACCACCCCCTCGGAGAGGGTAGAGCGGGCGGGAATGGAGGCGCGGGATGGAGGCGCGGGGAGGGGAGCAGCGCGAGTGGGGCGCCTTGTGGCCGGCGCTGGGAGGCCCTTTTGGCTGCGCCGACGGCCGCTGGGTGGCCGACGAGGTCTGCTTGCGGGGGGTGTCAGGGGGCAACGTTTGGGGGGTGGGGATGGGCTCAGGCGCTCCCACGAGCTCCCCAGCGCTCCCAGGCGCCCCCAAGCGTTCCCAGGCGCTCGTGAGCGCTCCCAGGCGCTCCCAGGCGCTCCCAGCCGACCCCAGGCGCTCCCAAGCGCTCCCTGGCGCTCCCAGTGTTTTTCCCAACCATCCTGTGGTGTTGGGTCCTCGTTTTGAAGAGAGAGCGCCCCGCGTCTCCTTCCTCTCCTCTCCTCTCTCCTCTCCTCCTCCCCCTTCTTCCGCTCCTCCCTCCTCCCCTCCTCCCCCTCCTCCCACCATCATCATCATCATCATCGTCATGCCTCTTCTATTCTCTGTGAGCAAGCTCCTGCTGTCTCCGCAGCTTCTCTGCCCAAGTGCCCCCCGTCGGCCGCGCGTGCGGGCGCCTTATGCAGGCGGTCGCACAAGCGGCTCTCCAGGGCGCTGGGGAGATTTTGTTCAGGGGGCTGCGGGCCGCGCTCTACGAGCGGCTCGTGGCTGCCCCCCTCTCTGTGCTTCAGGACCAGGGGCCTCCATCGCCTGCCTGGTCCATCCAGCAGGCGGACTCGTCCGAGGGTGAGGGGGCCTCCTGCCCTCTCCCTTCGGCGGGTTCCACCTGCCCCACCGTCTGCCTCGGGCTGGCGGTGGACCTGAGCGGCGGGGTCTCTCCCTGGCTGCTCAGCACGGTCGCCGCCCTCCTCTGGGTGACGGCCGCCTGCAGCGCCTGCGCGGGCTGCTGCCTCGGGCTGCTGGGCCCGTACGTGTGGCGGAGGCTCTGGCCCTCCGCCTGGCCGCGCGGCGCGGTTTCTGCTTCACCTGAGCAGGACCGCCGTGCGGCGCGAGCGCTGGCCTACGGGGCTCCGCCTCGACCTCAAGCGCTCGAGCGGGCAGACGCCCAGCGTGCGGGCGGCGGCGTCCACGGCGGCGCCCACTGATGGCGGAGCTGCCACCAGTTGGCGGAGGGCCCCTTTGGCCCGAGCTCTACCCTTTCGCTGCGCCCACGGCGCGCGACTACGCACGATGGCGCCTAGACGACGGCGACACCAGCTGGGCGGCTATCCCCCTCGCCTCTCGAGAAGGGGGCATCCTGCTGGCCCTGCCTGGTGCCTTTCGCTCTACAGCGGAGCTCGAGGCTGCCGAGGCGGATGGCTTTGCTGGGATGATAGGCCCCTTCCAGCTAGTGGACGTCCAGCTCCAGGGGGCCGCTTCACGGCCGCTCGCCACTACCGCATCCGTCCTCGTTATAGATATCGAGGTTGCCGAGCTCGAGCTCGAGTCGCTGTACCCTCTAGAGGTCGGCGACGACGCAGGCATCGTTCCCTTCGCCGAGGTGCGCAGCCGCGTCTATTGGCCGCATCCTTCGGGGGTTCGGGTGCTTCGCGAGGGCTACGCTCGTTTGCACGGCGCCCCGCCTACCGCAGGGGAAGAGCCTCTCCCAGGGGCCGATCGGGCTACCCCCTACCACTCTGCCGACGAGATGGAGGAGCCCGAGGGGTTCGCGGCCGACGGGGAAGCCGACCGCGCGGCCCCAAGTGCGCGAGCCCCCGCGGTCGCTGGAGCGCCGCGCGGCCCGCCCGCCAAGCGCGCTGGCGCCGCCGCGCCGCCACGGGTCGCGGGTCCTGCTCCGATTGCTCCTGGTGCTCCTGCGGCGTCTCTGGACGACGGGGCTCCCATGGCCCGCGCCGAGGTAGCTGCCGAAATGCGCGCCTTGCTTGCAGCCCACGCGGCCTCCACGATGGTCGGCGGACCCGAACCGCTGGGCCCCGCTCCGGCTGCCCGGAGCGCTCGGCCCGAGGTGCCTCAGCTTTTCAGCGACGAGGCGGCGCGCCTCGGGCTGGATCCTGCGGGGATCGAGGCCGTCTTGTCCCACGCGCCCGTGGCCCCACATCGGGTCTCCGCGCGCCCCAAGGGACCCACCTCCGCGCTGGTCTCGGCGTGGGAGAAGGCGCGCTCTCTTGCTGTCCCTCGGGCCCCTTCGTCCGCTTCCGGACCGATGGGCCCCCCGCCGCCGCCTGGGCTAGCCCATCCCGCTGCGGTCGACGGCTTTGCCGAGGCGGGCGGCGCCGACGGGTTAGAGCCGCCCCTTGCGGCCAATCCGACGGACTTCAGCCTCATGCTTCAGTGCCTGCACCAGTCCCTTTCCTTGCAGCAGGGGCGGGGCCATCGCCCAGCCTTCCACCCGCTTCTGGGGACCCTGAGCGACCAAGCTCAAACTCCGCCCGCGACCTCGGGCGACCCCGCGCACGCATCGGCTCAGATGGGGGGAATCGCTCGGAGGCGCGAGTGGCAGCAAGCGCTGATGCAGCACGGCCCCGACGTGCGAGGACTGATGAAGGAGAATTTGGCCCGCGTTCTGGGCGTGGAAGTCAGCGCCGTGACCCCCATGGCCATGCATCAGTACTTTCGCGAGCACAGCCCCCTCGGGGCTCAGCCGTCGACGCACGAGTTGTTGACGCATTTTGCCTTCCTCAGCGCCGAGCTGTGGCGGGCCTGCGAGGAGGGCAACCCCGAGAGGGTCCAGACCTTGCTGACTTGCCAGTGCATGTTCATCGACCAGTTGGCGGGGGACCGCGGCTACCTCGAGGCCGCTTGGTTCCTCACGGGGCTGGAGCCTCCCCCGTGTCGCGTGACCAGTCGTCACACGGAGCGCGAGGCCCAGACCCCGTTTTCACCCCTAGTGGATCCTCGCTGGCTGTCGGCGCAGGGCGAATACATGAAGGAGCTGCAAGCATTTCGGGCGCGCCTCGACGCCGAGCGCGCCGTCGCGCTCCCCAAGCATCCACCTCATCAGCCCAAGCAGCCCAAGGTCTCAAAGCCCCCCTTCAAGTCTCAGGGTGCTCCCAAGGCCCCGAAGGCGGTGCCCAAGAAGGACTGAAGATGCCCTTGGCGCCCGCCTTCTTGGAGGGGGGGCCTTCGCGTGGCCGGGGTACGCCGCCGCAGACAGTCTGCACCGACGCTGCTACGGCTGCTAGGCGTGTTTGGGCGCAGCGAGGGCGTGAGGGTAGGAATGCGCTCCTCCAGCGATGCTGTTGCGGCCCCGCAGGGAGGAGTACGTTCCGCCACCACGCCCCTCGCTCTGCTCCGAACCGCCCCTCGGATCCATTCGGCCATTTTGGCCGTCACCTGCCTCAGTCGAGCGCTCCCCCCATGGGGCCTGCAGCCCCTGAGGTTGGTGTTCTTGCTGGTGCTTGTTCTCCTTCAAGCACCCCTGCTGCTCTTGCCAACGTCGCGCCATTTGTCGCTGACTTGTCTGCCTTGCTGCGCCTGTTTCCAGGCGCGAACATTGATATCGCCCACTGGGCGGCAGCGCTGTCCCAGGTTGGGATGGGTGCTCGATGTTCTCTTGGATCTTTCTCCCGCTCATCAATGCGTGCAATGGACAGGGACGACCCGTGCCTTTTGGGGCCGCCTCCCCGCGATCCTTGGCCGTGCCCGCCTGCTCCACCTCTTGGTCCCCCGCCTGACGGCTTGTCGGCGAGGCGCAGGGGGCGCTGGAGATTGCGGCGCGCGGCGCGGACGCTCGCGCAGTATTCTGTTATTGCGTTGAACTGGCTCACTTTGGGTCATCCTAGCCTCGCTCCCGCCGAGGCTCGTGTCCGCGCCACGGTCTCGCCCTGCCAGGAGGGCGTCCGCACCCGTATCGAACGGTTGTGTCGGATCGCAGTTCGCCTTGCCCGTGGTGGCAAGAGCGACTTAGGTCGAGCCTTCGCCAAGTTCGACTCTACTGAGGTCTCGCTCCATGGCCTGGCCACCCATGTTGCAGCTTTGGAGGCCTCCTTCACCTCCTCTTCTTCCGTGCCCGCCCCCATGCGGCACTGCCCGACCAGCGCTCCTTCCGTGCCTGGTTCGCTGGCGTCTGCGGCGGCTTGGGACTCCACCCAGGTCGAGCCCTTCGATTTAAAAGTCAGGGCGTCTCGCATTAAGTGGGATTACTCGCCAGTGTTTGATCCCATTCCATTTCTCTCTGACGCTCGAGTCCGCGAAGCGTTCATCAATCCAGAGGAGATGCGGCTCCCGGCGTCAGAGTGGCCTGCTGGCCAAAAGGGGGCGCGTGTCCATATGGACCGCGCCGAGCTGTGGGCCCTGCTCCAGAAGTGGGATGCCTGCGGCGCCCTGTACCTGACTCCTGCTTCGGACCTCGCCTGGGATGAAGCCTGCGGAGCTTTCAGGGTACCGAAGGACAGCGACTTCGACAGGCTGATCCTGAACCCAACGGTCGTGAACAGCCGCTGTGCCTCAATCTCGTCCAGCACCCAGCGCCTTGGCCAGGGTTTCCTGCTGTGCCGTTTGGGTCTGGCGCCTGGGGAGTGGCTGGCAGTTTCTTGCGACGACCTACGGGAGTTTTACTACACTTTCCGCGTTCCTCCCGCGCGCGCCAGGCGTAACGCCCTTCGCGTTCGTCTGCCATCATCCCGCTTCAAGGCCTTTCGAGCCTGGCGCCCCGAGCTCGAAGGTGTGGACGTCGCGCCTTGCCTCAATGCTCTAGCGATGGGCGACAACATGGCGGTGGAGATTGCCAACTCTGCACATGAAGGCGTCTTGCACAGCTTCGGGGCCTTGCGGCCTCACGAGCAGGTTGTCCACCGCTCGCCCTTCCCGCGGGGACCGTTTGTCGAGATGCTGAATATTGATGACCATACAGGTTTTCAGAAGCTCTCGTGGCATGGCTCCGCTCCTCGCCCCGACGACCCCTGTCGTCGTGATCGTGAGGTCTTCGCCGCCTGCGATGCAGGCTACCCGCGCGTGGGCCTGATTCAGCATCCAGGCAAGCGCGCGCGCGGCGAAACGCACAAGGTGGTGGTGGGCGCCGAGGTGGAAGGGCGCATAGGCATCGTCTGCGCTCCCTTAGTGCGGACGGTGGCCTTGTGCAGGCTGACCCTGATCCAAATCTACCTCGGCATCACCACACGCTCCCTGTTAGCCTCTCTTGTGGGCTGCTGGGTCCAGGTGTTCCTCTATCGCCGTCCGATGCTCGCCATTTTCACGCACGTCTACAACTTCCTGTCGCGCCTGGCGACCGAGGAGGGCATTGAATACGACTTGCCTCCTTATGTTCGCGACGAGCTTTTGGCCTGCACCTTTTTAGCCTTTACGGCTATAACCGACCTTCGGGCGCAGCCTTGCCCCGAGGTGTTCGGTACGGACGCGTCTCTCGGCTGGGGGGGCGTTGTCCGCGCTCCTATCAGCCCGCAGCTCTCCGCCGAGCTGTGGCGCAGATCGGAGCACGGGGGGTGGCGCACGATCCTGCACAATCGGAGCCTCCTCGCCGTACCCAGCCGCGGCGTGCCCTTGGGCCCTGAGCTCACCCAACTGCATCGCGACCTGGGGCTCCCGTCTATTGAGCCCCCCGTCGCGCCGCGTTGGGTCGCCGAGCTATCAGAGGCGCTGCGCCTTCGGCTCGCGTACACATGGGAGTTTCGCATGCCCCGTCACATCAATATCCTTGAGACAACGGTGTATAAGAGCTTGTGCAAGTACTGCTGTATTCGCCTCCCTGACTCTCGTATCCCCGTTCTCTTGGATTCAAAAGTGGCTTTGGGCGCGACCGCTCACGGGCGCAGTAGCTCTCCTGGTCTATCTCACGTTCTTTCGACCACTTTGCCCTATGTGATAGGAGGAGGTTTATATATGGGAGGCATGTACGTGCCTACGGACGTGCACAGGGCCGACGACCCCACGCGGAACCGTGCGGTGAGGCCCCCGTCCCGTGACCCTCCCGCCTGGTTAGTTGAAGCAGAGAGAGGAGAATTTACTCGCTTTGATTGCATTGCGTACGCCGACTCCCGCTCGTCATTCCCTACTTGTCTCTGGGGCCGATTTGTTGCGCAGCTTGTGGCTCGAGGCCCCGAGGGGCTGCTCAGCCACCGCTGGGCGGCCGCCCCCCCCCCCTCGGAGGGCGCGGGGATGGCCGCCGACGCCGCCAGCGACGGCGCCCAGGGGGAGGCACCTGACCCCTCGGGCGCCGCCGAGAGCAGCAGTGAAGCTGCTCTCGCCAGCGGAGAGCGTCGCGGGCCTCGCAACGCGCTCTTCGCTGACAGCGAACGGCCTCTCGCGTCCTCGGCAGACGCCACGCCAAAAGCGTCTGCCTCCGCGGAGGGCGGCTCGCCCGGCCCCGACCCTGGCGCCGCCAGCGCAGGATCGGCTCCCCAGGCCGCCAAGCGTGCTCCGCCACTGGCCCTCCGCTCCAAGGCCGCGGCGGCCCCTCCGCCTGCTATCGGGGTGGGCTCGTCGCGCGTCGGCTCGCGGGAAGCGCCAAAGGGGGCCTCAGCAGCTACCCCCCGCACCTTCCAGCGAGCGGCCAGGGTGAGCGCCTCTCGCCAACTGCTTGGCGTAGTGGACGGGGCCTCGCGCGGCACAATTGAGGCCGCCTTCAGGCGCCAGTCCCTAGTCTACCATCCAGACAGGACTCCCGCGCACCTGGGCGCCGACGAGCGAGCAGCCCGCGCGCTGAAGTGGAAGCAGCTCTGTGACGCCAAGTCAGTGTTGCTCCAGGCCGTCTCGCAGGCCGCCGCGCCGCCCGATGTTCCTAGCACGGGCGGCGACGGTCCTGCCGCCCGCGCCTACGCCCGGGCCAAGGCGGCAGGAAAGGGCGCCCGCAAGGGCAAGCTGGCTCCAGGGTCGACCATGGCCCTTCAGGCGCTCGAAGAGGCGGTCTCCTCGCGGGTCGCCCTTGCGAGCGCCGAGCTGGCCCCTCGGGCTGCCCTCCCCGCCTCGGGCGCGCCTCTCCCGAGGGGCGGGGTTTCGTCTGCCCTCGCGACGCGGGCGGCTGAGTCGGATGCCACCCTCGTCTCCGCCGTGTCGCGCGGCCGCGTGGAGCTCGACGCACTCCGCACCGCGCGTGCCGACGCCACCAGGCGCACGGTGCAGGCTCCTGCACGCGGCGAAGGAGAGCGTGCCGTCGCTCGTGCCGAGCTCGCGGAAGGGATGGCCGATCGCGCCTACTTCCGACGCGTGCGCGAGGCCGCCAGTCGAGAGGCCGCGGGCTTGCCGCGCACTGCTCCCGTCCAGCTGGGTCGGGATTGGCGCAAAACCTTGCGCGCCGTCCTGCACAACGCTGAGGTCTCGACGGGCCTCGCCATCGCAGAACGTGCCGCTCGTGCTGGGGACGCACCCGCGTCGTCCACTGGCCGCTCCTTGGCCGAGGTGGAGGCTGAGGACCCGCGCGCCTTGGCAAGGCCCGCCGACGACCCTGCGTCCAGCTTCAGCCGTCGTGAGCGGCGCGCGGTCCGCGCCCGCCTGGGCCCGCGGGATGAAGCGGTCGAGGACCAGCCCAACCGCGGTGGTCACGCGCCGCACTCCGCCTCGCGCACGGGCGCCGCGCGCACCAGGCGCGCCGCCAGGCAGCGGCGGGCTTCGATGGCGGCGCTCCCCGCCCCTGAGGGGGGGGCCGCCACGGCGCCTGGCCGCAGGGCGCGTCGCACTGCCAATGCGCGCCGCTGGGCAGGCGCGGCACGCCCCAGCTCCGCCGCGGGAGTGGGCTCCCCACCGCGGAGCCGCAGCCCTGCCCGCAGCCGTACGCGGTCTCCAAACCCGTACGGGACCGACCGCACCTCTCCCTCGGGGGGCTGCTCGTCGCCTCCCGTCGACGGCCCGATCTCGCCCGAGGAGCCGTCGGAGCCGCCTGCGGGGGAGGCATCGGAGGGCCCGCACACTCCTGACGGGTCCCCGCCCGCGAGCGTTCGCAGCCGCTCGAGAGCGGAGCCCGCGTGCGACGAGGACTCTCCGACGGAGCTCGAGGACGTCGTGCTGAGTGCCCTCGCAGACTCCTCGATGGACCTCGAGCGCGTCGTGGCGGGCCTGAACCCCGAGGTCCTCCGCCGCCTGCAGGCGGCCTTCCCTCGCCGCTCGGGGGCCTCTCCGCCCGCCGCTCGCGCCTCGGTTCGCAGTCGCTCTCGGGGCCGCGGCACGCGTGTAGGCTCCGAGACTCCGCGGCCCGTGCCCCCGCCGCCGCCGCCGCCCCCTCACCACTCTGGTGGGCGTGCGGCGTCGCGATCCCGCGCGTCGACCGCAGGCCAGGGGCTTAGTCGGGCCGTCGCGCGCGGCTCCTCTCGCGCGCCTTCGCGTCAGGCGACGTCGCCTCGGCGTCGCGAGGTGCGCTCCCCTCGAGTCGCTCCGAAGCGGCGCCCGAGCCCCGCTACTGCGCAGCGGCCAGCCACGTCCCGCCATGGTGCGAGCTCGGGCGACGCCCACGCAGGCAGCTCCCGCGCGGACTCCGCTGCTCAGGCCCCTCAGTCTTCGGTAGGCACGCGCTCCTCCAGCGATGCTGTTGCGGCCCCGCAGGGCGGAGGGCGTGCCGCCGAGGAAAGGGGGTCTTCGAGCGGCCCCGCGCCTGGCCGAGATTCAGGGCACGAGCTGCATCCCAGCGGCTCCCACAGCGGCGACGCTGGGAGCGCCGCGGCTGCAGCCTTCGCAGCGCGGCGCACGGCCTCCGCGGCCGTTGAGCAGCCCTTGCCTCCAGGGGCCGCCACCGCCCTAGCGTGGCGTCTCAACCTCGGCGGTGAGAAGGTCACAGTGGTGAGGTGGGGGCCCGCCTGGCAAGCTGCCTTCCAGAGCGCGGCGTCGTGGCTGAGGTCTTTCGCACCCGCAGGGGCCGCCGAGCCCGAGGGCAGAGATGACCTGCACTGCCTCCTGCAGGCCTTGCACGCCTATAAGCGCCTGTTTCAGACAGGCGGCGCCGAGCCGATCGACGAAGCCTCGTGGTTGCATCCTTACGTGGCCGCCGTCGAGCCCGAGGCTATCCCCGCGGGCGCTGACCTCCAAGCCATGGGGGCGGGCGCCATCCGTGGCATCGGGCTCGGCTCAAAGATCGA
>CAUYUJ010017498.1:83014-140514 GCA_963575745.1 Prorocentrum cordatum | reverse complement strand
TGGCGGTCCCGCCGCATGTTGGCACATCCTTCGCGCGTTTCGTGGCTTCATAAGAACGCAAAGTGCGAACATGCAGCACATGCAGCAAAGTCATGATCAAAACATGCAGATAATGCAGCAACAACATGAGGCGACAGTGCAGGCAATGCAAAGCACCCTGCAACAGACATTCGAGAATGTAGCATCGTCTTCGCGCAGCGTGAAATCATTAATTGACAATACAGGAATAGGGAAACCAAGCAACTTTGACAGCGACATGAAGAAATGGTCGAACTTCAGTTTCAAGTTTAAGAACTTTGTGTCGTCTGTTTTCCGGAGCGCTCGTGCTTTGATGGATTGGGCTGAGGAGCAGCAGCGTGTAATATCGAGCGCAATGGTTCAGAATCTTGCTCCCCAGTTTCCCGATGCAGTTGATTTCGCAACACAATTGTACACTACACTTGCTCAGATGACGGACGGCGAAGCGTGCGACATCGTGAAAAAACGCTTTTGCGGACCAAGGTCTGGAAGCCTGGCGGAAGTTGTGTCGCCGTTTCGACCCGCACACGGGCCAGCGTAAGCGTGCCCTAATGAGTTCGATTTTGCAGCCCAGTCAGTTTAAGATCCAAGAGTTATCTTCGAGTATCGAGCAGTGGGAAGAGAAACTCCGCACGTACGAAAACAGAACACAAAAGAAACTCGACGACGACATCAAAGCCGGAATTATTGTCACCATGTGTCCTGAACATCTTCAAAACCATCTGAATTTGAACCAGTCGAAATTTGATGATTATATGGACGTGCGTGAAGAAATCATGTCATATTTAGAAACGAAGCATGTGAACGCAGACACCCGAGGCACTCCGATGGATCTCGGCTCTGTCGGAAAGCACGGGAAGGACAGTGGTAAAGGTTGTTCGATTTGTGGGAAAACCAACCACAAAACCAATGAGTGTTATTTCCGCGATTCTACAGGCAAGGGAACCGGCAACGGTAAGGCCGGCACTCCTGGCGGGAAGTACGGCGGAAAAAGAAAAAGAAACGGAAGTAATACTTGTAACTCCAAGGGGGGCTCTGCAGGGCAACCTCCGCAGTTTTCTGACAAAGGTTCAGGGAAGTACGGCGGCAAAAGAAACGGCAAGGGTGACAAGTCCAGCAGTTGGAACGCTAAAGGTAAAAGGTTTCGGTACGTACCCCCCGTGCAAGTGGTGCGGCAAAACGAATCATACTGAGTCAACGTGTTTCTCGAGCAAGGGATTGCACGAGTTTGACGGCACACAGCGCTCGAATGATAGTGGCCACAGTTTCCAGAGTTTCATGCATGACATGTTCAATAGGTGGCAATCGCAGCAGGCGCATCCACCGAGCAGCAACACGCAGCAGCAGCGCAGCTTAGGAAGCCAAGGCCCCATGATTTACGATGCATTTGGGCAGCCCGTTGGTGGTCTTGAGCTCTCCGGCGTCGAAGCTGGCACCTTGAATCCTTTGAGTTCCGAGGGCCAGACATGGTGGGCCAACATAGGGAATCCGTTCGATCCGCTGAAACAAATCCATGAGAAATGGATCACTGTAGATTCGGGTGCTTCCGTACCAGTTGTCCTTAAAGATTGTGCCACTGAGTGCCGCACGACGCCAACTGAGGAATCTAAGGCAGGAGTTTGTTACACGGTTTCCAATGGTGCGGTTGTACCTGGTCTAGGAGAAAGGTCCCCAAACGTTGTCACAGAGAACGGACTGTTGAAACGTATCCGGTTTCATGTTGCAGATGTTCATGAACCTCTTCTTGCTGTGTCCGCAATCGATAGAAATGGGTACCGTGCTGTTTTCGATGGCGAGAGCTATATTCAAAACAAATACAACCCGTCAGAGATCATCCCCCTGATTGAAAAAAAACGGCATTTACAAGATGAAAGCTTGGATCGCCCCGCCATCAATCGAAGAAATGACGGTTGCACCTTCTCTTGCCCCAGCAGAGGCGGAGGAGGCGAACCAACCAGTTTTCCACAGGTAGGGCCTGAACCCGTAAGACCTCAGGCGGAAAATGTTTCACCAGAAGGGCCGCAGAGCGTGCCCCGGGCCATTTTGGCGCAAAACTTGTTCTTCCCGTTAGTTGAAGACGGGGATGCCGGGGCGGATGTCGCAGAAGACCTCTCCGCGCCGGCGCTGAAAGCTCCGGCGCAACCGACCCAAGAGGAAATATATGAACATAGTGCCACACATTTTCCTTACCGAAATTGGCGTCGGCACTGCGTCCGGGGTAAAGGTAAAAGTTTGTTTCACAAAGCCCGTGTTTTTGAAAAGGATCACGAAATCCCTTCTGTTTCGATGGATTACTTCTTTTTGGGAATGCAAGACGACGAAAGCACAATGCCAAATATTTGTTTACGGTGTCATGGAACCAAAGCTAGTTTTTCACACACTGTGCCGTGCAAGGGCGTAACGCACCAGTATCCAGTCAAACAGGTTAGGCACGATCTTGATATTTTAGGATGCAAGAAGTTGATTTTGAAGAGCGATCAGGAAGCTTCAATTCTGGTTTTTCGCCGCGAGGTCAAGGCAGCAGCAAACCTCGACGTGGTGATTCCAGAAGAAAGCCCTGTAGGAGAGCATCAGTCCAATGGTGTAGTAGAGCACGCAGTCCAAAAGCGTGAAGGGCAAATCCGTGTTTTAAAAGAGCCAATTAGAATATAATTTCAAAGTAGAGCTAGACAATCGACATCCTGTCCCACCGTGGCTAATCAATCACGCTGGTTTCTTAATCACTCGCTTCCAGGTAGGACATGACGGCCGCGCGGCGTATTAAACACTAAAAGGGAAACCGTTCAGGAGAGAGTTGATTCCGGTTGGTGAGTGTATTCATTACAAGCCAGCAAGGTTGAAAACCAACAAACTGGCAAAGCTTGCATCCCGATGGGAAGACGGCATTTCTAGGGATCAAAGAATCCAGCAACGAAGCGTGTATCGGAACTTCAGACGGCGTCCTGACAGCGAGGTCAATCATGAGGAAACCTCCGTCTGAACAACGGGACGCTGAACAGTTGAAGTCTTCCCGGAGTCCTCCGTGGAAGCCGGTACCGGAAGGTGAAATTATCCAAAATGTTAGGCCGAGAGCTGTTGTCATCAAGCCGGTGCAGGAGGACAATGTGCCTGCAAGAGGAACAGCCTGTAGTGCATCGTAGGGTGTACATTTTGCAAAAGGACATTGCCAAGTACGGGTGCAGTGCGACATGTCCCGGCTGCAATGCCCTAAGGTTAGGTCTTCCCCCTGTTGCCCATGATGAGGGTTGTCGTGAAAGGATCACCAAAGAGTTGGAGAAAACAAGAGAGGGAAGAGAGAGGATTCTTAAATCAGCAATGCGACAACGGAAACAATATGACAGCAATGCCAAGAAACAAAAGACGGCTCAGCCGGAGGCGCAACAGCAAAGAGACAAACGACCTCTGGGAGAAGACTCCCAAGTCGAAGCTACAGCACGCAGACCAAATCCAATAGACAAGCGACCTCTGGGAGAAGACCCCCAAGTCGCAGCCAAAGCGAGTAAACCAAATCCAACAGAGAAGCGAGACAGCGATGTACTTGAAGACGCAATGGAAACAGGTGGATCTTCTTCTTCGTCCAGCTTTGCGCAGCAACTACTGGTTAACCAAAAGCCCAATGATGTGCAGATGCCCGAACCGGGAATTCCGGCAATCGGCGCATTTCCAAACGCATCCAAAGGAGATTTGTGTACTATTGCGCAATGTTATCGTAATTTTGGACTAGCTTCTACAGCTAAGCCCCAAGAGGTTTTCAACGCTCCGCGTGTTTCCACACTGTCAGGCAATTTTGGTTTGAATCAAGGTTTTGTTTCAGATTTTAGCGTGCATGTTAGACGTAACAAAACAGCATATTTTAGCAATTCACCAGATTTGAGGACAGCACGTGCGATCATGCAACAGCAGGAGCCTTTGTTAGTAATTACGTCGTCTACCAATAATTGCCGGAACCAGGCCCGGCATGCTAAACGCGTTGTTTCGTGCGTCGACCTGCTCATTCTTCGACGTGCAACCGGAGTCCGCCGCTGTGCAGAGGCATCCGGCAATACAGTTTTTGCTTCAATGTGAAAGGTCGCGCAGGATTTCAAACAGTCATTTTGGCAAATTGTTTTCTTTGGTGACAAACAGCCCGTATCTTGCATCGGAGTTGAAAGCAGAATTGTCCAAGTCCAGTGTGTTCACATCAGTGTTTTCCCAACGTTTGGAGCTAGATGGAGGAATGCACATTTCGTCATTTCTGTCGCCGAGGGTACGTGCAGCTGTTTTGAGAGGATTCCGTGAGCAGTTGAAGGCAGACGGGAAAGCCTACCCGTTCTCAATTGGCACAATCTGTTGTGAAGAGCCCAGTTTTGATTTCGACGAATGGTCTTGCCAGCAGGAAGTTTTTGATGACAACGCATGTGCTACACTGCCAAAGCAACTAGTGAAAGAAGCAACGGCGAAAGAAATTGACGAAAACAAGAAACATGAAGTCTACGTTAAAGTCCCCAGATCAGAAGCATTTGAAGTCACAGGTACCCCCCCCCCATCTCAACACGATGGGTAATAGTAAACAAAGGGGACGAGACGAATCCAGAAATCAGGGCACGACTGGTAGCTAGGGAGGTGAAGAGAGACAGACGCACAGATTTGTTCGCAGCCACACCCCCGCTTGAGGCGAACAAGTTTTTGTTCAGTCAGGTGGCAACCCAAAGGGTCCACAAATCAGGCACACCTTTCAATATTCGTTTCATTGATGCTGTTCGTGCTTCACTCCAGGTGTCAAAGAGTCGTTAGATTCTGACTCTGATTTCAAACCACTTTCTCCAGAAATGGTCAGAGCATTCAGATCTTTGTGTATGAAAATAAATTACGTAGCACAAGACAGAAGCGACATTCAGTACGCAGCGAAAGAGCGTGCGAGAGGAATGCAGCAACCAACGTTCGGCCATTCGAACAAAATTGAAACGACTTGCGCGTTATTTGAAAGGCCGACCGAGGATCATTTTATAATACCCGTTTCAAGAAACATGTTCGTTTTCAGATGTAGTTGTTGACGCAGACCATGCAGGATGTTTAAGAACACGCAAGAGCACGAATGGAGGGGCATTGATGTTTGGTTCGCACACAATTAAATCTTGGAGCAGCACACAACGCGTAATTGCATTAAGCCCCGGGAGGCAGAGTTTTACGGAATAGTGAAAGGAGCGATTGTCCTTTTAGGAGCTTTGCCATTCGCATCTGATTTTAGTATTGTTTTGAAAGGGCGCCTGAGCGCTGACAGCTCAGCAGCAAACGGGATCGCATCCAGGCGAGGGCTGGGTAAAGTGAAGCACCTTCACACCCAGTACTTGTGGGTTCAAGAGAGACTCACAAACAACGACTTCGTCATCCGAAAGATCGGCACTGACGACAAAACGGGCGGTCTCATGACAAAGTATTTGGACAGACCGAAGATAGACCGATTCGTAATGGGACTCGGTTACACCACGCGTGAAGGAAGACACGAAGTGGCTCCACACGTTGCGAATGTAAATCTTGATTTGAATTTGTTGGAGGAACAGGAATGGCTTGAGCCTGGCTCTGCGCAAGCAGCCAGAAACAAAAGCAAAACGATGTTCTTTGACATCAGCGGCAATGCGCCCAAGAAGGCGTAACCGCAACATCCGTGCATCCCCGCTCCACTACCCAGGTTAGTAAAACCATGTAGAGTAGAAAAACGCAGTGTACGAGGAACTGCTCGCCCGAGGTGTAGGAGGAGTGTGGGGAAATATACGCACCTTGTGTATCGTAGCAGAACTGCGCGCGATTCCGCAACAATGTCAGATCTCAAGAAAAGGCATACATATCATACTATCATTTCACCTCCTCCTCCTCCTCCTTTTCCTCTTCCTCGTCGTCCTCCTCCTCCTCCCTGTCAGTCTCCTCCTCGTCCTACTCGTCCTCCTCGTCCTCCCCTTTCTCCTCCTCCTCCTCTTCCTCCGCTCCCTCCCTCCCTCCCTCCCCTCCTCCTCCTCCCCCTCCTTTCCTCCTCCTCCTCCTCCTCCTCCTTCTCCTCCTCCTCCTCCTTCTCCTCTTCCTCCTGTTTCTCCTCCTCCTCCCTCTCCTCCTTGTCTCGTCCTCCTCCTTCTCCACCTCCTCCTCCTCCTCCTCCTGCTCCGCCTCCTCCTCCTCCTCCTTTTTCTCCTCCTCCTGCTCCGCCTCCTCCTGCTCTTCCTCCTCCTCCTCCTCCCTCCCTCCTCCTCCTCCTCCTCCACCTCCTCCCTCCTCTTCCTCGTCTACCTGCTCCTCCTCTCCCGCCTCTTCTCCTCTCCTCCTCCTCCTCCCTCCTCCTCTCTCGCCTCCTCCTCCTCCTTCTCCTCCTTTTCCTCCTCGTCCTCCTCCTCCTCCTCCCTCCCCTCCTCCTCCCTCTCCCGCTCTTCCTCCTCCTCCTCCTCTTTTCTCCGTCTCCTTTTCCTTCCTCCTCCTCCTCTCCTCCTCCTCCTTCTCCTCCTCCTCCCTCTCCCCTTCGTCCTCCTCCTCCTCCTTCTCCTCCTCCTTCTCCTCCTTCTCCCTTCTCTTTCTCGTCCTCCTCCTCCTCCCTCTCCTGCTCCTCCTCCTCCTCCTCCTCCTCCTCCTCCTTCTCCTCCTCCTCCTCCTCCTTTCACCTCCTCCATCTTCTCCTCCTCCTCTTCTCCTCCTCCTCCTCCTCCTCCCCTTCCTCCTCCTCGTCTTGCTCCTCCCCTCCCTCTCCTCCTCCTCCTCCTTCTCTTCCTCCTCCTCCTCCTCTCCCTTTTCCCCCCTCTCACTCTCCTCCTCCTCCTCGTCGTCCTCCTCCTCCTCCTCATCCTGCTCGTCCTTTTCCTCGCTTCTCCTTCTCCTCGCTCTCCCCTCTCCTCTCTCGCTCTCGGCCTCGCTCCTCCTCCTCGTCCTCCTTTTTGTTCGTACTCCTCCATCTCACACTCCTTCATTCCCTTTCTCCTCCTTCTCCTCCTCCGCCTCGTCCTCCTCCATCTCACACTCCTTCGTCCTCCTCCTCCTTCTCCTCCTTCTCCTCCTCCGCCTCGTCCTCCTCCATCTCACTCTCCTTCATTCCTTTTCTTATACATACCCTCTCCCTGTCATATTCCTTTTCTTGGCGGACCGGGCGTTTCAGACTTCTTCACCAGATATGGCCCTGAATCTAAAACCAGTGGTAACAGTTTCACAGATGGAGGGCGGTTGGTTTTCAACATGTGGCCCTCGTCTGAACGCCGCGCACACTCGATTTGAAGATTTGCAAGAGCTTCACGGATTGAAGGCGGGTGGTTTTCAACATGTGGCTCTCACCTCAGCGCCGCGCATATTCTTTTTAAACCTTTGCAGAAGTTTCACGGGTTGAGGGCGCATCGTTTCCAACATGTTGCTCTCTCCGTAGCGCCGCACACGTTCGCTTATAGCTTATACCTATACGACCACCCTGCGGGTGATAAGGAGGTTGGGGGGCAGCAGTGGGCAAAAGTGGTGAGTGTTGTTCTGACGATGCCTGTGGGGCGGAGTCTAGTGAGTAGTGTGATTGTGCACGTGAGCGTGATGTGACGTGGCGATGTTGGCGAAGCGCACTCGACATTGTCGTGAAGCACTGTCCCCGCGTGCGCTTATCAATCGCGCGAACCTCACCTCAGCGCTAGTCGACGTGGTCGAACGTGCGTGCTGCGGTGCCACAGTGACTGCTCGCGGCGCCACCCGATGCTGCCTTGGTTGCAGGTCTGGCCGCGGCCCAGCCACAGGAGGATTTCGGGACACCAGCGGGACACCGGCGGGACACCGCGGGCCACCGGCCGCCGGAGGAGAAACATTTGGTCCGGTTGCGGCCCAGCCACATGAGGATTTCGGGATACCAGCGGGACACCGGCGGGACACCGCGGGCCACTGGCCGACGGAGGAGAAACATTTGGTCCAGCCGCGGCCCAGCCACAGGAGGATCCCCTCTCGCCCGCCCACGCAGCTTCGCCTCGCTCGCACGCGCGCACGGCACGCACGACACGAACCCGAAACCGTTATCGATTTCCGGGTAGGGGGGGGGTCCGTTCCACGTCGGACTCACCCCCCAGCCTCCGTTACTTGCAAGAGTTTCACGGGTTGAGCGCGGGTCGTTTTCAACATGCGGTTCCCTCCGTAGCGCCGCGCACACTCGTTGTAAACAGTTGCAAGAGTTTCACGGGTCGAGGGCGGCCTGTTTTCGACATGTTGCTCTCGCCTTAGCGCCGCGCACATTCGTTCTTACAAGTTGGAAGAGTTTCACGGTTTCTTATGGTCAACGTACCAGACATGGTGTTTTGGAGGGATTCAGGATTATGCGGGTGCAGCAGTTATGTTGGTTCGCGGTGTTGAAATCCCAACAACGGCGTTCTGGCACGATTCAGTGTCGTCAAGACGCAGCAATCAGGTTGATCCGTGGCTTTGAACTCCCGACAATAATGTTTTGACATGTTTTAGGGTCTGAAAGCGGGTGTCTTCCAACGAGGCAGTTCAATGGAAATTAACCGTTGTAGGGGCCTATGAAGTGGGAGCTTCACTTTCGGGGCCTTCAGGCCGTCTCAGTCGACAAGCTGCATGGCTTCGCCTTGCCTGATGATCTTGTGCAGTGGGAGAGGTCCTGCCAGAGGTCTCAGAAGGAGGCGCCCGAGCTTATCGACAGCGATTAAGCTCTGATTTGCGCCGTGGGGCGAGGGGCACCATGACGTGCCCGTGCTGTCAGTACCTTCAGTACCCTCCTCCTCTTTCTCTTCCATGTCCTCCTCCTCTTCCTCCATATCCTCCTCCTCCTCCTCCTCCCCCTCCTCCATTTCCTCCTCCTCCTCCTCCTCCTCCTCCTCCTCGCTCTCGGCCTCGCTCCTCGTCCGCGCGACTGAGCCTGCGCAGGAGGCGATGGTGGCGTTCGAGCAAGCCAGGCCGCCCGCGCGGCCTGTCTGCACCTGCCCGGGGTCGACGCCTGCTGCGCGCGGTTCCTGGGATGCTTCCCCTCAGCTGCCGCGGCCGAGAGCGCCAGGGATCGGAGGTCGGCGTCACCCCAACACACGAATACTATATGTGCGTCGCCCCCCCAAGGGGCGACGCGCGCACCGAGAAATCTTATAGTACATACGTCGTGGCGGGCGCTTTCTGGCCACACGGTTCGGGAAACGATCTACGACAATACGAGTACACCATAGGTTCGGGTCGGACGCGCGCTTCCAAGGAAGACATCTAGTATTAAACTGTCCCTGTGCTTCCCAGGGTGTATGCGTCTCGCAGTTTTTGGCCTCGGGACCGTTCACAGAAAACTGTTGCTACCGGTCCCGAGTCTAGACTCGGGGTGAGAAGCCGGGTCTAGACTCGGTGAGGCACTGGTCCTGGAGTCCTGGGGAAGTGGTCGAGAGGTCGAGAGGTTCCTCCGACCCAAATCTCTTCCCTGGCCTCGGGACCGAACAAAAAAATCGGGGTGAGAAACCGGTCCTGGGGATGTGGTGGAAAGGTCGAGAGATTCCGCCGACCCGATGCTCAGAGGAGGAAGAGGTACCGGTATCCCACTACCCTCGCCCCGCTGTCGCCTCTTTTTGGCCCTCCTGGGAGGCCCTCGTCGCCACCGCCGGGTTCGCCTCGAAAGCCTGGCCAGAGCGCGCCCCGGGAGGGGTCCGGGGAGCAGCGGTATTGGCGCCTCGGGGTTTCCCCAGGAGCGGCCTGCGTCGGGAAAGTCGGCGGAAGCGGCATTGGGGGGCGAACCGGCCGTCCGCTGTCGTTGACCTCCTCCCCCTCCTCCTCCTCCTCCTCCCCTTCCGTCTTCTCCTCCTCCTCCTCCTCCTCCTGCTCCTCCTCCTCCTCCTCCTCCTCCTGCTCCTCCTCCTCCTCCTCCTCCTCCTCCTCCTCCTCCAGGCAGTTCCGAGCGTCCCCGGGCTGGTCTGTTGGAGGGCATCTTGCTGCCGTTGAGAGCGGTGCCGTTTTTTCTTCGGGCCGCCTCCACCCCCCTGATTGTTTGGAGGAGCCAGCGCGGCAGTGAGCACAGGCAGTGTCCACTGCTGATGGCTTGGAGCACTTCTCGTTGCCTCTTGCGGTTTTGTGGGGGACTCTCCTCTTGGGCTCTTTCGGGAGTGGTGCTCGCACGGGGCAGCTTGCCACTGTCTCAAGCCATGTCGGAGCTGTCTTGTATCAGTGTGGGTACCGATAATTCCAGTGTGGACCCCAAGCAGCCAATGTGTGCAGCCTAAGTATGTGGTGCAATGCAAACTATCGGAACACAACGCAAGCATGTGCAAGCCTTGCAAGCGATGCGAGTCAGTGCAATGCGGTTGAAGACAATGCAAGCCAGTGCAAATCAACATATGCAAAACAATACACGGCCATACTGAGCAGTGCACATCAAAGTGGTGCAATGCAAAGCTATGAAACCGTCCCGCCAGCAAAAGGCATCTCGCAGGCACAACCCACGGCGCAACCGATGATGCAACTCGTGGCATTTGGAATGCCCCGCCTGCACGGCATCCGGTGGACCCGTGGGACCAGGCCATGGCGAAACTTGCGGCGCCCAGGATTCTGGCCGGCGCCAGGGACCACACGGGCGTAACCCATGACGCAACCCGTGGTGATCAGAAGAGCTTTGGGGGCGCAGGCGGACTCATGGTGCAACCTGTGCCACAGCCCGTGCCACCCAGCGCGCTGGCCCGAATCCGTGTGCGGCCCACGCAAGGACGCATCAGTGCAAACACCGTGTCGGTAATTAACTTGTCCAACTGGTTGGGGAACATCCTGCCAACATGCCAGCGCAGCAGCGCAGCGTGAGGGAGGTCGAGTCATAGACCCACGGCAGTTCAGTGCGCGGTCTGAACTCGAGTAGGTCTTTCGATCTCGTTCTTTCGACTCCGTGGGGCATCTGAGGGGCCTCTGAGGGGCCTCCTGGAGGGCCTCTTGGGAACCACTTGGGCCGTCTCAGGGTTTTCTTTCTTGGTCCGGCTTACGCCTTCGGAGGCCGGCATGGGGAGTCTTTGGGCCGTCGTGGGGTCCTCTTGGGGCGCTCGCGGGCCGTCTTGGAATTCTCCTGGGCCCTCCTTTGGCCGTCTTGGAGCCATTTGAGGGGTCTCTCGGGCCGTGTTTGGGCCCTTTTGGCCAGTCTTAGAGGCATCTGGAGCTGGGCTGTCTGAAGCCCGAGCAGGTGGGAACGCGAACATCAATGAGCACAAACAGAATTAACGATTCTGGCTTCTTCGGGCCCTCTTGGAAGGCCTCTCGGAGCCCTCGTGGGCTGCATCGGGGGCCTCTCCTGGCCCGTCCGAGGGCTTCTCGGCCTGTCTTGGGGGCCTCTCCTGGGCCGTCCTGGGGGCCTCTCTGGGCCGCCTCGGGGCGCTCTTCGGGCGCTCGCGGGGCGTCCTTTGGGGGCCTCTCTGGGCCGTCTCGGGGCCCTCCTTGGCCCGTCTTGGGGGGGCCTCTGCAGCCGCCGGGGGCTGTCGGAAGTCCGAAGACGCGGGAACGCAATGAATCGTCGGTTACCATGAAACTATGGGAAATTATGGGAAGTGGGGGGAAGACAAAAACTCAGAACATCTGGGAACATATGGGGAATCCTCAAATTTGTGCCTATTTATTTGTGTGTCCCAGGGCCCCTTCATGAAAAAGCAGGAGCACAATTCACGATTTTGGTTTCTTCGGGTCCTCCTGAGGGAGGGCCGTTTTTGGGCTGTACTGGGGCGCTTTCGGAAGCCGTTTCGGAGGTCCTTTGGGCCGTCTCTTAGCCCTCGTGGCCCGTCTTGGAAGCCTCTGCAGCCGCCGTTGGATGCCAGAAACCTGGAAAGGCGGGAACGCAAGCTCCACTGTAAAGCCAAAATTCAAATTCTTCGAGCCCTCCCAGAGGGTCTCTTCGGTCCCTCTTGGGCTATCTTGGGGGCCTGTCTTGGGGCCACCCAGGGTTCTTTTCGAGACGTCTTGGACCGTCTTGGAGGCATTTTGAGGCCATCTTGGATCCTCTCATATCTTGGAGCCTTCTGGAGGCCAAAATGGGCGCCGGAGAGCAAATCCAGGGGAGACGGTTTTCTGAGAATGCGCGCGACGGAGGGGGGTGTCAGCCAGAGAACCTTACCAGACAGCAGAAGAGCATTCTAACACGCCCGAATGTGCCACTGGCACGGTGGCGTATGCCCTCCTGGGTACTCGCGGGGCCATTTGGAATCTTCTTGCGGTCATCCGCATTCGTGTTGCAGGAGGATCCCGGGCTTGTCGTTGACACCCTGGAGCTCTCATGGCGTCTCCGGCGTCTGAGGCGCCGTTTTCGAACCACGTCAAAGCCTCTTTGCGGACTCCTGCGGGGTTCTCAAGGCGAGCGTCCCGGGTGCCTTTGTGCGCCACGTTGGGATCTCATTTGGACTTCTTGAGGCCACCTGAGTGCGAACTTGCTAACGTTCCAAGTGCATCGAGGCAATGTGGGAAGTTTTGTTGGATGTAGCACTCGCGGGCGCCTCTGGAGTTGCCTCGGGGCTTCCCTGAAGCCGTCCGACCGTCCGAAGGCCAAAGGCGAGCACGTAGGTGTGTCGTTTGAGCTTCTTTGAGCTTCGGCGACTTGCAGAGTGATGTCTCTTCGAGCATGCGGTGGCCTAAGTGGGCAATCTAGCGTGTGAGGTCTCGCTGGGTGCCCACTCCGAGCTGATCAGCCAGCACCTCCCGGGGAAGGAGCCACGCCACAGTCATAAGCTTTTGGCGCTCCGCGCGGAGCGCCAAAAGTTTATGACTATGGCGTGGCTCCTTCTTCGGGGGGTGCTGAGCTGCACGGGGGGGTCAGAAGACGAAGCAACGCCATAAACATAAACTTTTGGCGCTGCGCGCGGAGCGCCACAAGTTTCTGTTTGTGGCGCTGTTTCTTCTTCGACCCCCCCTCCGTGCCGCTCAGCTGGACGGCCCGTCCCAGCCCCCCCCCCTGCGCGCGCACCGAGCTCACCCCCGATCGCGGATCCGACCCCCCACGCCCCGCGAAGGACCGCCCGCGCTGACCTTTTTTCCTGGCATCGCTCGGACGTGTGTATTTTTTTCTCGGCGAGGACCCCTGAGGAACATCCTGGATCATCGAGCGACAAAAACACGCACGAAACCGAAAGATGCACGGGAAATGGACGTCCGAGCAACGGCAAGTTTTTCTTTTGTTACTTTTACCCATCGGTCGTTGAAAGTAGGTGTTTTTGGAATCCTAGGTTCCAATCTGCTTCAGGCGCCTTCCTACTCCAATGATCGAGTGGCTGCCCCTCCTTCCCTCCTCTTCAGGGGGCGGGCGGAGACGCAATCTCCTTCCAACGCCTTCCTGCTTCATGTTTCTATCTACTTTTTCCGACCGATGGGCGCGACTCTGTGAGGCCAAACGAGGCTTGATTATTCAAGGCGGGTGCCTACAGTCGTTCGGCGTGCGTAAGAGCATGCAAGGAGTTTCAGGTATGGCTGCGAGAGCACATTCCGAGTTTTGGGTACGGTATTTTGGGGCATGCCTAACGGGTTTTCGAGAGATTGGGCCTTCAACAGAAACAATTGGCACCCCAGTCTCGCCCCACACGCTGATTGGACGACCCTCCTGGAGACGTCTCAGGACGCCTTCGGGAGGGTTGTTCAACAAGCGCTCACAGCCCTCCTGGAGAGGGCTCAGGACGTAGTGCGTCGCAGCCCCCAATAAGCGTCGCGGCCCGGGGTGGTGCGCCAATCCACGATTTCGGGACTCTCGGCAGGCGGGCGGGGTCAGGGTTCGGCATCCGTCGAACGCGTGGCGAAATCCGAGCCCCACCCCCGCCCCCCATCGATTCAGGATGAGGAGGAGGAGGAGGAGGAGGAGGAGGAGGAGGAGGAGGAGGAGGAGGAGGAGTGCCTCGCAGCCCTCCAGGGAGACGTCTCGGGACGTCTTCGGGGCTCTCTGGGCGCCCTGGGGAGCGGCCGTGGCCCACGCCAGAAGACGTCGTGCGCCACGGCCCCCCGCCAGGCGTCGCAGCCCGGCGTGGTGCCTCGCGGTCCTCCTCGGGACTCAAGAGACGGGGGTCAATGCAAACGGGGGTCAGCCAGGGCACCGGATCCTGCAGGATCCTGCGAAGACCCCCTCTGGCTGACCCGGGTCAGCGAGCCGCTCGTGGCCGCGAGGCGGCCGCGCCTATTGGCTGACCCGGGTTTGCGAAGACCTGCGTTGCAGTTTTTTTCCCTGCATTGCAGTTTTTGGTTTCCTGCTGACCTGGATCTGGATTGACCCGGGTCAGAAGATCCCCGACATCCTGGAGGCGTCACGGGACGATCGCAATGGGTACGGAAAGAATGGGTACAAAGACCGCCAGCATTTCCTGCTTCTTTTGAGCAGGACTCGCTGTCGGTGCCGCCTCGGACGTGGTCCTTCTGAGGCAGAAGGGTGCCTGCCCAACGGCGGCCGCTGCTGGTTATGGGCAACATCTGTTGTTGGGCAGTGTTTTTTTTTCCGTACCCATTTGGGCGACGCCGAAAACGGTGTCGTCTGCGCCGACATTGGCGCGTAAGCTTCCCGCGCAAGCTCGCGCGCGAGCGCCCTCGATTCCAACGAGGTGTGCCGCGCTTGCGGCCCGCGTGAGCCGCCGCGTCAGATCGCTGTGCCATCCCGCGTAAGACCCGTTTCTGAGCGTCGCCGATTTCGGGCGTCCACAGAGACGCCTCGGGACTTCTTCGGGGCTCCCTGCTACCAGCCTGGAACATGTCCCTATCCCTATGCTGGGCATCTCCTCATCACGATGCCAGCCTTAGGGGTTCCCTGTTTTTTTGAGGGCGCATCCCTAAGATGGTCATCGCTTTTTGGCGTGCCAATTGTAGGGATAGGGATCAGATCGAGGCTGGCTCTGCTGGTGCTTGCCGGACGTCGGAGGCCTGGGGCCGTGAGGAGGGGGCGGTCTTGCGGGAGGTCCAGGGGCCCAGCGCCAGGAGAGGAGGAGGCTTCGGGAGGATGCGGAGTGGAGGAAGAGGGAGGAAGAAGGAGGAGGAGGAGGAGGAGGAGGGGGGGGAGGAGGAGGGGAAAAAAGGAGGAGGATGACAGAGGAGGAAGGAGGAGGAGGGGGAGGAGGAGGAGGAAGAGAGGGAGAAGGATGAGGAGGAAAGGGAGGAGGAGGAGGAGGAGGAGGAGGAGGAGGAGGAGGAGGAGGAGGGGAAAGGAGGAGGATGACAGAGGAGGAAAGATGACGAGGAGGAGGAGGAGGAGGAGGAGGAGGAGGTGGTGGTGGTGGCGGAGGAAACGAGGAGAAAGGAGGAGGAAGGATGAGGAAGGAGGAGGATGAAGGAGGAAGGAGGAGGAGGACCAGTGTAACCCGCGACTCATCAACGATGTTTGGATACACCCTCCCTCCAAGCTCCTTCTTCATAGGCATAGGCCCCGTACAAGGGTGAACTTCCACTGAGGGAGATGTTCCGTTTGGAGGCAACCGTGTGAAAATCTTGCAGCGTGTTCAGAATATGATTTTCAGGACTTCAACGCCACGAGTCAACCTTACAGCTGCGTCTTGGCAATCCTGAAACGTGCTAGAATACCATTGCTGGCACTTCAACACCGCGAATCTACGTAGCTGTTGCGCCGTGACAACCCTGAGCCGCTCGAACACAAACTTTCTGGACGGTTAACCATGCGAGTCCGCGAAGCCCTTGCAACTTTTTACCACGAATGTGTGCTTTGCCGAGGAGAGAGCCGCACTTTGAAAAGGAACCGCCCTCAAGCCGTGAACCTCTCGCATTTTTAAAAAAAAACGAATGTGCGCGACTCTAAGGTGAGAGCCACACTTTGAAAACGACCCGCCCTCAATCCGTGAAGCACTTGCAAAGTTTTAAGACGAATGTGCGCGGCACTGAGGCGAGAGCCACATTTTGAAAACGACCCGCGGTCAGTCTGTGAAGCCCTCGCAAATTTTCATTGACTGTGCGCGGCGCGAGTGCGAGAGCCACATTCTGGAAGCGACCTGCTTTCCATCTGTGAAAATGTTGCCCGTATCTAAGTTTCAGGCTCATACATGGTAAGGAAGTCTCAGGCGAAATGCCCGGACCGCCCGACCGGCCTCGGGGTGCGACGTGGAGGCGATATTCACAGGGAAAAAGGAAAAAGGAATGTAGGAGGAGCAGGGTAAAGGAGGATGAGGAGGAAGGAGGAGAAGGGAGGAAGGAGGAGGTGGAGGGGGAGGGGGAGGGAGAGGAGGAGGAGGAGGCAGAGGAGGAGGAGGAGGAGGAGGAGGAGGAGGAGGAGGAGGAGGAGGAGGAGGGGGAGGGGGCCCAGCGCCAAGGAAGAAGGAGGGGGACTCGGTTGGGATGCTGTGCAGCACCACTCGCCGCTTTGTCCGCCAGTCTGTTGCCAGCGGCCAAAATCTTTCGTGGGCGCTGAGATCGGGATTGTCCTCGTTCATATGTGAGGCAGTCTGGGAAGGAGGAGGGGGAGGGGGATGCGGAGTAAGAGGAGGACGGGGCATCGGAGAGCCCATACGGTGGTTGAGGGCGGGAGGACGAGTCTTAGCCGAGAGGCGCGAGGAGCTGGGAGGTGTCGGGCGTGCTGTGCCTCTGCGTTTTGTTTGTTTGTTTGTTTGTTTTTCAGCTGTCGTCTTTCTGGGCCATTGTTTTCAAGAGAGCATCTGCTGCTCAGCCTCTCATTCCTTCTTGCCTTCCTTCCCCTTCTCCTTCGATTCCTCATGTTTTTTTTTCTCTAGCTCTCTCTCTCTATCTCTTTCTCTCTTGGTGTCTTTCCTCTCGGATTCTTTCTCTGCGCTCGAGCGTTCTCGTGTACCATCAGAAGGAAAAGGGAGGGAAGAGGCTGCGGGAGGGCAGAGGACGGAGTGCGGAGGGAGGAGGACGGGCCCATGTTCGCAGATCGGCCCGTCTCTAGACCCAGGTCCTGAGTCGGGCGATCGCCAACATGGATCCAGGGGGCGTGGATCAGCGACGGGTCCCTTTTCCATGGGAAATCGCGGGGTTCCGCCGCCGTCTGAGGCGGCAGCGGCCGCCTTTTGGGGAGGGCACCTCCCCCGATCCATGGATTTGGCGACCGCGCGCCAAATCCGTGGACCGCTAGCCCGTGCTTGCGCGCCCCCGTCGGCGTGCGCTCCGTCTTTCGGAAACCAGCCCCGCTCGCTGCTCACCGGACCGTGCGCACGCCTGGCCGCTGCCGGATTTCTGGCCGTTGGGGGCGGCCTGTCCCCCCCCCCTCCCTTCTTCTTGGCATCGCTCAGACGTGTGCACTTTTCCTTTGGCGAGGACCATCGAGGAGCATCCTTGATCATCTGGCGAAAAAACCACGCACGAAACCAAAAAAACACAGTGGATGGACGTCCGAGCGATGGCCAGTGGGGGCGGACAGACCTCCTACCCTGACACGTCGACTCGTGAGTTGGCCTGTTTTCTGTTCGCGAGAGGGCGTCGCGGCCGTCGTTGTGGCGGGTCCAGGGCCGTCGGTTCTGGTCCCAGGCTGTTTTTCCACCAAGGGGTGGTTTGCCAGAGGGAGGTTTCTCCACCGCCGATGTCCCCCCTCTCCTGCTCTTCGCCGTGCCCTCCTCCGGACGCGTGCGCACATCCCGGGGGGGGGGGGAGGCGGGGGAGGCGCCGCCCGGGCACGGCCAGGGTGCATCGGCCCCTGGACCGGGTGGCCTACCACCTCTTCAATGCGATGAACCCGTGGAGCAAGCGCCCTCCTCGGAGACGGGGGGACAGGGCCGGACCTGAACGGTGTTTTGGCGATCTCGTGGGCCGTTCTCGTTTCGACCTCGTTTTGCGGCAGAGGCGGCCTGAAGCCAAAAGCGAGGGACAATGAAAACAATACGAAAACGAAGAACACCTTTTAGGTTCAGCCCTGCGGGGGGACGCAGACATCTGGCCGCTCCAGCTCCTTTGGTGCATGGGCCCCGGAGGTCCGGACCACTTCCCCGGGGCCGGTCTTGCGCCCTGGGTCGTTTTGTTTTGGACGGCCCCGAGGCCCTGCGAGGGCCTCTGGAGGCCGAAGACCCGCAGAGACCGCCCGCCCCAAGTTTCGGGTTGACGCAAAAGGGGTCCAGCGACAAGGGGTTGGTTCAATAGATTTGGTGCAATAGATCTAGGCCTCCTAGATGGGGTCGGAGTGGATGGGGTCGGAGGATCGCGCCGCATCGCCGATGCATCGCCGATGCGGCTCGATGTGCAGCCCGATTTGCGTCACGTCGACGTCGCCGATGCATCGCCAACGTCGACGATGTATCGGCGATGCGGCGCGATCCTCCGACCCCGTCTACTCCGACCCCATCTAGGAGGCCTCTAATAGATTAGCGGGGTTGCAATACATGTGGGGCGTGCAATGCATTCCGGGGCGCAGATGTATTGTTGAGTTTTCGCGTGCAATGTATTTCTTGCCAGACAGTGCAATACAATTCTCCGGCGCAGTACATTTGCAATACAATTGCCCCAAATATATTGCACCACCCCCTTTCAGTTGGACCCCCTTTTGGATCACCCTAAAAGCTTTTTGCAGCATCGGGTCTCTGGGGAGCGGGAGGTCACCACCCACCAAACCACCCCAATCCAACCTGAAGGCTCTGATTTACCCTCGATTTTCAGTTGGGGGAGGGGGGGGCGGGACACATCGAACACAACACATGTAGAACCCTTACCCCCCCAACCCGAAATTCGGGTCTTCGGGTTGGGTTGGGGGTGGTCTGGTAGGGAGTCAGGGAGGGGGACATCCGAGATTGCCCTCGGCGGGCGCGCGAGGAGGGGGAGGAGGGGGAGGAGGAGGAGGAGGGGGAGGAGGAGGAGGAGGAGGAGGAGGAGAGTCGCGCTCCGCGCGCCGCGCCCTGGGCCAGAGCCGGCTGCCCTGCTCCAGGGGGTCCGGCGCGAGGGCGCGAGGGCGCGAAGAGCAGCGCGCCTCGCACGCTGCGGGGCGCGAGGGCGCGAGTGTAGGCGACCTGGGTCTTGGCATCGCTCGGACGTGTGCATTTTTTCTCGGCGAGGGCCATCGAGGACCATCCTTGACCATCGAGCCAAAACGGCACGCACGAGACCGAAAGGTGCACGGGAAATGGACGTCCGAGCGAGGCAAGGGATGCCCAGAGATCCGACTCGGCAACGGGTAAGGTGACCTTTCGCTGGAGGACCTCGAGTGCGGGCCCAATGGGGCCCCCCGATCGCCGGATGCGAGGCGGTAGCAGCGGCTTGCGCGCCTGGCGGTGTCCCCAAATGGCCCCCCCTTGGCCGCGCACTAGAGGTCACTCTTGCCCAGGGCCACTCTTGCGCGTAGCCGACTCGATGCCTTGTTCTTTCTCCTGGCTTTTCACCCCGAGTCGCCTCTTGACGGTCCCTGGGTCTGGCGGGGGCCCCGGGAGGGCGAGAATTGACTGAAGCTTCCCGTCGTGTTCTTCCCCGCCCGATAGGTCGGGACGTTCAATTTTTGAGAACAGACCGCCCGACCCGTCCTGTCTGCACACCGCGGCCGCCAGATTCCCAGGTCCCCTGAGTGTTCCCGAGAGTCCTGCCTCGCGCCACTCTGCATACCGCGGCCGCCAGATGCCCAGGTCCCCCGAGTGTCCCCGAGAGATCCGCCTCGCGCCGCAACACATCATAACATGACAGAGTGGTACTATCACATAGCAGAACATAGTACAACACAACACTGTACATCATTTTAGACTAGGGCATATCACCACACCACCTAACATATCATTTCCGACCATGACATGCCCTATCATGACATAACATATCGTAGCATGACGCACCATGACAGAGCAGTGCATACTGCAGCACAGCATCACAGCACTGAGCATTCCATATCGTGGCAACGCAAGCATACCATGCGACCGCGTCGCATAATTGAACATACCCAACTATATCATGTCAACACCTCACGTAACATGACACATCATACCATACTTCAACACACCACAACAGTGCATGCTATGAGATATCGCAGCATCCATGGCATAACTTAGCATCTCACATCATACCATGCCATGGCAGCACATCCTGAAAACGGCCCTGGACAGGCCCAAGACAGCCCGAGAGGCGCCCCAGAGGGCCCTAGAATGCCCAAGAGGGCCCCGCGAAGGCTTCCAGAGGGGCCCACGAGGGGGAACAAAAATGTCAAAATTTGTTTTTTCCGCCCTGAAAGCTTCTCAGGAGGCTCCGAGACAGCCTGGGCCCTCCCCGAAACAGGCCACGACGTGCTGAGGGGGCCCGAAGAGGGCCCAAGACTGTCCCGAGAGGCCCCGAAGACGCCCAAGATGCCCTCAAGGCGGCCGACGAGGACCCCAACGCGCTCCAGGACGGATTCAAGAGGCTCCCCGAGAGGGCCTTGGGAGGCGAAATTCATGTATTTTCAGAAAATTTGTAAATGATTTTTGCGTTCTCGCTTTTCCCGCTTCCCAGCGCTCCCTCACGGCCACGGAGGCCCTTCAGATCGCACCAAAACGGCCCACGAGGCGCCGAAGAGGGCCCCAAGACAGAACAGGAGGCTCCCTGGACAACCCAAGTGCACCCCAAGGGCACCCCAAGAGGGGGCCCAGAGGAAGACCGCGAACTGATATCTCGAGGTCTCTGGCCCTAGAGGCTCCCAGTAGGCACCCGGAGGCCACCAAGAGGCCCCCACGAAGCCCAGCGAGGCCCGAAGAGGCCCCCAGGAAGCCCCAGAGGACCCCAAGGGGCCCACAGGGAACGCCCAAGAGGCCCCCCAACACACCCCAACAAGTCATGTCCCCAGAAAGCCTTCCAGGGTCATGGTTTATCATGGGCCCGAGAGTCTCCGGAGGCTCCGAAGTACCATCGCGCTACTGGAGAGCTGTCTGCGAAGTTGACTGGGAACATGACCGATCGCCTTCTCGTGGCCCTCCGCGGATCGTTTCGCACAAAGTTGCCAAGTGCCCTCTTGAACCGACGACGACGACGAAACGACGAAGACGAGGACGATGACGACGTCGGCGCGCCCTAAGAGGCGACGACGACATTACGACGACGACGAAGGTACGCCTCAACAGACTCCCCAAGACGCCCCCCAAACCCATGTTCCCATAAGGCCTTCTGGGAACCCGACTCATCAGGCCTCCGCCCCCCTACGCAGCCATCTTCCCGAAAAGCCTTCGGAATGCGGATTGACATGCATGGATCTCTCACTGCCCATCATGCGTTCAGCGATATGGGCGCTTCTTCACTTCCCGTTCAAACCATCTGTGGTCCATTACTTCAGTGGAGCAATGAACTCGTTGGTTTCGCCGGTGCTAAGAGTGAATTCAGCGTGGATTTGCGTCCTCGTTTTTCATTTTTATTTTCCTTTTTTCTGATATGCGCACGTCAATCGATCATGTGGCTCGGGCGTTCGTGTGAATGCCGCGTGGCCAGCGAATTTCGAATGTCTTCCGTGCCCTTGATTCTTCCTCATCGTATTAATTTATCTTATTCCTCTTGTCTGCATGGTTTTTCTCTTTATTTCCTTCCCGCTGTCATCTTCTTTTGTCAGGGCCTGCGGCAGGATTCAACAGGGCGCCGGGAAAGCTGCAAGTGAGCTCGAGGAGAGTCCAGCAGGTCCCGAGAAGGATTGCAAGCAGGCCCTAGGGTCCCAAGACAGGCTTTGTAGGGGTCCAAAACAACTTGCAGACCTGTCTCCTCGCATATGTTCTGACGCGTTTCGGCCGTGGTCCGCGGGATTTTACTGTTCATCCGCCTTTTTGCCTTCATTTCCGACGCCTCGCGTATTTCCGCCAGCCAAGGCAAGAGCAATCATCAGGCGAGTTGCCTCGATCAGCATGTGTAGCAGCATGCGGCGCCGCAGCGAACCGAATGCGCTTTCACTGGTTCTGTACGGGAGGAGGAAGAGGAGGTGGAGGAAGCGAAGGAACAAATCTGGTGGCGAGGGACCAGTAGTAACGAAAGAAGAGGAACAGCAAAAGGATGGGCGCGTGCTGGAGGAAACAGCAACATGCTAGAGCATGAGAAGGTCGGAAGGATGATGAGGGACCTGAGGGGGGGAGGAGGGTTACGAGGAGCCAGGGGGAGGCAGCAGCCGCATTGGTGATCCGCGCAGAACACCAGTGCGCCGCATCCTTTCGTAAACGAGGATGTAGGAATGTGCCAGGTGGGGAGGTGGGGGGAGCATGGGGGAGGTAGGAGGACATGGGGGTAAGAACGCTCAGGACGAAGCAGTTCCGGAGACGGTGCCCAGGCAAATTGTGTTGATCAGAAACGTGTTCCAGCATGGTGCTCAACCAAGAGGGCGACGCTGTTTACGTGAGAAACGTGAGGACGGCGCAGGAGGAATCGGAGGATTAACAGCAGCGGGGAAGGAGGACAAGGAGGAGGATGACGAGGAAACGGAGGAGGGGCGGGATGAGGACGAGGAGTAGGAAAAGGAAGGATGGGAGAGAAAAAGTCACGACGACGGCCAGAATCAATCATGGAGGATTTTGTTTGTTTTTCGCACACGGCTCTTGTTAGAAGCCCCTTGGGGTGATTTGTGGGCCATTGTGGAGCTAATTTGGAGCCATTTTGGGAGGGCCTACGGGGTCCTCTTGAGGCTGTTTCGGGCCTCATTTGGGATCCTCTTCGGGGTCTCGTGGGCCCGTCTTGGAGGCCTTGGGGGCCCTCTCGGGGCCATCTTGGAAACGCCGTCAGTCAAAGAGTACGGGGGGGGGGGGTCCTTGCAGCGCCCCCTCTCTGGAGCCGCCCGCGTCGCCTCTTGGCGCTCTCTTGGGACTTTCTTCGGCTGCTCTTGAGCACTCTCGGCGCCGTCTTGGGGCCTGTCGGGTTCTTCTGGAGGGCCATCTCAGGCCAGCGTGGCCATCTCGATGCCTCAAGAGCCCATGGAAAACGAAACGGGCGACGAGACATAACACATAGCACGCATTTTTTCTTGGTCTTGGAGGCCTCCTTGGAGAGCTCGAAGGGCACGCGGGGCCGTCTTGAAGCGGTCTTGACGACTCTCAGAGGCATGTTGGAGGCTATTCGGAATCGTCCTGGGATGCATTGAGCGATATTGGAGGCGTATCTGGGCTCCTTGCAGCCATCTCGGGTAATTTTGGGCCGTGTTCGGCGCTCCAACGACCCGCTGCTACCTTCCCGCGCATGAAGGATTGGGCGGGGAAATGGGGAACCGTGCCCATGAAGGGGAAGAGTGGGCTTGGATGAATTACTTCGTCACGCCGCTCACGCTTAAAGGGGTGCTGGGATTCCTGTCTCCCTCCGGCCCTCTCCTGCGGCGTGCCCCCCCTCACCCTGTGACTTCCCCCGCCCCCGCCCCCTCCTTCCAGGCCCCGCGCGCGGCCGAGTGAAAACTTCGGGGAGAAAAACAAAAACTCGTTTTGAATACCTCTCCGAATTCTTGGTGGATTTTTCCTTGAGCGCGCGCATCGAAAAAACGCGCGCGGAAAAATCCGGGGGGCACCCGGAAAAATTCGCGCGGCTTCCGGCACCAGCCATGCAGGGCGTGGGCGGTGGTTTAACGGGCTAGCTTATCCGCGCGTTTCTCCCTGGCAGGGGCGGGGGCCCCCCCCCTGCCCTCTCGCCCCCGGGCGTGGGCAGAGAGTGGCCGCGGGGCGGTGAGGCGCCCGAAATGGCCGAAGATGGCTCCAAAGGAACCGCAGGCAACCCAAGAAGGATTCCGAGATCGCTCCATATACTTGCAGATGGTACACTTTTGCTTCCAATGTGCCTCCAAGCCCCCTCAAGACCGTTTCGTGACAGCCCGCAATTGTCTTTCGAGCTCTTAAAGGAGGCCTCCAACAGGTTCAACTCCTTTACAATCACTGTGCGCTTCAATTTGTTCCTTCTCGCCTTTTTTACTTTCCGTAGTTTCTAGAGGCCTCGAGATGGCTGCGAGTTGGTCTGAATGTGCTTTGAGAGGGGGCCACCAGGGCCCAAGTCGGCTCCAAGAGCACCAAAGAGCGGCCCAAAACGCTTCAAGGGCGTCGCAAGAGGGCCGCATTTGGCGACTGGGGGGCTCGAGAAGGAATGGGGCGTTGCTAGGGCCCCACTTCTTTGACCGACGGCTTCAATCTGGCCCCGGGAGGGCCCCCAAGGCTTCCAAGAGGGGCCCAGGAGATCCCCGAAACGACCCGAAGAGGGCCCCGAGGGGCTCCAAGACAGCCGCCAAAGGCAGCCAGAATTGCCCTAAGAGAGCGCCGCGGCGGCACCGATATGACGACGTTGATGGGGCGCCCCGCGGGCACCTAGAGCGAACGACTCGAGATCCTCGATGATTGATGCCCGTCGTCGTCAGCGTGTTTTTTCCTCTCTATCCTTTATCTTTCCCTTCCTTGTCCTCCTCCTCCTCCTCGTCCCTCTTCTGTGACCTCCTCCTTTTTCTGCTCCCTCCCCGTTCCTGTGCATCTTCCGATTAATTACTCCTGCGCCCTTTTCTTTCCCTAATGGAACGGTTGTCATCGTTTTTTTTTTCTTGCGTTGCATGTTGCTTCACTTCGCTTTCATGTTTCGCGCAACTTGCTTGGGATTCGAGTCTGCAAATGCTTTCTTCTGCATGTTTTTTGCCCCTCCAATTGCCTCCTACTTCCCCCTGCTCTTTGATCCTCCCACCTCTTCCTACACCCTCGCTGGTGATGGGCGCGCGGCGCGCGCGCGTTCCGCGCGGATCGCTGGTGCGCCTTTTGCCTCCCTCAGGCTTCTTGTGTTTCTTCCTACCTCCCCCGAGCTCCTCTTCCGTGTTCCTACCTGCTCATGCTCTTGCACGTTTCCAGTCTTTCCTATCACCATGCTCCCTCTCTTCACCGTGTTCATTATGATTTTCATTTGATTTTCATTTTCCGCCCACCTCTCCTTTGCTCCGCTTCCTGCACCTCATCATCCGCGAATGCGGATGCGGCTCGCTATTTTCGCCGCTTGCCCGATTACCCGGCCTTGATCAGGGCGACTCGCCTCGTGGTTGTTCATGGATTGGCTCGTGAGGATCTGAGCAACGCGTCAATGACTTCAGCGGGCGTCTAGGTGTTATTGTTGGCGCATGGGCGTTGCCGCTGGGGTTTACCGCGGGCCAGTATGGTTAACAATTGCAAGCGGCGCGTTGGCAGGCATTCGCCTTCCTGGGGACATCTGTTTGGTTTCGCAGTGACCTTTTTTCGCGCTGCTCTTGTTTCTTTGCCTCCAGTTTGCGGTTGTATGTTTGTAGCCCTTGGCTGAGCCCCATCAGGCGGCTATAATTCCGCTGCCCTCGCTCGATGTATGACCGTCCCCGCTGCAATGCTCGTGAGCTTTCCGGTGGGCTGATCATTTGTGGTTTTGTCTGCAGTTGGACTGCGGGCGGAACGCGGGCTCCGCTTATGCAGCGTTCCATTTTTCGTTTTCCTCTGAGGGCATCCGCAGTGGATTTTGCGCGCGTTTTTTTTTGGGGGGGGGCTGAGCAGATCAGTTCAATAAGATCTGTCGTTGTTCGGCACGAGACCACTAAAATGAAATTTGAAAAGGGAAAAAATCCACGCGTCCCTTCATAGCCCTTGGCGAAGCCAAAACTCGTCAAGGCCTGGGGCCTGCTAGAACCTGAGCGCGCGAAAGCGTGCGCGCGATGGTTCTAGTGTACACACACACACACATATATCTATATATATGTATTAATGAACCCTCCCCCTGGCACACAATGACAAATTAGTCCATCTCCCTGGGAGCCAATTTCCGCCCCCCGGGGTCCTGGGCCCATTTGGGACTCCCTAAGCAGCTATTTCGGCCTTCTGGGAATTCCAAAACTGTTCAGGAGAACGCCTACAGACTGCCAAGACGGCCCAGGATGGCGACGTGCGCTCCGAGGTGCTTCCGCGACGCTCCACGACGGCTCCAAGAGGACCCCCAAGAGGTGAGAACCAATGATTCCCAGAAATTTCAGCGATTTTCTTGTTTTCGTTTCTTCGAGCCTCCAGTGTGGCAAGACAGCTCAAGAGCCCCCCCTCAAGCCCCCCCAAACCCCCAAGGCGGCCCAAGAGGTTCCTGATGCGGCCGCATGGCGACCCAGAAGGCCTCCAGGACGGCCCAAGAGCGTTCCAGGATGGCCTGAAGAGGGCCCAAGAGCAGGAACCCGAACTGACCTGTCGAGCCCGTCCCTCGAAGATGGCCCCCGAGACCGCCAGCAGGGCCAGCGGAGGGGCGACAACCAACAAGGGACAACCAATAGACACCTCCTGCGTCGGGTTCCCGCTCTGAACAGGGCGGTGCGGTCTCCGACCTGCACGCCCCCCCTCCCTCTCCTTCCCCAGCAGCTTCCTGACGAGCTCCTGCCCCGGCGTTCCTGGTGGCTGCGGGCTGCGAAGCTGCCTCCGCTTTCGCGTGGTGCCGCCCTGCGCGGGTCTCAAGACGGAACCAGGACGAGGATAACATTGGGTGAGAAGATAGATCGAAAACCTTTGAGATTTGGCGGCTCTGGAGGATGTCTCGGGCGTCGCGGCCTTCTGAGAGCGTTCCACAATGCTCTGATAGAGTTCTGGAACGCCCTGGAATGGATGTATCCTCGTCCCAGCCCCGTCCTAGGTCTGACGAGACCTCGCCGTCCCCAGGGTCTGCAAATTGCGAGGCCGTCGTCTCTTCCGGGGACTCCTGGGGGGGGGTCCAGCACAGAGCGGCCCTGCGCAGATTCGAGTCAGACCTCGCCGTCCCTGGCGGCTGCGGACTGCGAAAGTGCCGCCGCTTTCGTATTGGAGAGCTGCTTGAACCATCTTGGAAGGCATAGAGGACATCTTGGCGGTGGAGGTGCGCAGGAACAGGATAGGACAGTAACGTCATCAAACATCCATGACAGAGGTCAGGGGGTGTTTTATTGTGATCTTCCCATCTTGCAAGGGGCGGGGAGAGGTGCTTGGGTGTCTCGTGTTGCATGCGGATTTCCCGCGTCAGGTTCGGGCCTGAGGAGCTGTTCAACGAGTCACAGGTCGGTTTTTGTTGTTCTCTCTCTCTCTCTCTCCTTCTCTCTCCCTCTTCCTCTCTTTCTCTCTCTCTCTCTTTCTCTCGCTATCTCTCCTGAGCGCATCTCCCAGTTCCGTACTTGTTTCAAACCAACGGAACGTGTGCACGGGCGGGGGACGACGACGACGACCCGACGACGACGACGACGACGTTGACGACGACGGCAACGTTGACGACGACGATGACGACGACGCTGGCCCCTTCGTCCTGCCAACCGCCGAGCTTGAATGTAACGCCGATGTTGCCAGCAATTAGCTTTGTAAGTATATACGTATAACGGCGCACCGGGTCCGGGGGCC
Source organism: Prorocentrum cordatum (assembly GCA_963575745.1). Taxonomy (NCBI): domain Eukaryota; class Dinophyceae; order Prorocentrales; family Prorocentraceae; genus Prorocentrum; species Prorocentrum cordatum. The sequence goes on along the minus strand of CAUYUJ010017498.1, from coordinate 113,377 downwards.
CAGGGCCGGGACCCCGACCACAAATGTGGGCCCCGGGGGGCCCGGAGGCTCGTCGGACCGCCAGACGCCGTCCAAGATCGTTCGCAGGCGGCTTCGGACCCGGCTCCGATGGCTCCAGATGCCTTCCAAGACGCCTGTCATGACACCAAGAAGGTCCCAGAAGCCTCCAAAACGCTCCGAGAGGCAGCCCAAGAGAGGCCCAAGAAGCAAAAATCGTGCCATTCCTATGGGAAAGCGTATATTTTTCGCATGTTCGCCTCTTGGGCTTTCACCGCGTCCAAGACGGCCCAAGAGGCGCCCAAGACCGCCCCAAGACGGCCCAAGAAGCTTCCAAGAGGGCCCCAGGACAGCCCAAGAGGGCCCCAAGACGGCCCAAGAGGCGCCCAAGATGGCCCAAGAGGGCCCCAAGACGGGCCCAAGAGGGGGCCCAGAGGGGGACCACGAACCGCAAGCTCGAGCCTTCCGCCCCAAGAGGCCGCCAGGAGGCCCCAAGGAGGCCCCTCAAGAGGCCCCAGGAGACCCCCAAGAGGCCCAAAGGAGGCCCCGAGAAGCCCCAAATCGGCCCCCAAAATGCTTCGAACCTGCTTCCAGGAGGCCCCCGACAGGTTCAGAGGCTCCCGAGAAGCTACGTCAAACTCCCAGCGAGCGGCCGGACGAGGCCCCCCACAAAATCACAAGAGGGTTCCAGTATTTGTATCCTTCAGCGCTCTCTGGCCTTCTTCCCCCTGCCCCCTTCCCTGCGACTTTCGTTGACTCAAGCTCGCCTCCTAGCTAGAACCTAAGCGCGCGCGAAGCGCGCGCGTGGTTCTAGTTGTATATGTGCCAGCATTCGTGTCCAGGGTCAGACCATGACTACTATGTTTGCGCCTGCAATACCAATCCTGGGTACCAAGCGCACAGACACGAACGGCGGGACGTTGATCGGAAGTATGCTCAAGGAACACATCGAGCAAATGATTTTGCAGCTCATGCCGTATGATAAAATAATGGGTGCGGAGGAGTACGCCCTCAGCGCCCAGCGCGTATTCGACAATCACTCGCATCGCACGAAGCGTTGCCTGAAGATGGGCCAGTGGGTGTCTCTTGTCTAGTATCGTGGCAAGTCTTTGAACTGCAACAGGATGACACTTTTTTGACCGCCGGACGCGCTCGATCACGCCAGGGGGCGGAGGTGGGCAAGGCCTTGTAGAGGGAGGTTCTCTGCTGCCTCTGCGTCGCCAGGGTTCAAGAGAGCCCGCGCCATTGGCGGCCGAGCTCAGACCCGCGGGGCGAACCCCACGCCCGTGCCGTGCCCTTCTGTTGACACGAAGGATATCGAGACGCTACTTCGTGGAGCCCAGGAGTGCAGGGCTCGTTTCGATTCCTCCGATTCGATTCGATTTCGGTGGCTTCCGATTGCAATTCGATTCGGCTTCGGATTCTCATGTGGATTCCAATCTCTCAATGAAACCACACTGCTCTGCCGATTTCCGCCGATTCGACTCCTCCCGACTTGGCTGCCGCCGATTTCCGCCGATCCGAGTCATTTCGATCGCCGATTCGACTTATTAGGGGATCACATGCGAACCCTACCCCTACCCCCCACGATTTCTGAGGGGGAGGGTGGGGTAGGGTTCGCATGTGGCCCCCTACTTATCGATTCGGTTCTGGGCTCTCCTGGGGGATGGGCCGAGCCAGCTGAAGTCGGCGTGCAATCTCGTCACGCTGCCTTTCCCGCGTGAGGGCACTCTCTTCGAGCTTGCGGGCCAGCAGCGGCCCGGCCATATGCCGTGGGTGCCTGCTCCGTCGGGCGCTGGCTGCCACACGGCGGGGCTAGGGAAACGGTGCACCTCTTGTGCCCCGCGGTGGCCCTCAAGGGCCCCCCCTTTCTTTGTGACGCTGGCTCAGGCTTTGGCTACGTGGCTAAAGCGTTCTTTGGCCCCTCCTCCTCACCTTCCTCCTCCTCCTCCTCCTCCTCCTCCTCCTCCTCCTCCTCCCTCCTCCTCCTCCTCCTCCTCCTCCTCCTCCTCCTCCTCCTCTTCCTCCTCCTCAGGGGCACGAGAGGTGCGCGCTACTTCGCCCCTCGATTTCCGCGCCGCCACCCAGCAACGCCCAGCTCCCTCTGCGCGAAGGCTTCCAGGGCAGCCGGCGCCGCCGTGGCCGCCAGGCTCTGCGAGCTCCCTGCCGGGCCCCTCGCGCGGACGCAGCTCTGCAGCCTCCTCACAGTGGAGGCCCCTGCCAAGAAACACCCTGCTCGCCTCCAGGGTGCCATGGGTTTCCTGGGCTTCGATGATCTTGCGATGGTGAGCGCGACGCTCCCGCGCCAAACATCAGTGGACGTCCTGGGGTCTCAGGGCTGGCATTCTCGTGGAAGGTCTCTCGTGGACGTGCCTCCACTGTACCTCGAAGGCGGCGGCTGCGTATCCTGGGCCCCATGGGCGAGCCAGCGGATGCGACGACCGCGCCCAGACCGAGACCCGCTCCGCTTCGATCCGCTTCGCCGGCCAGGGCCGCGATTCCGATCCGCTCCGCTCCGCTCCGCTCCGCTTCGGCCCACCGGCGTCGGCGCCCGGGCCCGCAGGAGACGGGCGCGGCGATCCGAGCTCGGTTGGGCTCGGGGCGATCCGCTGGCGGTCCGACCCGTTCCCGATCCGATCCGCTTTCGCAGTCTGTCGGGCCGGGCGAAAGGGGGGAGATTGGGAAAGGGGGGGTTACGAAATTTGCTGCATGCAGCTGGTTTCGACTTCACCGACGGGCCCATTCCTCGATACATAGCCGCCTCCGGCGCCGGGAGGCGCCGGGAAAATCAGCTACGTGAGCTGATTCTCACCCCCCCCCCCTTTGCTATCCCCCCCTTTCGCCCGACCCGAGTCTGACCCGGCTCGGGCCTGCAAACGGTGCGCGACGAGCGCGCTCCCGGAGCAGCAGGGGTCAGGTTCAGCAGGGGGGCAAGCATCGACCCCCAATCGCCCATGGATCGCTGATAGGGGCCCGATAGCCCACGCCGCCCAGGATCGTGCGGGGTCTCGCTATCGGAGGCTCATCTCCGACCCATCGGCGACGTATCGCTGATTCCCGGTTGATGTTTCCCACCCTGTGCCAGTCCCTTGGTTCGGGGGCGGAAAAGAGGGGGGTGATGACTAGGGGGGGGTGGATATCATGGCGTGGGCCATGATATCTCCCCAGATTTCGTGGCGCCTCTTCTTACTTTATTGCGTCCCTGGCCCCCCCCGCTGGGCCGCGCACATGCCGCCGGTCATGATTTGCACCCCCCCCTCTTGGACACCCCCCTCTTGGCCGCTCCCGATTGGTGGTTTCTGGGTCATGGCTCGGGCCTCCAGCGGCCCTTCGGGACGATCCAGGCACCCCTGAAACGCTCCCAGTGCGGCGCAGCTGCTGGAAGAGGTACCTGGAGGCCCAGCGCCGATCCGAGAAACCCGCGCGGACCTCCGAGTTGTTCTGTTTCTGTCGCCGTTTGTTTCCCCACTGGAGCCGTCTTTTGGGCTGAGGCGGCCCAACACTGGCTGCGGCCAGCAGGAAGGTTGGGCAGGTTAGGTTCGAGGTTCTGGGTCTCGGAAGGCTTTGCCATCTCTCTTATGGCCTCGGGGGGCATTCTCGGGCCTGGGGAGAGTGAGAAACGGATCCGAAGCGAAGAGCTGCACCAGTGAGACTTCGGGAGTGGTCCTGGGGACAGATTTTGAACGGATTTGGCTTCATCCCCTCCTCCTCCTCCTCCTCCTCCTCCTCCTCCTCCTCCTCCTCCTCCTCCTCCTCCTCCTCCTCCTCCTCCTCCTCCTCCTCCTCCTCCTCCCCCTCCTCCTCCTCCTCCTCCTCCTCTCCTCCCCCCCTCCTCCTCCTCCTCCTCCTCCTCCTCCTCCTCCTCCTCCTCGCCTCCTCCTCCTCCGCCTCCTCGTCCTCCTCCTCCTCCTCCCTCCTTCTCCTTCTCCTTCTCCTTCTCCTTCTCCTTCTCCTTCTCCTTCTCCTTCTCCTTCTCCTTCTCCTTCTCCTTCTCCTTCTCCTTCTCCTTTATCCTTATCCTTATCCTTATCCTTATCCTTATCCTTATCCTTATCCTTATCCTTATCCTTATCCTTATCCTCCTCCTCCTCCTCCTCCTCCTCCTGCTCCTCCCCCCCGCTCCTGACTGATTTTCTGGGGCCCCGACCAGTTCAGACCCCTGGGCCGCCTGCGGCCCCCCCCCCCCCCCCTCCTGGACAGCCTGACCTTGTCGGCTGCGCAGGTCCGAACGGGGGTGCGCAGTGCTGGTGCGCGCGGGCATACGTGGGGCTGCCGAAAGCGTAATATGTTGGGTCATCGGCCGGCACCTCTCACCACCCACCAAACCACCCCAACCCAACCCGAAGGCCTCAAACTGACCTCCATTTCCAGTGAGGGGGGGGTCGGGGAACATCGAGAACACATATGGAACCCGTACCCCCCCCAACCCGAAATTCGGGTCTTCGGGTTGGGTTGGGGTGGTCTGGTAGGTAGTCACCACCCACTAATCCGGGTTATCGCCGGCAAATCGATAACGATCTCCAGCTCGTCGAGGGCAGGCGCGGAGGAGGCTCGAAGAACGAACAGCTGCACAAGCGTGCACTCTCGGACTTCCGCCCGGATTTCGTGGATCGGCGCTGGGCACCCCGGGCGGTGCCTCTGGCGCCGCCCCTGGTGCGCTGCGCGCGCTGGGGAGGGGGGGTCCAGCGCCGATTCGAGAGATCCGCGCGGAGCTCCGACGGTTTGTGCTTCTGCAGCTTCTGGCTCTGCTGGAGACGCGTCGGAGGTGGGCGGGTTGAGGCAGCGGCGGCTGGCCCTCGGGGGGTCCCCTCGTCTCCGCGCCTGGACGCAGCTCGGGAAACCGGTGAGGAAATCGAAGAAGAACACATTCAGGAGGGGGAAAACACACACAGACACAAGTCATTATCGATTCCCAGGAAGATATGGAACAATATGGGAAGTGTGGGTGTGGGGGGGGGAAGACAAACACTTAGAACATATGGGAAATTATTTGGAATCTGGTTATTTGTGTGTATTTATTTGTGTGTCCCAGGGTCCCTTCAAACACAGCATAAACACAAACTTCTGGAGCTCCGCGCGAATTTCTTAGATCGCTGGGCCCTTCTTCCTGGCGCGCGGAGGCCGCGGAGGGCGGTGCCAGAGGCGCCGCCAGGGGGGCCCAGCGCCGATCGCCAAGAAAGCAGCGCGTAGTTCCGAAGATTCATGACTTTTCCCAAGCCTCGCTTGGTTGGGTTCTTGTTTTGAACAGAGCAGTGGGGTCTCCACCTCATCCTCGCCCCCCCCCCCCCCCGATCTCCTCTCGGCTCTCTCCTCTCGCATCCCTCCTGAGGGCCGCGAAGTGTGCAACTGTCGCCACTTTCGAAGGTTGCTGGGGGAGACAGCACAGTGGGGGCGCAGATCCAAACGGGAGCTGGCCATCCCTGGGGGGTTGCGAAGTGTGAAACTGTCGCCACATTCGAGGGCTGCTGGGGGAGCCAGCACAGTGGGGCCGCACGCAGATCCAAACGGGACCTCGCCATCCTTGGCTGTGAAGTGTGAAACTGTCGCCAGTTTCGAGGGTTGCTGGGGGAGCCAGCACAGTGGGGCCGCACGCAGATCCAAACGGGACCTCGCCATCCCTGGGGGGGGGGTCTGCGAAGTGTGAAACTGTCGACACTTTCGAGGGTTATTGGGAGGGGGGCAACACAGGAGGAGGAAGAGACAGAGGAGGGAGGGTTGCTGGGAGGAGGAGGAGGAGGAGGAGGAGGAGGAGGAGGAGGAGGAGGAGGAGGAGGAGGAGGAGGAGGAGGAGGAGAGGAGGAGGAGGAGGAGGAGGAGGAGGAGGAGGAGGAGGAGAGAGGAGGAGAGAGGAGGAGGAGAGGAGGAGGAGGAGGAGGAGGAGGAGGAGGAGGAGGAGGAGGAGGAGGAGGAGGAGGAGGAGGAGGAGGAGGAGGAGGAGGAGGAGGAGGGAGGAGGAGGAGGAGGAGGAGGAGGAGGGAGGGTTGCTGGGATGCCACGCGAATCCAGTGGGACCTCGCCATCCTCGGGGGACTGTGAAGCGTGACGCTGTCGGCATTTTCACGGGAACTGCTGGGCGGGGCGGCGCAGTGGGGCCCCACGCAGATACAAACGGGACTTCGCCCTCCTCCTCCTTCTCCTCCTCCTCCTCCTCCTCCTCCTCTTCCTCCTCCTCCTCCTCCTCACAAAAGACGACAGAGCTGACGTGAACCCGCTGCGCAGGTGGATTAGTGGCTTCCCGAGGCCTGTGATTGAGCCACATCGCCGCACGGTCTTCGAGCAGCTGAAGACTCGTGTGCTCAGCGATCTTGGAACACGAATGACTGGCCAATTCCACAATGTTTCGCAGGCATTATCGATCACCTTTGCGAGTGAGAAGGATGCGATGGACTTCCACGACTGGTTCAACGCGAGTCCGATCAACTGGCAGGACTATCGCAAGAATTCGGTGCATCCTCTTCGTTGTCGGCGAGACATGCCCCTCGCTGCGCGCCAGAAGAATCGCATCCGGAGCTCGCCGTCGCCATTCATCCGCAAGCACCCGGAGAACGAGGGAACGTGGGCTCCTGACATCAAGCTAGGTACGGACCCGTTCAAAGGTGGGCTCAGCATCACGACCGAGAACGACCACTGGGAGCTCTTCCGCTGAGTGGACGCACCAAGTGGCATGTACGACTTGAAACCGCTCGACGGCCAACGCAGGGACTGGGGCATCTCCGAGCGGACGGCCAACTGGACGGTCGAGCAGGCTCAGGCCGCTATGCTCAACATCTGAGATGCGGCCAACCTAGCTGCGTGTGCACTTCGTCTTCCTTCTTTTTCCCTGCCTGTGCTGCCTGCCTCTGTCTCTCCGCCTGTTGCTTCGTCGCTGCCGTCTATCAACGCATCGTTTTCACTTAATTTTTTGGGGGCCCAGCCACCTTCGCCCGAGGGTCCTTCGGATCCGTGCCTGAGTTTTCCGCCGTCTCTCTCCAACGGTCGCGGGGTTCGACTGGCTGTCTGGAACTGCCACACCCTATTCGGAACGGTCTCTGGGGACCGCGAGATGCAGAAGCAAACCTTCGACCGCCTCGCCAACCTAATTAGAGCAAACAGCATTATCTGTCTTCAAGAAACGCATGGCCGTGAAGGTGACCTCGTGTCGCTTGAAATTGAGTTTCCAGCATTCGGTTCGTTATGTTCTTTCGGTTCGGGGCCAAACGCTGGAGGCAACGTGATTACGATTTTTCGTGCTCTATGCAGCCTGCTGCCGAACGCCTTGCAAGTCGAGCTGGTGCCTGGGCGATTGCATGCTGTTACACTGTCGTCCTCCACTTTCTCGCTCGCCATCCTCAGCCTCCATCTCAACCGCCACAGCGATAATATTCGCACTCTAAATAAGTGTACTGAGTCTTTACAATATGTTCGAGGCTTATTCTTCTTCGTGGGTGACTTCAATGTCTGCGAGCGGGGGGAAAGGACCTCAGCGTGCCGATGGCTCTATTCAAAGCCGTGGACCTGACTCTCTGGCTCATAAGTTCTGGACATTGCTTCCGCGGTTTATGGAGCGCTCGCGGGGCAACCCAGCCCATCGTGCCTCTCGCGACGGAAGTACTGTGAGTGTGCCTCGGATTGATCGGGTCTACACGAGCATGTTCACTGGCGATCTCCTGGGTCTCAAGCCGGTTTGCGGGACCTCCTGGAACATTTGCAAAGCTGACCTTCCGAGTGATCATGGTCTTGTGTATCTTCGCCTTTGCGGTGGTGGGCGCAACCGTTCCCGATCTGTTCCTTCCTGGGCTTCTAGGCGTCCCATCCCCCGTGCCCGATCCTCCTTGGGAAGTTGGCTGATGAGCATGGGGTCAACGAGACTAGCCCTTTCACGCTGATTGAGGAGCTCACTTGTATGATGCGTGGGGCAGGGGGTCAAGTGCAGCGCCGTCTTGCCGAGCTTCCCACTGGGGCCGCTGTGGCTCTTTGCTGTGAACCGTGCGATGCGCCAGAGTGCTGCGCATATCGTTCGTCGAGCCGCCAAAGTGCCGCCGAAGCATTGCGAGCTTCTCGTGCCCGACTCGCGCGCATGGCTTAGCCAGCAAGCGTTTGACGACCATGTGGCGACGGTCGCCGCCGTCCGACTTCAGAACGAATACGACTTAATCGTCGGTCGCACCACCGAGTTCCCGCAATACTTCGAGCACGAGGCAGCAATGCTCCAGCGCGTGGTCTCCGCTTGGCCCCCGCAGAACCGCAGGATTTACATCGCTGGCGTCGCGGGTGCCGAGGCGAATGCTCGCCCTGCTGTTGAAGCAGGTGCCCGAGCACGCGCGGCTCACTGGAGCCAGGTTAATGCAGGCGTCCCTTCGCAGAGTGTTGCCCGCGACCAGTTAGAGGAGCGCATCCAGAAGGTTCAAGAAGATGTTAGGTGCAGGCTTTCGGAGACCCGGTTTTACGATGCTCTGGACTCGCTTCGGGGCTCTGCCCCTGGGCCTGACGGGCTGTGCTGTTCCTGCCTGGTCGAAAGGAAACGACTTTATCAGGTGGGCGGCCTTCTCGATGTATGAACGCATTCTGAATTTCGGACAGGTGCCTATCGGTTTAACCGCCAGCAACTCTATGTTCCCCCCGAAGGGCTCGCTCGACAGGGGCGGGAATGGGCTTTGGAGAACCCCCGAAATGACGAGGCCCATCTCTTTCTCGAGCGCCATCGACAAAATCGTCGCTGTCGGTGTCGACCCGAAGCTCAAGGACATCTGCATCGACGCGACGATCGGTATCCAAAGGGGTTTCGTGAAACATCGTAACATGCTAGATGATCTCATCGAGTTCGAAACGCACGTGTCGGTGGGGGCTGGGATCCAATGGCGAGACGCCGCCGGGGCCATCCTCCTGGACATCAAAGCGGCCTTCCCGAGCTTAGATCACGAGCGGATCTCTTTCGTGTTCGAGAGAATGAATTCCCCCGACTTCGTGCTGCGCGCCAGTAAGACCATGTGCTCTGAGCTGACCACGAACATTGTTTTAGGTGGCGTCCTCGGTTTCCTTTCGGATTTTGAGGGGCATCATGCAGGGGTGCCCAATGCCCGGCAGTGTTTTCGCGTTGGGTTTCGACCCGATACTCAGAGTACTGCGTCCCGGGCTTCCGAGGCCCGCTAGCTTGCGCGGCGCTTTCGCGGATAATGTGGCGTCCGCCTCTCGCGACATCTACGCCGCGCTTCCAGTCTTCATGCGAGTGATGATGCTCGCAGGGTGCAGCGCAGGACTTGTCCCGAATCTGAAGAGGACGGTGATGCTCTTGCATGGGGAGTTCGATCGTGAGGAGGAGGAGAGGAAGTTCAGGGAGAGAGGGGTCCAGGTGAGGTGCTTTGTCATGACGAAGTTTGCTCGGTATCTCGGAGTGATGCGTGGCATCGGTGCGCAAGACGAGTCCCGGCGAGCCCCTCTTGTGAAGTGTCGAGACAGGTGCAGGTTCATCAAATCTCTCAGGTTCGGCTTGACACTGTCTGTGCGCGCGTGGAACCGGATTGCCTTCGCGGTGTTGATGTCTGTCGCGCAGTTTTGTCGGCCGAACCGTGAATGTGATTGCGCCCATCTTGGGCTGCAGTCTCTCACCTGTGCTCCTCGGCCTGCTCTCCCAGATTCCATGCTGATCAATCTCCCCTCGTTGGGCGGCAAACAGATTTGTGCCCGCTCGTCGCGCGAGAGGCCAGAGCAGCGGCGTTCCGTGCGGTTATGGCATCTTCTGTCTTTTTCTCTTGCATCGAGAAGATCGACGATGCCTTTGGTGAAGACGAGGGGTATCTCGATGCCCCCTTTCACCCCGTTTTGACCAAGTCGTTTGTTAAATACATGTCGGAGAATTACAGCCAGTTGTGTTGTTTCCTTGCTGCCCCGAGGAGCTTGGAACCTGGACTTCAAAAGAAGATGTCCCTGCTCATCCTCGAGATATGGCCCAGTGTTCCCTTTACTGATGTGTTATTCTCTTGTGTAAAGTTCTTAACCGTTGTAGCGCACGGCGGGGCGCCAAGCTTCCAAAGAACAAGTTGGTCGGAGTTGCATCTGGTCGGAGTTGCATCTGGTCTGACTAGTCTGGTTGGTCTGTCTGGTCTGGTTGGTCCAGTTTGAGCTTGGTGCTGAGGCTTTAGCTTAGGTTCCAGGCGAGAGTGGTTTAGGGGAGGTCCGGGGAGGCAGCGACAACCACTACCACCGAAAAACAGTGTTTTTTTGCATTGCAGTTTTTTTTGCATTGCAGCTTTTTTTGCATCTGGTCTGGCTGGTCTGGTTGGTCTGGTTTGAGCCTGGTGCTGAGGCTCTAGCTTAGGATTCAGGTGAGAGTGGTTTAGGGGAGGTCCGGGGAGGCAGCGACAACCACTACCACGACCGAAAAACAGTTTTTTTTGCATTGCATTTTTTTTGGCATTGCAGTTTTTTTTGCATGGTAGTTTTTGTTTTGCATTGCAGTTTTTTGTTGAATTGCAGTTTTTTTGCATCTGGTCTGGCTGGTCTGGCTGGTCTGGTTTGAGCCCAGTGTTGAAGTTGTTCTTGCATTGCAGTTCTTTTTTGCATTGCGTGTTTTTTTTTTTTTTTTTTTTTTTTTTTTTTTTTTTTTTTTTTTTTTGCAAGTTTTTCTGCATTGCAGTTTTTTTTTGTTTGCATATGGTCTGGCTGGTCTGGCTGGTCTGGTTTGAGCCCAGTGCTGGAGTTTTTTTTGCATTGCAGTTGTTTTGCATTGCAGTTTTTTTTTGCATTGCAGTTTTTTTTGGCATGGCAGTTTTTTTGCATCTGGTCTGGCTGGTCTGGTTGGTCTGGTTTGAGCCTGGTGCTGAGGCTTTAGCTTAGGATTCAGGCGAGAGTGGTTTAGGGGAGGTCCGAGGAGGCAGCGACAACCACTACCACGACCGAAAAACAGTTTTTTTTGCATTGGGTTGGTGTGGTTTGAGCCTGGTGCTGAGGCTTTAGCCGTCGTCGTCGTCGTCGCCGTCGTCGTCGTCGTCGTCGCCGTCGCCGTCGCCGTCGCCGTCGCCGTCGCCGTCGCTGGTCTCGATGCGGGTCCTTTTGGCTGGTTTTGCCGGGGTCCCCCGGGGCAGCGGGCACCCAGGCAGACCTGGGGGGAGCTCTGTGGATTCTGAGCTTCGGATCTCTTTTGGCTGGTTTTGCCGGGGTCCTCTGGCAGCCGCCGTCGTCGTCGTCGTCGTCGTCGTTGCCGTTGCCGTCGCCGCCGTCGTCGTCGTCGTCGTCGTTGCCGTTGCCGTCGTCGTCGTCGTCGTCGCCGTCGTCGTCGTCGTCGTCGTCGTCGTCGCCGTCGCCGTCGCCGTCGCCGTCGCCGTCGCCGTCGCCGTCGCCGTCGCATTGCAGTTTTTTTTGCATCTGGTCTGGCTGGTCTGGCTGGTCTGGTTTGAGCCCACTGCTGAAATTTCTTTTGCATTGCAGTTTTTTTTGCATTGCAGTTTTTTTTTGCATTGCAGTTTGTTTTGCATTGCAGTTTTTGTTGCATCTGGTCTGGCTGGTCTGGTTGGTCTGGTTTGAGCCCGGTGCTGAAGTTTTTTTTGTCATTGCAGTTTTTTGTTGCATTGCAGTTGTTTTGCATGGCAGTTTTTTTGCATCTGGTCTGGCTGGTCTGGTTGGTCTGGTTTGAGCCTGGTGCTGAGGCTTTAGCTTAGGATTCAGGCGAGAGTGGTTTAGGGGAGGTCCGAGGAGGCAGCGACAACCACTACCACGACCGAGAAACAGTTTTTTTTGCATTGCAGTTGTTTTTTTGCATTGCAGTTTGTTTTGCATTGCATTTTTTTTTGCATCTGGTCTGGCTGGTCTGGCTGGTCTGGTTGGTGTGGTTTGAGCCTGGTGTTGAGGCTTTAGCCGTCGTCGTCGTCGTCGCCGTCGTCGTCGTCGTCGTCGCCGTCGCCGTCGCCGTCGCCGTCGCCGTCGCTGTCGCTGGTCTCGATGCGGCTCCTTTTGGCTGGTTTTGCCGGGGTCCCCCGGGGCAGCGGGCACCCAGGCAGACTTGGGGGGAGCTCTGTGGATTCTGAGCTTCGGATCTGTTTTGGCTGGTTTTGCCGGGGTCCTCTGGCAGCCGCCGTCGTCGTCGTCGTCGTCGTTGCCGTTGCCGTCGCCGCGTCGTCGTCGTCGTCGTCGTTGCCGTTGCCGTCGTCGTCGTCGTCGTCGTCGTCGTCGTCGTCGCCGTCGCCGTCGCCGTCGCCGTCGCCGTCGCCGTCGCCGTCGCCGTCGCCGTCGCCGTCGCCGTCGCTGATCTCGATGCGGGTCCTTTTGGCTGGTTTTGCCAGGGTCCCCCGGGGCAGCGGGCACCCAGGCAGACTTGGGGGGAGCTCTGTGGATTCTGAGCTTCGGATCTCTTTTGGCTGGTTTTGCCGGGGTCCTCTGGCAGCCGCCGTCGTCCTCGTCGTCGTCGTCGTCGTCGTTGCCGTTGCCGTCGCCGCCGTCGTCGTCGTCGTCGTCGTCGTCGTCGTCGTTGCCGTTGCCGTCGTCGTCGTCGTCGTCGTCGTCGTCGTCGTCGTCGTCGTCGCCGTCGCCGTCGCCGTCGCCGTCGCCGTCGCCGTCACCGTCGCTGTCGCTGGTCTCGATGCGGGTCCTTTTAGCTGGTTTTGCCGGGGTCTCCCGGGGCAGCGGGCACCCAGGCAGACTTAGGGGGAGCTCTGTGGATTCTGAGCTTCGGATCTGTTTTGGCTGGTTTTGCCGGGGTCCTCTGGCAGCCGCCGTCGTCCTCGTCGTCGTCGTCGTCGTCGTCGTTGCCGTTGCCGTCGCCGCCGTCGTCGTCGTCGTCGTTGCCGTTGCCGTCGTCGTCGTCGTCGTCGTCGTCGTCGTCGTCGTCGTCGTCGGCGCAGTCGCCGTCGCCGTCGCCGTCGCCGTTGCCGTCGCCGTCGCCGTCGCCGACGAGAGTTTTTTTGGACAAAGAACCAAAACCAAAACTCCAAACAAGTTTTGCGCGCCGGCACAACTTGTTGCAAGCAGCAGGGGGTGGCGGATCGAAAACGCCTACGGCGAATCACCGCCGCCCCCTGCCTTTGTGGAAGCGCCTATGTGGCCGAACGTTGAGGCCAGACCTGCCAAGCCATCGGACCATGTGTTCCCCGAATCGGTTTGGAAAGCCTTCGGGGAACACGTGGGCGTCTTGATGGTCATCGTCGCCGTCTTGGAGGCCTCTTGGGCGATCTTTCGGCGATCTTTGGGGGCTCTTGGGCCGTCTCGGGCCGTCGGAAGGCCGAAAAAAGGGAAATGCCCAAATCCATCAAAAACCTTTGGAAAATCAGTGATTTTGGCATCTTTTGGCCTTCCTGGAGGCCCTCTTGGGGGCCTCTTGGGCCCTTTTGGGCCAGCTTCGAGCCAACTTCGGCCATCTTGGTGGGTTCCTGGCACGTCTGACGCCGTCGGGAGCCGTTTTGGGGGCCTTTCTGGGCCAACGGGGGACCCTCTTGGGGCGCTCCAGGGCCGTCTTGGAGGCCATCTTGGGCGTCTTGGAGGCCATCTTGGGCGTGTTGGAGGCCTCTTGGGCCGTCTTGGGGCCCTCTAGGGGCCATCTTGGAGGCCACTTGGGCCATCAGGGGGCTCTCTTGGGGGCCTCTTGGGCGATCTTGGGGGCTTCTTGGGCCGTCTTGAGCCGTCGGAGAGCCGAAAAGGCGCAAATGCCAAAATCCTTCAAAAACCAAGGACAAATCAATGATTTTGGCCTCTTCGGACTCTCCTGGTGGACCTCTTGGAGGCCTCTTGGGCCGTCTGGGAGGCCTCTGGGGGGCCTCACTTTAAACGGAGAAGGTTAAAGGCGAGGTATAAATCGAGCATGTACCGCTGCCGTGCCTGGCTCAAGCCGGGCCCGGCCTGATATATGACTGTGCCTCACCGAGGCGCACGACTTGCATCAGAGATCGGAAAATACCTTTTCCATTGACGATGCCCATCCTATCCTTTACTCCAGATCCCATGCTTCGTCTCGCTCTCTTGCTCATGCGATATGAGCCAAAGCCTGGGATATGGGAGCGCCTAAGGCGGACTACATACCTAAGCTTACCAGCTTGTTTTCGACTTGGTAGCGGAGCTGGCTACACTCTCGTGTGGCTGGCTCTCGCTCTGATTCCTGTAATCCACGGCACAACTTGGTGGACTACTACCACGGTGGAATACCATGTTGCGCCGGCTCTGCGAGGAGCGGAGCCAGTCCGCGATCGAGCTAGCGGGGTCACCCGCGAACTCGAGACGCTTTCTCCTACTTCACTGCGCTACTTCACTCCTGACTTCCACCAGATGCCAATCGGCAACTCGATCGAGAACGTGGTCACCCTGCGGGGCTACCCGCAGCGGGGCCACCTGCATCCCGTGCCGGTCAGGCGCCTCACGGCTACCACGCCAGAGCCTGACAAACCACAGCCTAAACCAATCACCGAAGCCGAAATGCATATGCATTGGATCAAGATAACTATCTTCGGCATTCTATGGGTGATAATGGGATGTGCTGTGGGATACATGCGGCAGGGGATGGACGACACGCGTACTACTGGCCCTTCATGGGACCCTGCCGGTACTACGCCTTTCCGCGAATACGTTCGCGAAGTACATGCATGGTTAAACGTAACGAGCGGCAATATGACACCACCACAACAAGCTGCAGCACTACAACGAGGCCTTCAAGGTCTGGCTCGTCGTATCGCCATGCAGGTCCCCTCCCAGATCATCAATTATGGTGTAACTGTCAATGGACAGCCAACGGATGCAGTAACCTACATACTGTACTTACTGAGCACCAAATTTGAAAATCTGGAAGATGAGCGCCAGCTCAACTCTGGCACGGCCCTTATCGACTTCCGCGTCGAAAGGGGCGAGCGAATCGACTCGGTATTAGCTCGATTCGAGATGGCCCGTGACGAGGCTAACTCTGTTGGCTTTGTCATCCCCAACTTTCAGATCCTAACGCTGATTCTCTTCAGAGCGTTAGGCGTTGGCGCGTCACGAGCCCAACACCTGCTTGAGCCCTTTAATCATCAGATGCCCCGAACACAAGCAGACTATGACAGGCTGCTGACCAGGATGAGGAACTACGGACATGTTGCCGAGCGCTCTCCTGGCAACATAGCGGGTATCTTCACAGGGCACCACTCACATGCAGGTGTCTATGCCACGACTGCGGGGTCACCCGCTGGTCCTGGCGAGCCAAATCCCTGGGCTGACCCAGCCGATATGCCCAACGAGGCCACTGCCCTTCTAGGGCAGACCGGCCAGGCATCGGCAGAGGCAGCTGAGGCGAACGCCTGGTCGAACTACTCGCCAGGCGCCGCCTACACTGCAAGCCCGCCCTCGGGCACAACCCTCTGGGGCCAAGCGGAGTCATCCGCTCAAGGGTCTCAGCCACCCTCACCGTTTGAATCTGGCACTGACACAGATACTTCATCTGACGATGAGCACAATGGAATAGTCTCTGCTGGTAATGACTATCCAGCGGACGACACTCACCTTTCTGAACAGCAAAGGGCGGAAGCCGCCTTTATGGCTTATCGCAAATCAAAACGCCGTTGGAGGCGCTTTATGAAGAAACCAGTCAGAAAGGTGAGACGTGCAGTACGCCGACATTTCAAACAATTTGGAAAGGGTCGTGGTAAAGGGGGTCGCAGACGCCGTATGCATGGTAGGGGTATTACTGCTTTCCTCACGTCCTTAACTGATATGGCTTTTGAAGAAGTTCTTATCGGAGGCAAAGGTCGGGGTCACAGGCGGACCTCCGGTAAGGGAAAGGGGCGGAGGGGCAACCCTAGGGACGCTTCTGGTAATACTATGAAGTGTCATACATGCGGTAGCACAGAGCATTTGCGCGATCAATGCCCGAAGGGGAAAGGAAAAGGATCCGTACACTTGGCTCAAAATTCTTTTATGGATGACATAGATTACATTGACTACGAGTTTTACGTCAATCCAGAAGCGGCTCCCGCTGCGGGCTCCTCCACGTATTACGTGATGGCCCGCTATGCTGAAGCAACTGTGGCCCTGGAAGACTACGCAGTGACCCTCTTCGACGAGTTCCACGGCTGGGACGAGGTCGATGAGATTGCGTACAATGCTTGGTTCGGTCTTCCAGCGGGGCCACCCGCCGGTGACGAGGTCTCCGAAGCCGAGACTGTCCCGGCAACAGAGGAAGAACTCACCGCCGCGCTGGCCCCACAAGTGATTGGCATGCCGTTGCTGCCAAATCCGTCGTGGGCTGGCTCGGAGATGGGAGACGCCGATGACGAAATGCGGGGCCATCCCGCGTATTCCGACTCCGAAGAATCCGAAGAAGATTATAACGACATGCTTCAAGAGCAGGTTTCAGAAGCAATCCGACTCTTGAGTGCGCCAGCACAGCAGCAGATGACGATGAGCGAACTGCTGTCGCACCCAGGAGTTGCCCGTCTACGTCCATACTTGGATTCGAACATGTCAGCATCTCAGATGCTTACAGCACTCCAAGCTCTAGCGGGGTCACCCGCCGAAGAGATGCTAGACACAACAGCGGGGCCACCCGCTTGGTCTATGGATGTATTCATGCAAGGTTGCGATCAAATGAACATTAACGACCTCTCGATGGAGCAGTTAAATGACATCGGATACTTCAGAAGCCCGTATCAAAACGTGTTCATGGTCCAGGACAGCTCAGAGGACTCGGAGGACATGCGGTACGCCAAGAGGGACAGGCGACCGTCGCCTCCCCGAGACTCAGAGCATGACGATCAAAGGCCAGTGACACGTGGTAGTGCGTCAGCGGGGCCAGCCCGCGGAAGGAGCCGCTCAGCTCCTAGACGCCCTACGCATGATGAATCGGGCTATCCATACAGCACTGAGCACTCCGTTGGAGTAACTGCTCAGCAGGTGCCGGATTGGTACATCCAATGGTACCCCGGCTACTCTATGGATACTCTTCGGCACTGGTATTCTAAGGAATACTGTACCAAAAGGGACGAGACTGGCGCGATAATCCGTACCAAGGGCGGCAAGACCAAGACGCCAGAGGCCTGGGACAAAAGGGCAAAGAAGCAGGAGATCATCACTGACCGCAAAACGTACAGAAAGCAAGTATGTCAGTGTGAGCCCTTCAAAGGCCACATGCGCAGGTGTCCGATGGACCGCCCCTCCAGGAGCCCTCACCATGGAGAAACCCCGTGGAATTGGTCTCATGGAGACGACGCGGGTAACGTCCATGATCCGAACAAAGAGGTTCCTGGAGGAGGAAAGCGCATCACAGAGGCCGATCGCGTCCCTATGACCGAAGAGGTGGCCAACACCGTCAAGGAAAATTGGGCAAAGCTTCCCAATGACCACCGCCTCAAGGAATGGAACCGCCGATTCCATAAGGAAGCGGGGTCACCCGCAGAATCCAGTAAGGAAGCGGGGTCACCCGCAGAATCCAGTAAGGAAGCGGGGTCACCCGCAGAATCCAGTAAGGAAGCGGGGTCACCCGCAGAATCCAGCAAGGAAGCGGGGTCACCCGCAGAAGCAGCACCAGCCGCTGGATCTGCGGACGAGTGGATAGACGTTGCCTCTGCTGCCGGGTCCGCCGCCGGCACTGACCGCACTGAGCTAAATGAAGAGTGGGCGGCGGAAGACGGTTCAGAGAATCCATTCCCTGACGGAAGCGCCTGCTGGTACTACAGCTCTTCGGCGCAGAAGTGGTTCTGCACGAGGGTACTCTACCGCCATGAGAATGGCAAGTACAAGCTGGCCATAAAGGGTACTGCCGACATCGACCAGATGAGGCAGGTCATCCATGATCATGGCCAGCCGGAAGGCCCTCCTAGAGACCCTCCTGGTCCACGACCAGGCAAGGGCAGCAGACCACCGCCAAGACCTAAAGCCGACTCCTCGTCTTCACCGACTCCTGCGAAAAGGCAACCGTCCAAGAGCCCCGAAGGCACACGTGAGCGGGCGAAGGCCAGAGGGACTGCCAAGACAGACGATCCTAAGACGGCAGCTCCTCCCGGTCCGTCCGTGACAGAGAGGAAGAAGGTTTTTGCTGGACCATCGACCCCGATGCCGCCGGCGACCCAAGGCGATGTCAAGGACGAAGCTCGCGACAAGCCTAAGGCAGCATTCCGAGGTGACTGGACTCCAACACTGCATCAGCCACGCCTTGCACCACGACCAGGTTCGGCACGAATGAAAGCGCAGCCGAAGCCCGATGCTGGGATGAGGTCGGTGCGGGCAGAAGCGGCCGCCAAGGCTAAGGAGGACAAGGGCTCTGCGGGGCCACCCGCTAAAGCGGCGCCAGCCGTAACAGCGGGGACACCCGCAGAAGGCACTCTCTCCAGGGAAGAACGCTTCAGAGTCCTCAAAGAGTTTGGCGACCAACAGAAACTAACCGATGATGCAGCTGCTGACAAAGGTCACCCGAACCCTGGCGCGGAGTCATCCGCAGGAGCTGCCTCGTCAGCCGCAGGTTCTGCAGGGCCACCCATTAAAGCGGCGCCAGCTGCATTAGCGGGGCCACCCGTCAAGGCGCCGCCGGCTGCATTAGCGGGGCCACCCGCACCATGGCAGCCAATAATGTCTGTTCTGAGGGTCATTCCTTTGGAATGCAAGTTGTATTGGCAAGGCATTGTAGACAAAGGCCCGAGGCAGCCCATCAACCCACGAGTCACTCCAGACGACACGGACCGATATGAAGTCATTAATTGTCCGGTTCGTCGTAATTTCAAGTGTCACAACGACTGGGAGCGCGAACAGCAGAAAGTGGGAAACATGCTGCGAGACAGGCCGCCACTACGCGCTGCGCAGCATAAAGAAGCACTCCTGAAGGTCATGACACAGAACGGCATGGATCCAACCTTGCCGAGTAAAGAGCAGATGACCAAGGTGTCGATGTGGTTTTCAACGGCTCTACGCCACAGTCCATATTACAAGGACAAACATAATCGATACTTCGAAAAGGTCAGCACCTTTGATCCATACGACGGCTGGGTTGTCGTTGATGATCTGCTGACAAACTGGACTGAAAATGATCAGTATAAGCACTATCGTGAAATGCACGAGGTGCTGATCAAAGGCAGGCCCCACCCGTCATTCGTGTATTGGGTGCTGCTAAACTGCTGTGAGATGGTTGACCATCACGGCATGCAGAAGGGAAGGCTCCAGATGAAGTGCGTTGATGACAGTATGCTGCTGCCTCCCAGGTTTCGACCAACGGCACGCAGGCCACAGTACTTCATCAGAGCCACGAACGGCCACAGCAGTCCAGGCATCCACTGTCCCGAGTCGCTGTACAAGCCGATCACAACATGGATGAAAGAACCAGACGACCCAGTATATTTCATCCACGGGACGCAGTGGGAGTATGTCAAGGACATCCTTGCTAATGGCCTGTCATGCCTCGCACAGGACAACCCGAAGAGGAAGGGGGGGCGCCAATTTGTGCATGGCTGCCCCTACCTCCCGGGCGACCCGAGGATTCAATCGGGCATCCGTCCTGACTCGGAGGTGCTCATATTCTGCAGCATCAACAAGATGCTGTCCAGTGGCTTCTCTCTATGGAGATCAGCAAATGACATAGTCATGACACGGGGCCACGATGGACGTATACCGCCCGATCATATTCTCCAGATAGTGAGCATTGCGAAGTATCGGGTCGGCGAAGCCTGGACCAATCCGCTGTTTTATGACAAGACGCGGAGGCGGGGCCAACCCGCGGACAGGATTCGCACTGATGACTACCTGCCACTTAAAATGTGTGACAGAACTGTGGCGGTAATGGAAGATCATGCCATGTACCTCAAGGGCTGGGCTAAGACGGACGGTCGTCCATTCAATTTGGTCATGACCGAGCAAGATGTTGCTCCACGACCGTACGACACACAGACAGTCCTCATGATGAATGCCCAGGAGGACGAGGTCATGCCTGAGGCGGGGCCACCCGCAGGAGCGGGGACACCCGCGGTAGGCACCTCGGACGGTTCATGGCAGCAAGTAGTCACACCGGTGGCGACGGTAGCATCTCCTTGGAGGCCGGACCAGCAGTCCTGGGTCCAAGCTCTCAACAGCCATTTGACATCAGCCGACGTTTCTGGACTGACCGATCAGCTATACCGTGCTGACCCGTGGGCGGTGCATGCAGGCATCCAAGATGCACAGCAGAGGAACCTGCGCCCTCCTGCGGGGCCACCAGGCGTCCTAGGACCACAACCACAACGCCCTCCACAGCAAGCTGGAGTTGCGAGGTTTGCTCCTATGGGCGGCTCAGATGGTGGCTCGCCGTTTCGGACTCCGCCGTCTGAAACGAGCGAGAACAGCCTGTGGCAACGACTCCAGGCGATTCGCGGAAATCCGGCGCTCGCAGCAGCACTCCAGGCGACCACTCCCTTTGGCACTCCGAGGGGTAGTGAAGGAGGAGTGGCTGCGGGGACACCCGCCGAGCGAACGCCTGCGGAGTCATCCGCACACGCGGGGCCACCCGCTGACGGACAGCAAGGTTCAGACTACGAACGTCGGGCAGCCAACTTGAGAGCACAGGCTACCTTTTTGCAGCAACAAGCTGATAGAGTGCCCAGCCTGTTGCGGAACCGCAACATAGATGTTACGAATCATGGCGACTTTCGGCCTCTCTGGAGCTGGACTTCTGAAGATGCTCCAAATGCTGATCCCACGAATCCATATCGACAGGTGTTTATTCCAGGAATAGCATCACACCCAATATATGGATGGGACAATCATGGACCAGCAGAGGCACAGGCCATGGATGCGCCGATGTACCCGGAGTACTACGCGCAGGTGAATAACACTCCTATGATTGCGGGGCCACCTGCAAACGAATACACTCGAAATCTGGCCAATGAGATGTTTCGTTTGCAGTATACACGAGCAGTCGATGCGCAGTCTATGCCGCACTACGCCTACATGCCCACGCCGACGGACCCCGAGACCGTAGTTCAGCCAGCTGGTCTCGCGGTGCCACCGCTATGGGCAGCATGCCAGACTACATCCGCGACGTGCACAACACGCAGCAAGCGATACTGGCATCTAGGCAGCAGGCTCGGGACAACGCTAGGCTGCGCCAACAGCGCGCGATCCAGAGAAGGATCGAGCGTGATAACCAAGCGGGGACACCCGCAGGCGCGGGGCCACCCGCTGAACAGACAGATAGACTGCCACCACCGACGCCATATCGGGAGGGTGAAACTACCTTCGAGCGTCAGGCTCGGACACGCCCCGACGTGCCCGCGCCAGTCATTTCAGATTACAATTTCACACAGTGCCCGATCTGTATGGACCCCTACGAGATGGGCACCACGGTGTGGAGACTGGCATGTGGACATTTCTTCCACGATATATGGCATGTGGACATTTCTTCCACGATATATGCTGGGATCGTGTTGCACAGCAGCACGTCCGCAATCAGCGGCCAGGTACGCTAAACGAGGCACCTTGCGCTGTATGTCGTGGGCCGGGCATAATCACAGCACACTTTCCGTATGCTGGACAGCGCGACGCTGAGTCGGAACAGGCGCGCCAGCAGGAAAGATACGTGGTGGATGCTCGGGAACTGCGTCGGCTGCGGGAAGCAGTGGAGGCGCTAGAGGCTCGAGCCGCAGCGCCAGAGCAAGGCATCCAGATGCCGATCCTGCCTACGCTTCGAGCACAGGGGCCCCCGGCAGCGGGGTCACCCGCCGAAGCGACTCCCGCCGCCACAGCGGGGCCACCCGCCGAAGCGGCTCCTGCCGCCAAAGCGGGGTCACCCGCAAATGGACCTCCGAATCCGGGATTCCTGAGGGCAATGGAGGCCAATATTAGGCGGAGTGGCAGGAGCGGAGGCGGATCCAGAACCTCACGGGTAGAGAGTCCGGTAAGCGCTAGAAGCCGGGCCAGTGCTGAGAGCGCGGAGGCAGCCCAATTCCACAATACCTTCATGATCAACACGGAAGGGCTGACTTACACACGTGACATCACGGATACGCTTCCGCCAGGAGGTGAGTGGACCTCCACACACTCCGCGAATTACTGGGTCCTTGAACAGGAACCAATCACCGTGGAGGAGCGCCGCCAATATGAGCAAATATGGTGCACCGAGCTAACAATGAGCCAGTGGGTGCTGGAACAACGCCTACTGAAAGGCACGCTCGGTTCACAGATTATGTACCATCCTGATGGCCATGGTACGATGGCTCTGGCGGCGCGGACAGGGACATTCTTCCCCGACGAAGACGGAATGCCCTGCATATCGTTCATGCTAGACATTGGCTCCAACGTGAACATCATCGGAGCGAATACAGCACGAACCTTTCAGGAGGTTATGGCCAGGTACAATCACAGACCGGCCATGTGCACACTGAGCAAAACCCTCTACATCAACGGTGTAGGTGAGGGTGCTGCGATCTGTCGGAAAATGGGCAACTTCAAGATCGGGGTGCAATACGCCAATGAGGCAAGCCCCCGCATCGAGGAGTATGCTACCAACATCGCAGAGGGCTCAGGTGCAAACCTCCCAGCCATCTGGGGCCTGGGCGCCATGGAAGCACGTGACACAATCATCGTGCTGAAGCCAGGCTTCCAGAAGGATATCTTCCCCAGCGGAGATTATACTCTTAAGCTGGGGAAGGGCGCCAAGGTCCTGAGGGCGAAGAAAACCCCCTCAGGACATCTAGCCATTCCATGCGGGTTGTATGACGGGGCTAAAAGCCAGTCGGTCACGAACACCTTTACAATCCGCAGTAGTCGTGATGGCTACACCGAGACGGAGAACGACGAGGACTCCGTCAATGCGGGGCCACCCGCCGGTGTAGGTGCGGGGTCACCCGCTGGGGTAACAGCGGGGCAACCCGCGATGGGACAGTCCATGACCGTTACGACTGATACGTTCATTGTCGAGCCGTATCTCGACAAGCAGCTCCTGAAGGACACGGCCCGTGCGATCGTAGACAGGACGCTCGACAGCTGGTGGAAAGGCCAACAGTGTCCTGAGGGGACCTGGCCACACATGAAGGATGCCCTGAAGTCTAAGATTTTCTGGGCAGTCCAGGAGGCGGTGAATAATTGGTCGCCTGAGAACCAAGCGGGGCCACCCGCGACACCGCCACCACCACCAAGCTGCACGGGCGGAGGTTCGACGGACCTTGCGGGGCCAACCCGCGAGGAGATCGTGAGCGCAGCCGCACCAGTGACGCCTGCGGAGTCATCCGCTAACAGCATGCCCCTCTGACGGGGGCAGGCGGGCGCGGGGGGCGGGGGGGGGGGGCGGCGGCGCCTCGCTTAGCGAAGAGAAGCCGAAATGTACCGGCTCCTCGCGAAATACGGTGGGGCCCGAGCTGAGCCCGAGAAGAAAACAATATCATTCAATAAAGCTGCGTGTCATCGACGATATTCGCACAGCTTGCGCTGAATCCGACCCTGGATATATAATGCGACCGGATTATTACCCCATAATGAGGTAATGACTTTTTTTTTATTGTTTTTGGTTGTTCGTTTTTTTTTTTTTTTTTTTATTTGTTTTTGGTTTGCTTTTTTTTTTTTTTTTTTGTTTTTTTTTCTTTTCTGTTTTGTTCTTTTTTTTTTTTTATTTTTTTTTTGATTTTTTTACTTTTTGTTTCTTTTTTTTTTTTTTATTTTTATTTTTTGTTTTTTTTTTTTTTTTTTTTTTTTTCAGCTGGAACACAGTATTTGGGAAATTTGTTGGCAGGAGACTACAATATGTTGTGGGTGGCCACACCCTCTGATTGGTACGTGCGTACACCAGGAAAGAGGGCGGGACCACATTATCAACGTATACAAAATCTCCTGATCAATGCGCGTGCTCTGAGAATGCAGATAGTTATCCTGGGGCCACCCGGGTATTTCTGGAAACAGGGTCCGATCAAAGATGTTATCGAAGATTTGAAGCTAAGCGTTATACGAATCAGACTCTGTCATTTCGGTTTTAAGTTTGACCGATCCAGTAAACATCCCAGTGGTTCTTATATACAAGTTGCTACATCTTGTCCTCATATACCGATAAACTTATGGAAATGTACTTGTGGATCACACAGGGAGCATGATTTGGATTGGTATGGCCAAGATCAGCAACGTGCCGAGTTTCGGTATAAAATTTTGGCTATTATTATTGCACGCTTCCTTGATCAACTCGATAAAGCCAACATGATCAGGAATGAGCGGAGTGCGGTACACCTCAGTGTGTGTACACGCGTTGACAAAAAGGTCAGACACTACGTTCAAAGTCCACAGAAGGGTCCTCAATGGGACCATGTGGTACGTAGGGTCACGACCGACCTGGACACGAACAAGATTGTTCAAGACATTAGGATCCAGGATCAGCCAACTGGGTACAATTATGTAGCTCCATTACCTGATGGGGTTATAAACATCAGTACTCGGCTATACTGGGAGCCTCCGGCTCCAGTTCTTCATGGCAATGGTGAGTCGCGAAGGCCACGCCCAAAGCGTGTGACGATCGTCGATGACGATCGATCTCCTCCCCCTTCGATTGAGCGTTGCCAAACGCGACCCACCAACGACCTTCCTGAAATTCCGCCATTTCCTGATTTTACAGCGGATTCCTCCGCTGCGGATCTCTCCGCGGAAACTGCGTTGCCCACTGATGCCAGGATAAAACAGAAAGAAAAGCAGAAAGCTGACAAAGAAGCCGGCATCAAACCGAAGAAAGTCCCGAAGAATGTGGAAGACGGTAACGACGACTGTGGAGAGGACCTCAAAGGGCTTGACTGCTCCACATATTTCAACGACGTTCCTCTTGACGACTCGGACTCGGACAGCGAATCAGAGGACATCTTCATGATGTTACCGGCGGGGCAACCCGCTGACTCACATGCCGATGTCTTCTCGATAGTCCAGTCGTTATGCTACGGCAGAAACAATCAAGTGGACATGCTTGAATTATGTGGGGGCAAGGGTGGTATATCCATATTAGCCTTCAAGAGGGGACTCTCGTCAGGCGGGTACCTTGACAAGATATCTATGGTTGACCTCGGAAACTCGGAAGTACAAAGAGCAGTCCTCCACTACCTCAAGACTTGCTTTGTCAAGATCACGATTCTGCAGCCAAGCTGCAGAACTACTGGACTTCCCTCCTATTTCAACGCACAGGTCAATCATGATACGTGGCTTAAACACCACAAAGTGGACCTGCCTCACATCACGTTCTGTGGAACAGTCGCTCTATTACAAGACGACCTAAGACGTTTCTTTCTCAGGGAACAACCAATGGGCACGTGGGTGGATGAGATCCAGCCATGGAAAAAACTGGCACAACGCAAGGTCACTTGCCAAACAATCATTGATCAGTGCACGACTGGTCTCAAAGATTCATTTGGACAATATATCCGCAAGCCAACACAGATAATGGCAAATAAAGAAGAGTTGTTGGCACCTTTCAAAGGCAAGCGTTGTCCAGGAAATCATGTGCACGCCAATGCTTGTAACAAAGAGCTAGCAAGGGCGGCACAGTATACCTACAGAATGCAGTCATTGATCGTTGATGCGGTGCAAATCGCCAAAGACCTGTTTGCTTACGGTCGCGACCCATTCGCGAATCGTGAACGCAGCTATGCGTTCGTAACAAACAGTGCTGGCTACGACTTGGACGACCCAACAATCCGGAGACATCCAAACGGAGAAATCTGGCATGGGACTCCCGTGGGCCACTCTCTTGGCCAAATTTCATGGTGGGTTGCTCTTGCTCCTGCTCCTCCTGTTTGTCTGCATGCATGTCCTCCTCTTTGTTTGCATTGCATTGCATTGCAGACGCATAGCGTTGCAATCGCACTCTTCCCTCCCATCCTCGCAACAGGACCCCTATGGAAAACATTCCAAAGGGATTCCAGTGGAACGCCTCACAGCAGGAATCCTTTGGAAACCGCAACAAAGGGATTCGATTGGAAAGCGCCACACAGGGATGTGGGAAGCGAAAAACCAAAAAAACACAAGGAAAAACCAAAAAAACCAAAGAAACCAAACACCAACAGCCGAAAAACCAAAAAAACACAAGGAAAAACCAAAAAAAACAAAAAAAACAAAGTTTACAACACTTTCGCTGTCAGGGCGGTGGGGGTGGACGAAGTATCGAAATCTTTGTTTTTTTTGGTTTTTTTGGTTTTTCCTTGTGTTTTTTTGGTTTTTCGGCTGTTGGTGTTTGGTTTCTTTGGTTTTTTTGGTTTTTCCTTGTTTTTTTTTTGGTTTTTCGCTTCCGCCACCCCTCCCCCTGGGGAGCGGGCGGCTCCAGGAGGCCCCAGGAGGCCCCAGAGAGGCCCCAGAGAGGCCCCAGGAGACCCCTGGAGGAGACCCAGGAGGGAACCCAGGGGCATCGCAAATTCATTGTCCCTTCGATGCCCCTCCCCTCTCCTCACCTCTCTCTCCCTCAACCAAGTTTTCTGGTTACCCTCTCTTTCGTGCCCGCCATCCCCTTCCCGCGACGGCAGCAGACTCAAGGCCCAGCTGGTTGCTGAGGATGGGTGCCTTTCGGGTGCCTTGCGGGTGCCTTGCGGGTGCCTTAGCAATTAGCGGAGTGCATTGCGAGGATACACGTGCCGCGCAACTCCCCAAATATACCATTCAGAAGGGGGAAACGCTCGAGAATTTTTTTTTTGGGTTTTTTTGTTGTTGCCGTTGCATATGAACGGAAAGCGAAGCATTTCTCGTTAAGTGCAAAAATCAGATTTGAAGAAGTATCATAATCATTATGACGTTGTGCATTTTTACTATCGGCGTCGACCCCCGAATTCTGAGGATGGGTGCCTTTCGGGTGCCTTGCGGGTGCCCTTCGGGTGCCTTTCGGGTGCCTTGCGGGTGCCCTCCGGGTGTTTTTCGGGAGCCGTGCGGGAGCACTTCGGGTGCTCTTCGGCCGTCTTCGGGTACCTTTCGGTAGCCAGCAAGGGGCTTGGGAGGAGGCGGAAGAGAAACCCAGGATCCCAAGAGGAACCTAGGAACCCAGGAGGAACCGAGGAACCCAGGAACCCAGGAGGAACCCAGGAACCCAGGAGAAATCCAGGAACACAGGAGGAACCCAGGAACCCAGGAACCTTGGAGGAACCCAGGAAACCACAAGAAACCCAGGAGGAACCCAGGAACCCAGGAGGAACCCAGGAACCCAGGAGGAACCCAGGAACCCAGGAGGAACCAAGGAACCCAGGAACCCAGGAGGAACCCAGGAACCCAGGAGAAATCCAGGAACACAGGAGGAACCCAGGAATCCAGGAACCTTGGAGGAACCCAAGAAACCAAGAGAAACGCAGGAGGAACCCAGGAACCCAGGAGGAACCCAGGAACCCAGGAGGAATCCAGGAACCCAGGAGGAACCGAGGACCCCAGGAACCTAGGAACCCAGGAGGAACCCAGGAACCCAGGAACCCAGGAGAAACCCAGGAACACAGGAGTAATCCAGGAATCCAGGAATCTTGGAGGAACCCAGCGTTTCCTGACCCCCCTCGCTGCTCGTAGCTGTTTGGGCCCAATCGCAACGCCGAGCGTGCGCCTTCTGGCGAACCCTCAGCGTCATTCAAGACCGCGGCATGGCCGCTTACGAGGACCTGAAATCGGCGACCGAGGGCTGGTATTGCCGCCCTCTTCCTGCACCAATGGTAACGGGCGTGCTGCCCCGTGGAGAAATCGAGCCTTTTCTCGAACTCACGGACGACATCGGGGCCAACGAGAACCCACTGGTGCACTACATTGATTTCATCACGGGGCATAGAGACCCAGTCCCCCCCGAGCTCGACGAGCAATACAAGGCGGCCTGGAAGGACGACAGCTACCGCAATCTGCCGCCACCGTTCGGGTTCAAGACGGCGCCGCAACACCACATGACGCTGCAGATTTGTATCCTTGACGCCCCCGACGGCACGAAGACCATAATCAAACACTGCGTCATCCCCAACAAGGCGAAGACGGCCGTCTTCGCCAGCCTGGCTTTCGGGAGCGTCAAGAAGCTCTGCTTCCAGCATCCCAAGGTGCACGATTGGGGAAACAAAAGGGTGGCGAGGGCGCGGCGCCCTCGCCATTTTGTTTTGTCGATCGCGCCGCCAGGTGGGGGTCAAGGTCTGGCAATACGCCTTCGAGCGGTTCGGAGGCAAACAGTGTCGGGCTTTCTTCTTATCGCCAGACGTCAAGACGGCCACCAAGGTGAACGAGTTCTACGAGCTCTCGGACGAGGATATAAACGCTGGCTTCGAATACATCCTGAAGAACGCGCCTCGCTCCACGGCCGAGCTCAAGCAGCTGGTATGGCAGACGAAGGCGCCACGCAAAGGCGCCCCCCTCTACGGCTGGCCCGTCCCCCTGGTGGCGAAGGCGTTGAGCGGGCTCGCGGCGGAGGGCGCGCTTGCAAAGAAGGAGTTCGAAAACAACGTGATCCTCTGCGAGGACCACTTCAACCTTCGCGTTCCCGAAGCCATGCAGGAGCTGATCAACAGCAACGATTCGCTTGTCCTCATTGGGGAGCCCAACATCGGCAAGACGCCGCTCGGGCGCGCATTCCTGATGGCAATGTGCCGCAGGAACGCGCGGGTCCACGGATTGGACCCCGCGGGTTGTTGCATCCGCGTCACGCCTGAGATCGATTTCTTGCGTGGCGAGCCCGGCGACATTCTCATGGGGGACTTTGTGGACGATGGCTGCTTGAATCTCCTCCCGCCCAAGATGGTGAAGGCCTTGCTCGACGTCGGCCAGTACGAGAGCATGTGCTGGGCCAGGTGGGGCGCAACGAAATGGAAGAAGGGGGAGCCTCGGTGCTTGGCGGACCAGACTTACGATCCGAATGCCGAGAAGCTGGACCGCTGGCCCTCCGTGAAGTTCCAGGAATTCTTCGAGCTCGTGCGCCCTGCCTTCTCCGAGAAGGCGACCCGCGCATGCATGTTGGCTTTCTTCAAGCGTTCTGCGTTTCTGGTGAATACCCAGGAATACCTCTACTGGCGCCCAGCAGGCACTGAGGAGAAAGATGTTCCGCGCATTAACTTCAAGGGCGAGACCTTCCTGACGGCCGAGGGGAAGCGCCTGTACCTACTGCAGAAGGACGGCGACATGACCCCGCCCGCCAATATCCAGCAGCTCTTGGAGAAGGAGCGGCTCCTCGTGGACTCCGCCGTGGAGAAGAACCGCAAGAAGTCCTCAGACGCGGCCCTCGGTTCTTTGCCAGCCCCGTCGTTCGTCCAGGTTTGGGGGTTCAAAGATGCGGCCCTGCGGGGCGGGGTCCTAGGGCTGAGGGAGCACTTCAACGCGTTCTGAACGCTGAAACGCTGCCTCGGCCTTGGCGGACATCATCTTTGAGCCCCTCCCGACAGGTGAAGCGAGAGCGCGTGTCCCCTGAGCGCCTGACGTTTCGGAAGCGCCTGCTCTCGGGGGTGACGCTCAATGTCGACAGCCCGTCCCCCGCCAAGCAACATGCCGCGGCGTCGTCCACTGCATCTGGGCCCGCGGCCCCGCCCCGCGACGATCTCGAGGTCCAGCTCTCGCAGATGCTGGCCGAGGAGGGGGCGCCCGCTGTGCCTGCGATGCCCTCGGCTGCGGAGGAGGACGAGGCGCGCGCTTTCCTCGGTTCTCAGAGTCAGGAGTGAGCGGGCGGCCGCGAGAGCGCGGGCGGGCAGGTGCGGCGCGCGGGTTTCGCGGGCAGCGATGGCACCCTCAGCTCGGGCGCTGATGCCGCGCGCGCTGCCGAGGTGGCGCGCGCCGCTGCGCCCCAGATGAGCTGGGGGCGCGCGCCGCCAACATGTTGTGTCTTGATAGGGTTATCCACAAGTACCGCGCGTTATCATGCCATTTTCTTTTGCCGTTCTAAGAAATCCAGCCGCCCCCGCAGACGTCGCCGTCGTCGCCGCCGCCGCCGCCATCGCCGTCCATCCGGCATGGTTGCTGTCATCGCCGCAGCCGTTTCTTGGCCGAATCGGCAGCCAGAGCCGCGGGTGCCCGCGCCTCTCGCGCACTGCCTCGCCCGTGCTATCGCGCCTGGAGCCAGGGATGACCGTCCACCGTCGCCCCGCCGCCTCCGAGGCCAGGGGTCGAAGCCGCGCGCGAGGGCAGCGCTTCCCCCAGAAGCGTCGCAACAAGCGGTCGGTGCAGGCCGCCTCGCGCCGCCGCGACATTTTGGCCAAGGCGCGGAAGGCGCGCAAGGCGGCCCAGGCCAAACGCAAGCGCTTGGAAGCCACGGGCGTGTTCTACACGCCCAATCGCCAGCGGGTGTCCCGCGTGCGGCGCGGCAGGTCTTCCCTAGCCAAGATCTACACGTACGAGGACCTCAGGGCTCTGAAGACCAAGGATGCTTACGCCTTGATGGTCCAGGCGGGGTACCTCGGCGACCCCTCCGAGAACGTTTGCCCCAGGTGCGGATGGCCATTGGGTTCGGTGATTCACAGGGGCGAGAAGCGGCATCCAGTCCAGAGGTGTCAGCGCAAGGCCTGCTCGTCGTCCTCGGTGCAGGTGAAGGTCACGAGCGGC
>CAUYUJ010017498.1:44899-82914 GCA_963575745.1 Prorocentrum cordatum | reverse complement strand
TTTCTGGGGCCCCGACCAGTTCAGACCCCTGGGCCGCCTGCGGCCCCCCCCCCCCCCCCTCCTGGACAGCCTGACCTTGTCGGCTGCGCAGGTCCGAACGGGGGTGCGCAGTGCTGGTGCGCGCGGGCATACGTGGGGCTGCCGAAAGCGTAATATGTTGGGTCATCGGCCGGCACCTCTCACCACCCACCAAACCACCCCAACCCAACCCGAAGGCCTCAAACTGACCTCCATTTCCAGTGAGGGGGGGGTCGGGGAACATCGAGAACACATATGGAACCCGTACCCCCCCCAACCCGAAATTCGGGTCTTCGGGTTGGGTTGGGGTGGTCTGGTAGGTAGTCACCACCCACTAATCCGGGTTATCGCCGGCAAATCGATAACGATCTCCAGCTCGTCGAGGGCAGGCGCGGAGGAGGCTCGAAGAACGAACAGCTGCACAAGCGTGCACTCTCGGACTTCCGCCCGGATTTCGTGGATCGGCGCTGGGCACCCCGGGCGGTGCCTCTGGCGCCGCCCCTGGTGCGCTGCGCGCGCTGGGGAGGGGGGGTCCAGCGCCGATTCGAGAGATCCGCGCGGAGCTCCGACGGTTTGTGCTTCTGCAGCTTCTGGCTCTGCTGGAGACGCGTCGGAGGTGGGCGGGTTGAGGCAGCGGCGGCTGGCCCTCGGGGGGTCCCCTCGTCTCCGCGCCTGGACGCAGCTCGGGAAACCGGTGAGGAAATCGAAGAAGAACACATTCAGGAGGGGGAAAACACACACAGACACAAGTCATTATCGATTCCCAGGAAGATATGGAACAATATGGGAAGTGTGGGTGTGGGGGGGGGAAGACAAACACTTAGAACATATGGGAAATTATTTGGAATCTGGTTATTTGTGTGTATTTATTTGTGTGTCCCAGGGTCCCTTCAAACACAGCATAAACACAAACTTCTGGAGCTCCGCGCGAATTTCTTAGATCGCTGGGCCCTTCTTCCTGGCGCGCGGAGGCCGCGGAGGGCGGTGCCAGAGGCGCCGCCAGGGGGGCCCAGCGCCGATCGCCAAGAAAGCAGCGCGTAGTTCCGAAGATTCATGACTTTTCCCAAGCCTCGCTTGGTTGGGTTCTTGTTTTGAACAGAGCAGTGGGGTCTCCACCTCATCCTCGCCCCCCCCCCCCCCCGATCTCCTCTCGGCTCTCTCCTCTCGCATCCCTCCTGAGGGCCGCGAAGTGTGCAACTGTCGCCACTTTCGAAGGTTGCTGGGGGAGACAGCACAGTGGGGGCGCAGATCCAAACGGGAGCTGGCCATCCCTGGGGGGTTGCGAAGTGTGAAACTGTCGCCACATTCGAGGGCTGCTGGGGGAGCCAGCACAGTGGGGCCGCACGCAGATCCAAACGGGACCTCGCCATCCTTGGCTGTGAAGTGTGAAACTGTCGCCAGTTTCGAGGGTTGCTGGGGGAGCCAGCACAGTGGGGCCGCACGCAGATCCAAACGGGACCTCGCCATCCCTGGGGGGGGGGTCTGCGAAGTGTGAAACTGTCGACACTTTCGAGGGTTATTGGGAGGGGGGCAACACAGGAGGAGGAAGAGACAGAGGAGGGAGGGTTGCTGGGAGGGGGAGGAGGAGGAGGAGGAGGAGGAGGAGGATTAGAGGATGGATGTTGTTGGAGAGTAGATGAAGGAGGAGAGATGAGGAGGAGGAGGAGGAGGAAGCAGGAGTGAGGCTGGGATATCGGCATGAGGATCTGACGTAGGGAGAGGACAGGGGAGTGGAGGAGTATCATGAGGAGGAGGTAGGAGAGTATGAGGAGATGATGAGTGCGGAGGCGGTAGGATGAGGAGGAGATTCGAGGAGGAGGATGTAGGATAGTCTGATTCGGATGATTAGGCAATTCTAGGAAGGTTTTCTCTCGGTCTTGCCACGCGAATCCAGTGGGACCTCGCCATCCTCGGGGGACTGTGAAGCGTGACGCTGTCGGCATTTTCACGGGAACTGCTGGGCGGGGCGGCGCAGTGGGGCCCCACGCAGATACAAACGGGACTTCGCCCTCCTCCTCCTTCTCCTCCTCCTCCTCCTCCTCCTCCTCTTCCTCCTCCTCCTCCTCCTCACAAAAGACGACAGAGCTGACGTGAACCCGCTGCGCAGGTGGATTAGTGGCTTCCCGAGGCCTGTGATTGAGCCACATCGCCGCACGGTCTTCGAGCAGCTGAAGACTCGTGTGCTCAGCGATCTTGGAACACGAATGACTGGCCAATTCCACAATGTTTCGCAGGCATTATCGATCACCTTTGCGAGTGAGAAGGATGCGATGGACTTCCACGACTGGTTCAACGCGAGTCCGATCAACTGGCAGGACTATCGCAAGAATTCGGTGCATCCTCTTCGTTGTCGGCGAGACATGCCCCTCGCTGCGCGCCAGAAGAATCGCATCCGGAGCTCGCCGTCGCCATTCATCCGCAAGCACCCGGAGAACGAGGGAACGTGGGCTCCTGACATCAAGCTAGGTACGGACCCGTTCAAAGGTGGGCTCAGCATCACGACCGAGAACGACCACTGGGAGCTCTTCCGCTGAGTGGACGCACCAAGTGGCATGTACGACTTGAAACCGCTCGACGGCCAACGCAGGGACTGGGGCATCTCCGAGCGGACGGCCAACTGGACGGTCGAGCAGGCTCAGGCCGCTATGCTCAACATCTGAGATGCGGCCAACCTAGCTGCGTGTGCACTTCGTCTTCCTTCTTTTTCCCTGCCTGTGCTGCCTGCCTCTGTCTCTCCGCCTGTTGCTTCGTCGCTGCCGTCTATCAACGCATCGTTTTCACTTAATTTTTTGGGGGCCCAGCCACCTTCGCCCGAGGGTCCTTCGGATCCGTGCCTGAGTTTTCCGCCGTCTCTCTCCAACGGTCGCGGGGTTCGACTGGCTGTCTGGAACTGCCACACCCTATTCGGAACGGTCTCTGGGGACCGCGAGATGCAGAAGCAAACCTTCGACCGCCTCGCCAACCTAATTAGAGCAAACAGCATTATCTGTCTTCAAGAAACGCATGGCCGTGAAGGTGACCTCGTGTCGCTTGAAATTGAGTTTCCAGCATTCGGTTCGTTATGTTCTTTCGGTTCGGGGCCAAACGCTGGAGGCAACGTGATTACGATTTTTCGTGCTCTATGCAGCCTGCTGCCGAACGCCTTGCAAGTCGAGCTGGTGCCTGGGCGATTGCATGCTGTTACACTGTCGTCCTCCACTTTCTCGCTCGCCATCCTCAGCCTCCATCTCAACCGCCACAGCGATAATATTCGCACTCTAAATAAGTGTACTGAGTCTTTACAATATGTTCGAGGCTTATTCTTCTTCGTGGGTGACTTCAATGTCTGCGAGCGGGGGGAAAGGACCTCAGCGTGCCGATGGCTCTATTCAAAGCCGTGGACCTGACTCTCTGGCTCATAAGTTCTGGACATTGCTTCCGCGGTTTATGGAGCGCTCGCGGGGCAACCCAGCCCATCGTGCCTCTCGCGACGGAAGTACTGTGAGTGTGCCTCGGATTGATCGGGTCTACACGAGCATGTTCACTGGCGATCTCCTGGGTCTCAAGCCGGTTTGCGGGACCTCCTGGAACATTTGCAAAGCTGACCTTCCGAGTGATCATGGTCTTGTGTATCTTCGCCTTTGCGGTGGTGGGCGCAACCGTTCCCGATCTGTTCCTTCCTGGGCTTCTAGGCGTCCCATCCCCCGTGCCCGATCCTCCTTGGGAAGTTGGCTGATGAGCATGGGGTCAACGAGACTAGCCCTTTCACGCTGATTGAGGAGCTCACTTGTATGATGCGTGGGGCAGGGGGTCAAGTGCAGCGCCGTCTTGCCGAGCTTCCCACTGGGGCCGCTGTGGCTCTTTGCTGTGAACCGTGCGATGCGCCAGAGTGCTGCGCATATCGTTCGTCGAGCCGCCAAAGTGCCGCCGAAGCATTGCGAGCTTCTCGTGCCCGACTCGCGCGCATGGCTTAGCCAGCAAGCGTTTGACGACCATGTGGCGACGGTCGCCGCCGTCCGACTTCAGAACGAATACGACTTAATCGTCGGTCGCACCACCGAGTTCCCGCAATACTTCGAGCACGAGGCAGCAATGCTCCAGCGCGTGGTCTCCGCTTGGCCCCCGCAGAACCGCAGGATTTACATCGCTGGCGTCGCGGGTGCCGAGGCGAATGCTCGCCCTGCTGTTGAAGCAGGTGCCCGAGCACGCGCGGCTCACTGGAGCCAGGTTAATGCAGGCGTCCCTTCGCAGAGTGTTGCCCGCGACCAGTTAGAGGAGCGCATCCAGAAGGTTCAAGAAGATGTTAGGTGCAGGCTTTCGGAGACCCGGTTTTACGATGCTCTGGACTCGCTTCGGGGCTCTGCCCCTGGGCCTGACGGGCTGTGCTGTTCCTGCCTGGTCGAAAGGAAACGACTTTATCAGGTGGGCGGCCTTCTCGATGTATGAACGCATTCTGAATTTCGGACAGGTGCCTATCGGTTTAACCGCCAGCAACTCTATGTTCCCCCCGAAGGGCTCGCTCGACAGGGGCGGGAATGGGCTTTGGAGAACCCCCGAAATGACGAGGCCCATCTCTTTCTCGAGCGCCATCGACAAAATCGTCGCTGTCGGTGTCGACCCGAAGCTCAAGGACATCTGCATCGACGCGACGATCGGTATCCAAAGGGGTTTCGTGAAACATCGTAACATGCTAGATGATCTCATCGAGTTCGAAACGCACGTGTCGGTGGGGGCTGGGATCCAATGGCGAGACGCCGCCGGGGCCATCCTCCTGGACATCAAAGCGGCCTTCCCGAGCTTAGATCACGAGCGGATCTCTTTCGTGTTCGAGAGAATGAATTCCCCCGACTTCGTGCTGCGCGCCAGTAAGACCATGTGCTCTGAGCTGACCACGAACATTGTTTTAGGTGGCGTCCTCGGTTTCCTTTCGGATTTTGAGGGGCATCATGCAGGGGTGCCCAATGCCCGGCAGTGTTTTCGCGTTGGGTTTCGACCCGATACTCAGAGTACTGCGTCCCGGGCTTCCGAGGCCCGCTAGCTTGCGCGGCGCTTTCGCGGATAATGTGGCGTCCGCCTCTCGCGACATCTACGCCGCGCTTCCAGTCTTCATGCGAGTGATGATGCTCGCAGGGTGCAGCGCAGGACTTGTCCCGAATCTGAAGAGGACGGTGATGCTCTTGCATGGGGAGTTCGATCGTGAGGAGGAGGAGAGGAAGTTCAGGGAGAGAGGGGTCCAGGTGAGGTGCTTTGTCATGACGAAGTTTGCTCGGTATCTCGGAGTGATGCGTGGCATCGGTGCGCAAGACGAGTCCCGGCGAGCCCCTCTTGTGAAGTGTCGAGACAGGTGCAGGTTCATCAAATCTCTCAGGTTCGGCTTGACACTGTCTGTGCGCGCGTGGAACCGGATTGCCTTCGCGGTGTTGATGTCTGTCGCGCAGTTTTGTCGGCCGAACCGTGAATGTGATTGCGCCCATCTTGGGCTGCAGTCTCTCACCTGTGCTCCTCGGCCTGCTCTCCCAGATTCCATGCTGATCAATCTCCCCTCGTTGGGCGGCAAACAGATTTGTGCCCGCTCGTCGCGCGAGAGGCCAGAGCAGCGGCGTTCCGTGCGGTTATGGCATCTTCTGTCTTTTTCTCTTGCATCGAGAAGATCGACGATGCCTTTGGTGAAGACGAGGGGTATCTCGATGCCCCCTTTCACCCCGTTTTGACCAAGTCGTTTGTTAAATACATGTCGGAGAATTACAGCCAGTTGTGTTGTTTCCTTGCTGCCCCGAGGAGCTTGGAACCTGGACTTCAAAAGAAGATGTCCCTGCTCATCCTCGAGATATGGCCCAGTGTTCCCTTTACTGATGTGTTATTCTCTTGTGTAAAGTTCTTAACCGTTGTAGCGCACGGCGGGGCGCCAAGCTTCCAAAGAACAAGTTGGTCGGAGTTGCATCTGGTCGGAGTTGCATCTGGTCTGACTAGTCTGGTTGGTCTGTCTGGTCTGGTTGGTCCAGTTTGAGCTTGGTGCTGAGGCTTTAGCTTAGGTTCCAGGCGAGAGTGGTTTAGGGGAGGTCCGGGGAGGCAGCGACAACCACTACCACCGAAAAACAGTGTTTTTTTGCATTGCAGTTTTTTTTGCATTGCAGCTTTTTTTGCATCTGGTCTGGCTGGTCTGGTTGGTCTGGTTTGAGCCTGGTGCTGAGGCTCTAGCTTAGGATTCAGGTGAGAGTGGTTTAGGGGAGGTCCGGGGAGGCAGCGACAACCACTACCACGACCGAAAAACAGTTTTTTTTGCATTGCATTTTTTTTGGCATTGCAGTTTTTTTTGCATGGTAGTTTTTGTTTTGCATTGCAGTTTTTTGTTGAATTGCAGTTTTTTTGCATCTGGTCTGGCTGGTCTGGCTGGTCTGGTTTGAGCCCAGTGTTGAAGTTGTTCTTGCATTGCAGTTCTTTTTTGCATTGCGTGTTTTTTTTTTTTTTTTTTTTTTTTTTTTTTTTTTTTTTTTTTTTTTTTTTTTTTTTTTTTTTTTTTTTTTGCAACAGAAGGTTGGCAGCTATGTGTCCTGCAGTGGGATCTGTCCCTTGGCTGGTCTGGCTGGTCTGGTTTGAGCCCAGTGCTGGAGTTTTTTTTGCATTGCAGTTGTTTTGCATTGCAGTTTTTTTTTGCATTGCAGTTTTTTTTGGCATGGCAGTTTTTTTGCATCTGGTCTGGCTGGTCTGGTTGGTCTGGTTTGAGCCTGGTGCTGAGGCTTTAGCTTAGGATTCAGGCGAGAGTGGTTTAGGGGAGGTCCGAGGAGGCAGCGACAACCACTACCACGACCGAAAAACAGTTTTTTTTGCATTGGGTTGGTGTGGTTTGAGCCTGGTGCTGAGGCTTTAGCCGTCGTCGTCGTCGTCGCCGTCGTCGTCGTCGTCGTCGCCGTCGCCGTCGCCGTCGCCGTCGCCGTCGCCGTCGCTGGTCTCGATGCGGGTCCTTTTGGCTGGTTTTGCCGGGGTCCCCCGGGGCAGCGGGCACCCAGGCAGACCTGGGGGGAGCTCTGTGGATTCTGAGCTTCGGATCTCTTTTGGCTGGTTTTGCCGGGGTCCTCTGGCAGCCGCCGTCGTCGTCGTCGTCGTCGTCGTTGCCGTTGCCGTCGCCGCCGTCGTCGTCGTCGTCGTCGTTGCCGTTGCCGTCGTCGTCGTCGTCGTCGCCGTCGTCGTCGTCGTCGTCGTCGTCGTCGCCGTCGCCGTCGCCGTCGCCGTCGCCGTCGCCGTCGCCGTCGCCGTCGCATTGCAGTTTTTTTTGCATCTGGTCTGGCTGGTCTGGCTGGTCTGGTTTGAGCCCACTGCTGAAATTTCTTTTGCATTGCAGTTTTTTTTGCATTGCAGTTTTTTTTTGCATTGCAGTTTGTTTTGCATTGCAGTTTTTGTTGCATCTGGTCTGGCTGGTCTGGTTGGTCTGGTTTGAGCCCGGTGCTGAAGTTTTTTTTGTCATTGCAGTTTTTTGTTGCATTGCAGTTGTTTTGCATGGCAGTTTTTTTGCATCTGGTCTGGCTGGTCTGGTTGGTCTGGTTTGAGCCTGGTGCTGAGGCTTTAGCTTAGGATTCAGGCGAGAGTGGTTTAGGGGAGGTCCGAGGAGGCAGCGACAACCACTACCACGACCGAGAAACAGTTTTTTTTGCATTGCAGTTGTTTTTTTGCATTGCAGTTTGTTTTGCATTGCATTTTTTTTTGCATCTGGTCTGGCTGGTCTGGCTGGTCTGGTTGGTGTGGTTTGAGCCTGGTGTTGAGGCTTTAGCCGTCGTCGTCGTCGTCGCCGTCGTCGTCGTCGTCGTCGCCGTCGCCGTCGCCGTCGCCGTCGCCGTCGCTGTCGCTGGTCTCGATGCGGCTCCTTTTGGCTGGTTTTGCCGGGGTCCCCCGGGGCAGCGGGCACCCAGGCAGACTTGGGGGGAGCTCTGTGGATTCTGAGCTTCGGATCTGTTTTGGCTGGTTTTGCCGGGGTCCTCTGGCAGCCGCCGTCGTCGTCGTCGTGGAGCACGAGCCGCATGACACGTGTGCACGTTGCCGTCGCCCGCCGTCCCGTCGTCGTCGGGGTCGTCGTTGGCCGTTGCCTCGTCGTGGTCGTCGTTCGTCGTCGTCGTCGCCGTCGCCCAGGTCGCCGTCGCCGTCGTCCTTCGCCGGCGCCGATAGCCGTCGGAATTCGCCCGTCGCCGTCGCGATCTCGATGCGGGTCCCTTTTGGCTAGGTTTTGCAGGGTCGCCACACGGGTCAGCGGGCACCCAGGCAGACTAGGGGGGAGCTCTGTGGATTCTGAGCTTCGGATCTCTTTTGGCTGGTTTTGCCGGGGTCCTCTGGCAGCCGCCGTCGTCCTCGTCGTCGTCGTCGTCGTCGTTGCCGTTGCCGTCGCCGCCGTCGTCGTCGTCGTCGTCGTCGTCGTCGTCGTTGCCGTTGCCGTCGTCGTCGTCGTCGTCGTCGTCGTCGTCGTCGTCGTCGTCGCCGTCGCCGTCGCCGTCGCCGTCGCCGTCGCCGTCACCGTCGCTGTCGCTGGTCTCGATGCGGGTCCTTTTAGCTGGTTTTGCCGGGGTCTCCCGGGGCAGCGGGCACCCAGGCAGACTTAGGGGGAGCTCTGTGGATTCTGAGCTTCGGATCTGTTTTGGCTGGTTTTGCCGGGGTCCTCTGGCAGCCGCCGTCGTCCTCGTCGTCGTCGTCGTCGTCGTCGTTGCCGTTGCCGTCGCCGCCGTCGTCGTCGTCGTCGTTGCCGTTGCCGTCGTCGTCGTCGTCGTCGTCGTCGTCGTCGTCGTCGTCGTCGGCGCAGTCGCCGTCGCCGTCGCCGTCGCCGTTGCCGTCGCCGTCGCCGTCGCCGACGAGAGTTTTTTTGGACAAAGAACCAAAACCAAAACTCCAAACAAGTTTTGCGCGCCGGCACAACTTGTTGCAAGCAGCAGGGGGTGGCGGATCGAAAACGCCTACGGCGAATCACCGCCGCCCCCTGCCTTTGTGGAAGCGCCTATGTGGCCGAACGTTGAGGCCAGACCTGCCAAGCCATCGGACCATGTGTTCCCCGAATCGGTTTGGAAAGCCTTCGGGGAACACGTGGGCGTCTTGATGGTCATCGTCGCCGTCTTGGAGGCCTCTTGGGCGATCTTTCGGCGATCTTTGGGGGCTCTTGGGCCGTCTCGGGCCGTCGGAAGGCCGAAAAAAGGGAAATGCCCAAATCCATCAAAAACCTTGGGAAAATCAGTGATTTTGGCATCTTTTGGCCTTCCTGGAGGCCCTCTTGGGGGCCTCTTGGGCCCTTTTGGGCCAGCTTCGAGCCAACTTCGGCCATCTTGGTGGGTTCCTGGCACGTCTGACGCCGTCGGGAGCCGTTTTGGGGGCCTTTCTGGGCCAACGGGGGACCCTCTTGGGGCGCTCCAGGGCCGTCTTGGAGGCCATCTTGGGCGTCTTGGGAGGCCATCTTGGGCGTGTTGGAGGCCTCTTGGGCCCTCTTGGGGCCCTCTAGGGGCCATCTTGGAGGCCACTTGGGCCATCATGGGGCTCTCTTGGGGGCCTCTTGGGCGATCTTGGGGGCTTCTTGGGCCGTCTTGAGCCGTCGGAGAGCCGAAAAGGCGCAAATGCCAAAATCCTTCAAAAACCAAGGACAAATCAATGATTTTGGCCTCTTCGGACTCTCCTGGTGGACCTCTTGGAGGCCTCTTGGGCCGTCTGGGAGGCCTCTGGGGGGCCTCACTTTAAACGGAGAAGGTTAAAGGCGAGGTATAAATCGAGCATGTACCGCTGCCGTGCCTGGCTCAAGCCGGGCCCGGCCTGATATATGACTGTGCCTCACTGAGGCGCACGACTTGCATCAGAGATCGGAAAATACCTTTTCCATTGACGATGCCCATCCTATCCTTTACTCCAGATCCCATGCTTCGTCTCGCTCTCTTGCTCATGCGATATGAGCCAAAGCCTGGGATATGGGAGCGCCTAAGGCGGACTACATACCTAAGCTTACCAGCTTGTTTTCGACTTGGTAGCGGAGCTGGCTACACTCTCGTGTGGCTGGCTCTCGCTCTGATTCCAGTAATCCACGGCACAACTTGGTGGACTACTACTACGGTGGAATACCATGTTGCGCCGGCTCTGCGAGGAGCGGAGCCAGTCCGCGATCGAGCTAGCGGGGTCAACCCGCGAACTCGAGACGCTTTCTCCTACTTCACTGCGCTACTTCACTCCCGACTTCCACCAGATGCCAATCGGCAACTCGATCGAGAACGTGGTCACCCTGCGGGGCTACCCGCAGCGGGGCCACCTGCATCCCGTGCCGGTCAGGCGCCTCACGGCTACCACGCCAGAGCCTGACAAACCACAGCCTAAACCAATCACCGAAGCCGAAATGCATATGCATTGGATCAAGATAACTATCTTCGGCATTCTATGGGTGATAATGGGATGTGCTGTGGGATACATGCGGCAGGGGATGGACGACACGCGTACTACTGGCCCTTCATGGGACCCTGCCGGTACTACGCCTTTTCGCGAATACGTTCGCGAAGTACATGCATGGTTAAACGTAACGAGTGGCAATATGACACCACCACAACAAGCTGCAGCACTACAACGAGGCCTTCAAGGTCTGGCTCGTCGTATCGCCATGCAGGTCCCCTCCCAGATCATCAATTATGGTGTAACTGTCAATGGACAGCCAACGGATGCAGTAACCTACATACTGTACTTACTGAGCACCAAATTTGAAAATCTGGAAGATGAGCGCCAGCTCAACTCTGGCACGGCCCTTATCGACTTCCGCGTCGAAAGGGGCGAGCGAATCGACTCAGTATTAGCTCGATTCGAGATGGCCCGTGACGAGGCTAACTCTGTTGGCTTTGTCATCCCCAACTTTCAGATCCTAACGCTGATTCTCTTCAGAGCGTTAGGCGTTGGCGCGTCACGAGCCCAACACCTGCTTGAGCCCTTAATCATCAGATGCCCCGAACACAAGCAGACTATGACAGGCTGCTGACCAGGATGAGGAACTACGGACATGTTGCCGAGCGCTCTCCTGGCAACATAGCGGGTATCTTCACAGGGCACCACTCACATGCAGGTGTCTACGCCACGACTGCGGGGTCACCCGCTGGTCCTGGCGAGCCAAATCCCTGGGCTGACCCAGCCGATATGCCCAACGAGGCCACTGCCCTTCTAGGGCAGACCGGCCAGGCATCGGCAGAGGCAGCTGAGGCGAACGCCTGGTCGAACTACTCGCCAGGCGCCGCCTACACTGCAAGCCCGCCCTCGGGCACAACCCTCTGGGGCCAAGCGGAGTCATCCGCTCAATGGTCTCAGCCACCCTCACCGTTTGAATCTGGCACTGACACAGATACTTCATCTGACGATGAGCACAATGGAATAGTCTCTGCTGGTAATGACTATCCAGCGGACGACACTCACCTTTCTGAACAGCAAAGGGCGGAAGCCGCCTTTATGGCTTATCGCAAATCAAAACGCCGTTGGAGGCGCTTTATGAAGAAACCAGTCAGAAAGGTGAGACGTGCAGTACGCCGACATTTCAAACAATTTGGAAAGGGTCGTGGTAAAGGGGGTCGCAGACGCCGTATGCATGGTAGGGGTATTACTGCTTTCCTCACGTCCTTAACTGATATGGCTTTTGAAGAAGTTCTTATCGGAGGCAAAGGTCGGGGTCACAGGCGGACCTCCGGTAAGGGAAAGGGGCGGAGGGGCAACCCTAGGGACGCTTCTGGTAATACTATGAAGTGTCATACATGCGGTAGCACAGAGCATTTGCGCGATCAATGCCCGAAGGGGAAAGGAAAGGGATCCGTACACTTGGCTCAAAATTCTTTTATGGATGACATAGATTACATTGACTACGAGTTTTACGTCAATCCAGAAGCGGCTCCCGCTGCGGGCTCCTCCACGTATTACGTGATGGCCCGCTATGCTGAAGCAACCGTGGCCCTGGAAGACTACGCAGTGACCCTCTTCGACGAGTTCCACGGCTGGGACGAGGTCGATGAGATTGCGTACAATGCTTGGTTCGGTCTTCCAGCGGGGCCACCCGCCGGTGACGAGGTCTCCGAAGCCGAGACTGTCCCGGCAACAGAGGAAGAACTCACCGCCGCGCTGGCCCCACAAGTGATTGGCATGCCGTTGCTGCCAAATCCGTCGTGGGCTGGTTCGGAGATGGGAGACGCCGATGACGAAATGCGGGGCCATCCCGCGTATTCCGACTCCGAAGAATCCGAAGAAGATTATAACGACATGCTTCAAGAGCAGGTTTCAGAAGCAATCCGACTCTTGAGTGCGCCAGCACAGCAGCAGATGACGATGAGCGAACTGCTGTCGCACCCAGGAGTTGCCCGTCTACGTCCATACTTGGATTCGAACATGTCAGCATCTCAGATGCTTACAGCACTCCAAGCTCTAGCGGGGTCACCCGCAGAAGAGATGCTAGACACAACAGCGGGGCCACCCGCTTGGTCTATGGATGTATTCATGCAAGGTTGCGATCAAATGAACATTAACGACCTCTCGATGGAGCAGTTAAATGACATCGGATACTTCAGAAGCCCGTATCAAAACGTGTTCATGGTCCAGGACAGCTCAGAGGACTCGGAGGACATGCGGTACGCCAAGAGGGACAGGCGACCGTCGCCTCCCCGAGACTCAGAGCATGACGATCAAAGGCCAGTGACACGTGGTAGTGCGTCAGCGGGGCCAGCCCGCGGAAGGAGCCGCTCAGCTCCTAGACGCCCTACGCATGATGAATCGGGCTATCCATACAGCACTGAGCACTCCGTTGGAGTAACTGCTCAGCAGGTGCCGGATTGGTACATCCAATGGTACCCCGGCTACTCTATGGATACTCTTCGGCATTGGTATTCTAAGGAATACTGTACCAAAAGGGACGAGACTGGCGCGATAATCCGTACCAAGGGCGGCAAGACCAAGAGGCCAGAGGCCTGGGACAAAAGGGCAAAGAAGCAGGAGATCATCACTGACCGCAAAACGTACAGAAAGCAAGTATGTCAGTGTGAGCCCTTCAAAGGCCACATGCGCAGGTGTCCGATGGACCGCCCCTCCAGGAGCCCTCACCATGGAGAAACCCCGTGGAATTGGTCTCATGGAGACGACGCGGGTAACGTCCATGATCCGAACAAAGAGGTTCCTGGAGGAGGAAAGCGCATCACAGAGGCCGATCGCGTCCCTATGACCGAAGAGGTGGCCAACACCGTCAAGGAAAATTGGGCAAAGCTTCCCAATGACCACCGCCTCAAGGAATGGAACCGCCGATTCCATAAGGAAGCGGGGTCACCCGCAGAATCCAGTAAGGAAGCGGGGTCACCCGCAGAATCCAGTAAGGAAGCGGGGTCACCCGCAGAATCCAGCAAGGAAGCGGGGTCACCCGCAGAAGCAGCACCAGCCGCTGGATCTGCGGACGAGTGGATAGACGTTGCCTCTGCTGCCGGGTCCGCCGCCGGCACTGACCGCACTGAGCTAAATGAAGAGTGGGCGGCGGAAGACGGTTCAGAGAATCCATTCCCTGACGGAAGCGCCTGCTGGTACTACAGCTCTTCGGCGCAG
This sequence comes from Prorocentrum cordatum, assembly GCA_963575745.1. Taxonomy (NCBI): domain Eukaryota; class Dinophyceae; order Prorocentrales; family Prorocentraceae; genus Prorocentrum; species Prorocentrum cordatum. The sequence goes on along the minus strand of CAUYUJ010017498.1, from coordinate 69,363 downwards.
AAGTGGTTCTGCACGAGGGTACTCTACCGCCATGAGAATGGCAAGTACAAGCTGGCCATAAAGGGTACTGCCGACATCGACCAGATGAGGCAGGTCATCCATGATCATGGCCAGCCGGAAGGCCCTCCTAGAGACCCTCCTGGTCCACGACCAGGCAAGGGCAGCAGACCACCGCCAAGACCTAAAGCCGACTCCTCGTCTTCACCGACTCCTGCGAAAAAGGCAACCGTCCAAGAGCCCCGAAGGCACACGTGAGCGGGCGAAGGCCAGAGGGACTGCCAGGACAGACGATCCTAAGACGGCAGCTCCTCCCGGTCCGTCCGTGACAGAGAGGAAGAAGGTTTTTGCTGGACCATCGACCCCGATGCCGCCGGCGACCCAAGGCGATGTCAAGGACGAAGCTCGCGACAAGCCTAAGGCAGCATTCCGAGGTGACTGGACTCCAACACTGCATCAGCCACGCCTTGCACCACGACCAGGTTCGGCACGAATGAAAGCGCAGCCGAAGCCCGATGCTGGGATGAGGTCGGTGCGGGCAGAAGCGGCCGCCAAGGCTAAGGAGGACGAGGGCTCTGCGGGGCCACCCGCTAAAGCGGCGCCAGCCGTAACAGCGGGGACACCCGCAGAAGGCACTCTCTCCAGGGAAGAACGCTTCAGAGTCCTCAAAGAGTTTGGCGACCAACAGAAACTAACCGATGATGCAGCTGCTGACAAAGGTCACCCGAACCCTGGCGCGGAGTCATCCGCAGGAGCTGCCTCGTCAGCCGCAGGTTCTGCAGGGCCACCCATTAAAGCGGCGCCAGCTGCATTAGCGGGGCCACCCGTCAAGGCGCCGCCGGCTGCATTAGCGGGGCCACCCGCACCATGGCAGCCAATAATGTCTGTTCTGAGGGTCATTCCTTTGGAATGCAAGTTGTATTGGCAAGGCATTGTAGACAAAGGCCCGAGGCAGCCCATCAACCCACGAGTCACTCCAGACGACACGGACCGATATGAAGTCATTAATTGTCCGGTTCGTCGTAATTTCAAGTGTCACAACGACTGGGAGCGCGAACAGCAGAAAGTGGGAAACATGCTGCGAGACAGGCCGCCACTACGCGCTGCGCAGCATAAAGAAGCACTCCTGAAGGTCATGACACAGAACGGCATGGATCCAACCTTGCCGAGTAAAGAGCAGATGACCAAGGTGTCGATGTGGTTTTCAACGGCTCTACGCCACAGTCCATATTATAAGGACAAACATAATCGATACTTCGAAAAGGTCAGCACCTTTGATCCATACGACGGCTGGGTTGTCGTTGATGATCTGCTGACAAACTGGACTGAAAATGATCAGTATAAGCACTATCGTGAAATGCACGAGGTGCTGATCAAAGGCAGGCCCCACCCGTCATTCGTGTATTGGGTGCTGCTAAACTGCTGTGAGATGGTTGACCATCACGGCATGCAGAAGGGCAGGCTCCAGATGAAGTGCGTTGATGACAGTATGCTGCTGCCTCCCAGGTTTCGACCAACGGCACGCAGGCCACAGTACTTCATCAGAGCCACGAACGGCCACAGCAGTCCAGGCATCCACTGTCCCGAGTCGCTGTACAAGCCGATCACAACATGGATGAAAGAACCAGACGACCCAGTATATTTCATCCACGGGACGCAGTGGGAGTATGTCAAGGACATCCTTGCTAATGGCCTGTCATGCCTCGCACAGGACAACCCGAAGAGGAAGGGGGGGCGCCAATTTGTGCATGGCTGCCCCTACCTCCCGGGCGACCCGAGGATTCAATCGGGCATCCGTCCTGACTCGGAGGTGCTCATATTCTGCAGCATCAACAAGATGCTGTCCAGTGGCTTCTCTCTATGGAGATCAGCAAATGACATAGTCATGACACGGGGCCACGATGGATGTATACCGCCCGATCATATTCTCCAGATAGTGAGCATTGCGAAGTATCGGGTCGGCGAAGCCTGGACCAATCCGCTGTTTTATGACAAGACGCGGAGGCGGGGCCAACCCGCGGACAGGATTCGCACTGATGACTACCTGCCACTTAAAATGTGTGACAGAACTGTGGCGGTAATGGAAGATCATGCCATGTACCTCAAGGGCTGGGCTAAGACGGACGGTCGTCCATTCAATTTGGTCATGACCGAGCAAGATGTTGCTCCACGACCGTACGACACACAGACAGTCCTCATGATGAATGCCCAGGAGGACGAGGTCATGCCTGAGGCGGGGCCACCCGCAGGAGCGGGGACACCCGCGGTAGGCACCTCGGACGGTTCATGGCAGCAAGTAGTCACACCGGTGGCGACGGTAGCATCTCCTTGGAGGCCGGACCAGCAGTCCTGGGTCCAAGCTCTCAACAGCCATTTGACATCAGCCGACGTTTCTGGACTGACCGATCAGCTATACCGTGCTGACCCGTGGGCGGTGCATGCAGGCATCCAAGATGCACAGCAGAGGAACCTGCGCCCTCCTGCGGGGCCACCAGGCGTCCTAGGACCACAACCACAACGCCCTCCACAGCAAGCTGGAGTTGCGAGGTTTGCTCCTATGGGCGGCTCAGATGGTGGCTCGCCGTTTCGGACTCCGCCGTCTGAAACGAGCGAGAACAGCCTGTGGCAACGACTCCAGGCGATTCGCGGAAATCCGGCGCTCGCAGCAGCACTCCAGGCGACCACTCCCTTTGGCACTCCGAGGGGTAGTGAAGGAGGAGTGGCTGCGGGGACACCCGCCGAGCGAACGCCTGCGGAGTCATCCGCACACGCGGGGCCACCCGCTGACGGACAACAAGGCTCAGACTACGAACGTCGGGCAGCCAATTTGAGAGCACAGGCTACCTTCTTGCAGCAACAAGCTGATAGAGTGCCCAGCCTGTTGCGGAACCGCAACATAGATGTTACGAATCATGGCGACTTTCGGCCTCTCTGGAGCTGGACTTCTGATGACGCTCCAAATGCTGATCCCACGAATCCATATCGACAGGTGTTTATTCCAGGAATAGCATCACACCCAATATATGGATGGGATAATCATGGACCAGCAGAGGCACCGGCCATGGATGCGCCGATGTACCCGGAGTACTACGCGCAGGTGAATAACACTCCTATGATTGCGGGGCCACCTGCAAACGAATACACTCGAAATCTGGCCAATGAGATGTTTCGTTTGCAGTATACACGAGCAGTCGATGCGCAGTCTATGCCGCACTACGCCTACATGCCCACGCCGACGGACCCCGAGACCGTAGTTCAGCCAGCTGGTCTCGCGGTGCCAACCGCTCTGGGCAGCATGCCAGACTACATTCGCGACGTGCACAACACGCAGCAAGCGATACTGGCATCTAGGCAGCAGGCTCGGGACAACGCTAGGCTGCGCCAACAGCGCGCGATCCAGAGAAGGATCGAGCGTGATAACCAAGCGGGGACACCCGCAGGCGCGGGGCCACCCGCTGAACAGACAGATAGACTGCCACCACCGACGCCATATCGGGAGGGTGAAACTACCTTCGAGCGTCAGGCTCGGACACGCCCCGACGTGCCCGCGCCAGTCATTTCAGATTACAATTTCACACAGTGCCCGATCTGTATGGACCCCTACGAGATGGGCACCACGGTGTGGAGACTGGCATGTGGACATTTCTTCCACGATATATGCTGGGATCGTGTTGCACAGCAGCACGTCCGCAATCAGCGGCCAGGTACGCCAAACGAGGCACCTTGCGCTGTATGTCGTGGGCCGGGCATAATCACAGCACACTTTCCGTATGCTGGACAGCGCGACGCTGAGTCGGAACAGGCGCGCCAGCAGGAAAGATACGTGGTGGATGCTCGGGAACTGCGTCGGCTGCGGGAAGCAGTGGAGGCGCTAGAGGCTCGTGCCGCAGCGCCAGAGCAAGGCATCCAGATGCCGATCCTGCCTACGCTTCGAGCACAGGGGCCCCCAGCAGCGGGGTTACCCGCCGAAGCGACTCCCGCCGCCACAGCGGGGCCACCCGCCGAAGCGGCTCCTGCCGCCAAAGCGGGGTCACCCGCAAATGGACCTCCGAATCCGGGATTCCTGAGGGCAATGGAGGCCAATATTAGGCGGAGTGGCAGGAGCGGAGGCGGATCCAGAACCTCACGTGTAGAGAGTCCGGTAAGCGCTAGAAGCCGGGCCAGTGCTGAGAGCGCGGAGGCAGCCCAATTCCACAATACCTTCATGATCAACACGGAAGGGCTGACCTACACACGTGACGTCACGGATACGCTTCCGCCAGGAGGTGAGTGGACCTCCACACTCTCTGCGAATTATTGGGTTCTCGAACAGGAACCAATTACCGTGGAGGAGCGCCGCCAATATGAGCAAATATGGTGCACCGAGCTAACAATGAGCCAGTGGGTGCTGGAACAACGCCTACTGAAAGGCACGCTCGGTTCACAGATTACGTACCATCCTGATGGCCATGGTACGATGGCTCTGGCGGCGCGGACAGGGACATTCTTCCCCGACGAAGACGGAATGCCCTGCATATCGTTCATGCTAGACATTGGCTCCAACGTGAACATCATCGGAGCTAATACAGCACGAACCTTTCAGGAGGTTATGGCCAGGTACAATCACAGACCGGCCATGTGCACACTGAGCAAAACCCTCTACATCAATGGTGTAGGTGAGGGTGCTGCGATCTGTCGGAAAATGGGCAACTTCAAGATCGGGGTGCAATACGCCAATGAGGCAAGCCCCCGCATCGAGGAGTATGCTTCCAACATCGCAGAGGGCTCAGGTGCAAACCTCCCAGCCATCTGGGGCCTGAGTGCCATGGAAGCACGTGACACAATTATCGTGCTAAAGCCAGGCTTCCAGAAGGTTATCTTCCCCAGCGGAGAGTATACTCTTAAGCTGGGGAAGGGCGCCAAGGTCCTGAGGGCGAAGAAAACCCCCTCAGGACATCTAGCCATTCCATGCGGGTTGTATGACGGGGCTAAAAGCCAGACGGTCACGAACACCTTTACAATCCGCAGTAGTCGTGATGGCTACGCCGAGACGGAGAACGACGAGGACTCCGTCAATGCGGGGCCACCCGCCGGTGTAGGTGCGGGGTCGCCCGCTGGGGTAACAGCGGGGCAACCCGCGATGGGACAGTCCATGACCGTTACGACTGATACGTTCATTGTCGAGCCGTATCTCGACAAGCAGCTCCTGAAGGACACGACCCGTGCGATCGTAGACAGGACGCTCGACAGCTGGTGGAAAGGCCAACAGTGTCCTGAAGGGACCTGGCCACACATGAAGGATGCCCTGAAGTCTAAGATTTTCTGGGCAGTTCAGGAGGCGGTGAATAATTGGTCGCCTGAGAACCAAGCGGGGCCACCCGCGACACCGCCACCGCCACCAAGCTGCACGGGCGGAGGTTCGACGGACCTTGCGGGGCCAACCCGCGTGGAGATCGTGAGCGCAGCCGCGCCAGTGACGCCTGCGGAGTCATCCGCTAACAGCATGCCCCTCTGACGGGGGCAGGCGGGCGCGCCGGCGGCGCTCGCTTGCGAAGAGAAGCCGAATACCGGCCTCCTCGCGACATACGTTGGCCGAGCTGAGGCCCGAGAAGAAAAATATCATTCAAAATGCCTCGTCATCGAAGATATTCGCACAGCTTGCGCTGAACTCCGAACCCGTGGATATATATGCGACCGGATTACCCATAATGAGGTAATGACTTCAACTGGAACACAGTATTTGGGAAATTTGTTGGCAGGAGACTACAATATGTTGTGGGTGGCCACACCCTCTGATTGGTACGTGCGTACACCAGGAAAGAGGGCAGGACCACATTATCAACGTATACAAAATCTCCTGATCAAAGCGCGTGCTCTGAGAATGCAGATAGTTATCCTGGGGCCACCCGGGTATTTCTGGAAACAGGGTCCGATCAAAGATGTTATCGAAGATTTGAAGCTAAGCGTTATACGAATCAGACTCTGTCATTTCGGTATTAAGTTTGACCGATCCAGTAAACATCCCAGTGGTTCTTATATACAAGTTGCTACATCTTGTCCTCATATACCGATAAACTTATGGAAATGTACTTGTGGATCACACAGGGAGCATGATTTGGATTGGTATGGCCAAGATCAGCAACGTGCCGAGTTTCGGTATAAAACTTTGGCTATTATTATTGCACGCTTCCTTGATCAACTCGATAAAGCCAACATGATCAGGAATGAGCGGAGTGCGGTACACCTCAGTGTGTGTACACGCGTTGACAAAAAGGTCAGACACTACGTTCAATGTCCACAGAAGGGCCCTCAATGGGACCATGTGGTTCGTAGGGTCACGACCGACCTGGACACGAACAAGATGTTCAAGACATTAGGATCCAGGATCAGCCAACTGGGTACAATTATGTAGCTCCATTACCTGATGGGGTTACAAACATCAGTACTCGGCTATACTGGGAGCCTCCGGCTCCAGTTCTTCATGGCAATGGTGAGTCGCGAAGGCCACGCCCAAAGCGTGTGACGATCGTCGATGACGATCGATCTCCTCCCCCTTCGATTGAGCGTTGCCAAACGCGACCCACCAACGACCTTCCTGAAATTCCGCCATTTCCTGATTTTACAGCGGATTCCTCCGCAGCGGATCTCTCCGCGGAAACTGCGTTGCCCACTGATGCCAGGATAAAACAGAAAGAAAAGCAGAAAGCTGACAAAGAAGCCGGCATCAAACCGAAGAAAGTCCCGAAGAAAGTGGAAGACGGTAACGACGACTGTGGAAGGGACCTCAAAGGGCTTGACTGCTCCACATATTTCAACGACGTTCCTCTTGACGACTCGGACTCGGACAGCGAATCAGAGGACATCTTCATGATGTTACCGGCGGGGCAACCCGCTGACTCACATGCTGATGTCTTCTCGATAGTCCAGTCGTTATGCTACGGCAGAAATAATCAAGTGGACATGCTTGAATTATGTGGGGGCAAGGGTGGTATATCCATATTAGCCTTCAAGAGGGGACTCTCGTCAGGCGGGAACCTTGACAAGATATCTATGGTTGACCTTGGAAACTCGGAAGTACAAAGAGCAGTCCTCCACTACCTCAAGACTTGCTTTGTCAAGATCACGATTCTGCAGCCAAGCTGCAGAACTACTGGACTCCCTTCCTACTTCAACGCACAGGTCAATCATGATACGTGGCTTAAACACCACAAAGAGGACCTGCCTCATATCACGTTCTGTGGAACAGTCGCTCTACTACAAGACGACTTAAGACGTTTCTTTCTCAGGGAACAACCAATGGGCACGTGGGTGGATGAGATCCAGCCATGGAAAAAACTGGCACAACGCAAGGTCACTTGCCAAACAATCATTGATCAGTGCACGACTGGTCTCAAAGATTCATTTGGACAATACATCCGCAAGCCAACACAGATAATGGCAAATAAAGAAGAGTTGTTGGCACCTTTCAGAGGCAAGCGTTGTCCAGGAAATCATGTGCACGCCAATGCTTGTAACAAAGAGCTAGCAAGGGCGGCACAGTATACCTACAGAATGCAGTCATTGATCGTTGATGCGGTGCAAATCGCCAAAGACCTGTTTGCTTACGGTCGCGATCCATTCGCGAATCGTGAACGCAGCTATGCGTTCGTAACAAACAGTGCTGGCTACGACTTGGACGACCCAACAATCCGGAGACATCCAAACGGAGAAATCTGGCATGGGACTCCCGTGGGCCACTCTCTTGGCCAAATTTCATGGTGGGTTGCTCTTGCTCCTGCTCCTCCTGTTTGTCTGCATGCATGTCCTCCTCTTTGTTTGCATTGCATTGCATTGCAGACGCATAGCGTTGCAATCGCACTCTTCCCTCCCATCCTCGCAACAGGACCCCTTTGGAAAACATTCCAAAGGGATTCCAGTGGAACGCCTCACAGCAGGAATCCTTTGGAAACCGCAACAAAGGGATTCGATTGGAAAGCGCCACACAGGGATGTGGGAAGCGAAAAACCAAAAAAACACAAGGAAAAACCAAAAAAACCAAAGAAACCAAACACCAACAGCCGAAAAACCAAAAAAACACAAGGAAAAACCAAAAAAAACAAAAAAACCAAAGTTTACAACACTTTCGCTGTCAGGGCGGTGGGGGTGGACGAAGTATCGAAATCTTTGGTTTTTTTTTTTGTTTTTTTTGGTTTTTCCTTGTGTTTTTTTGGTTTTTCGGCTGTTGGTGTTTGGTTTCTTTGTTTTTTTTGGTTTTTCCTTGTTTTTTTTTGGTTTTTCGCTTCCGCCACCCCTCCCCCTGGGGAGCGGGCGGCTCCAGGAGGCCCCAGGAGGCCCCAGAGAGGCCCCAGAGAGGCCCCAGGAGACCCCTGGAGGAGACCCAGGAGGGAACCCAGGGGCATCGCAAATTCAATGTCCCTTCGATGCCCCTCCCCTCTCCTCACCTCTCTCTCCCTCAACCAAGTTTTCTGGTTACCCTCTCTTTCGTGCCCGCCATCCCCTTCCCGCGACGGCAGCAGACTCAAGGCCCAGCTGGTTGCTGAGGATGGGTGCCTTTCGGGTGCCTTGCGGGTGCCTTAGCAATTAGCGGAGTGCATTGCGAGTATACACGTGCCGCGCAACTCCCCAAATATACCATTCAGAAGGGGGAAGCGCTCGAGAATTTTTTTTTTGGGTTTTTTTTGTTGTTGCCGTTGCATATGAACGGAAAGCGAAGCATTTCTCGTTAAGTGCAACAATCAGATTTGAAGAAGTATCATAATCATTATGACGTTGTGCATTTTTACTATCGGCGTCGACCCCCGAATTCTGAGGATGGGTGCCTTTCGGGTGCCTTGCGGGTGCCCTTCGGGTGCCTTTCGGGTGCCTTGCGGGTGCCCTCCGGGTGTTTTTCGGGAGCCGTGCGGGAGCGCTTCGGGTGCTCTTCGGCCGTCTTCGGGTACCTTTCGGTAGCCAGCAAGGGGCTTGGGAGGAGGCGGAAGAGAAACCCAGGATCCCAAGAGGAACCTAGGAACCCAGGAGGAACCGAGGAACCCAGGAACCCAGGAGGAACCCAGGAACCCAGGAGAAATCCAGGAACACAGGAGGAACCCAGGAACCCAGGAACCTTGGAGGAACCCAGGAAACCAAAAGAAACCCAGGAGGAACCCAGGAACCCAGGAGGAACCCAGGAACCCAGGAGGAACCCAGGAACCCAGGAGGAACCAAGGAACCCAGGAACCCAGGAGGAACCCAGGAACCCAGGAGAAATCCAGGAACACAGGAGGAACCCAGGAATCCAGGAACCTTGGAGGAACCCAAGAAACCAAGAGAAACGCAGGAGGAACCCAGGAACCCAGGAGGAACCCAGGAACCCAGGAGGAATCCAGGAACCCAGGAGGAACCGAGGAACCCAGGAACCTAGGAACCCAGGAGGAACCCAGGAACCCAGGAACCCAGGAGAAACCCAGGAACACAGGAGTAATCCAGGAATCCAGGAATCTTGGAGGAACCCAGCGTTTCCTGACCCCCCTCGCTGCTCGTAGCTGTTTGGGCCCAATCGCAACGCCGAGCGTGCGCCTTCTGGCGAACCCTCAGCGTCATTCAAGACCGCGGCATGGCCGCTTACGAGGACCTGAAATCGGCGACCGAGGGCTGGTATTGCCGCCCTCTTCCTGCACCAATGGTAACGGGCGTGCTGCCCCGTGGAGAAATCGAGCCTTTTCTCGAACTCACGGACGACATCGGGGCCAACGAGAACCCACTGGTGCACTACATTGATTTCATCACGGGGCATAGAGACCCAGTCCCCCCCGAGCTCGACGAGCAATACAAGGCGGCCTGGAAGGACGACAGCTACCACAATCTGCCGCCACCGTTCGGGTTCAAGACGGCGCCGCAACACCACATGACGCTGCAGATTTGTATCCTTGACGCCCCCGACGGCACGAAGACCATAATCAAACACTGCGTCATCCCCAACAAGGCGAAGACGGCCGTCTTCGCCAGCATGGCTTTCGGGAGCGTCAAGAAGCTCTGCTTCCAGCATCCCAAGGTGCACGATTGGGGAAACAAAAGGGTGGCGAGGGCGCGGCGCCCTCGCCATTTTGTTTTTTCGATCGCGCCGCCAGGTGGGGGTCAAGGTCTGGCAATACGCCTTCGAGCGGTTCGGAGGCAAACAGTGTCGGGCTTTCTTCTTATCGCCAGACGTCAAGACGGCCACCAAGGTGAACGAGTTCTACGAGCTCTCGGACGAGGATATAAACGCTGGCTTCGAATACATCCTGAAGAACGCGCCTCGCTCCACGGCCGAGCTCAAGCAGCTGGTATGGCAGACGAAGGCGCTACGCAAAGGCGCCCCCCTCTACGGCTGGCCCGTCCCCCTGGTGGCGAAGGCGTTGAGCGGGCTCGCGGCGGAGGGCGCGCTTGCAAAGAAGGAGTTCGAAAACAACGTGATCCTCTGCGAGGACCACTTCAACCTTCGCGTTCTCGAAGCCATGCAGGAGCTGATCAACAGCAACGATTCGCTTGTCCTCATTGGGGAGCCCAACATCGGCAAGACGCCGCTCGGGCGCGCATTCCTGATGGCAATGTGCCGCAGGAACGCGCGGGTCCACGGATTGGACCCCGCGGGTTGTTGCATCCGCGTCACGCCTGAGATCGATTTCTTGCGAGGCGAGCCCGGCGACATTCTCATGGGGGACTTTGTGGACGATGGCTGCTTGAATCTCCTCCCGCCCAAGATGGTGAAGGCCTTGCTCGACGTCGGCCAGTACGAGAGCATGTGCTGGGCCAGGTGGGGCGCAACGAAATGGAAGAAGGGGGAGCCTCGGTGCTTGGCGGACCAGACTTACGATCCGAATGCCGAGAAGCTGGACCGCTGGCCCTCCGTGAAGTTCCAGGAATTCTTCGAGCTCGTGCGCCCTGCCTTCTCCGAGAAGGCGACCCGCGCATGCATGCTGGCTTTCTTCAAGCGTTCTGCGTTTCTGGTGAATACCCAGGAATACCTCTACTGGCGCCCAGCAGGCACTGAGGAGAAAGATGTTCCGCGCATTAACTTCAAGGGCGAGACCTTCCTGACGGCCGAGGGGAAGCGCCTGTACCTACTGCAGAAGGACGGCGACATGACCCCGCCCGCCAATATCCAGCAGCTCTTGGAGAAGGAGCGGCTCCTCGTGGACTCCGCCGTGGAGAAGAACCGCAAGAAGTCCTCAGACGCGGCCCTCGGTTCTTTGCCAGCCCCGTCGTTCGTCCAGGTTTGGGGGTTCAAAGATGCGGCCCTGCGGGGTGGGGTCCTAGGGCTGAGGGAGCACTTCAACGCGTTCTGAACGCTGAAACGCTGCCTCGGCCTTGGCGGACATCATCTTTGAGCCCCTCCCGACAGGTGAAGCGAGAGCGCGTGTCCCCTGAGCGCCTGACGTTTCGGAAGCGCCTGCTCTCGGGGGTGACGCTCAATGTCGACAGCCCGTCCCCCGCCAAGCAACATGCCGCGGCGTCGTCCACTGCATCTGGGCCCGCGGCCCCGCCCCGCGACGATCTCGAGGTCCAGCTCTCGCAGATGCTGGCCGAGGAGGGGGCGCCCGCTGTGCCTGCGATGCCCTCGGCTGCGGAGGAGGACGAGGCGCACGCTTTCCTCGGTTCTCAGAGTCAGGAGTGAGCGGGCGGCCGCGAGAGCGCGGGCGGGCAGGTGCGGCGCGCGGGTTTCGCGGGCAGCGATGGCACCCTCAGCTCGGGCGCTGATGCCGCGCGCGCTGCCGAGGTGGCGCGCGCCGCTGCGCCCCAGATGAGCTGGGGGCGCGCGCCGCCAACATGTTGTGTCTTGATAGGGTTATCCACAAGTACCGCGCGTTATCATGCCATTTTCTTTTGCCGTTCTAAGAAATCCAGCCGCCCCCGCAGACGTCGTCGTCGTCGCCGCCGCCGCCGCCATCGCCGTCCATCCGGTATGGTTGCTGTCATCGCCGCAGCCGTTTCTTGGCCGAATCGGCAGCCAGAGCCGCGGGTGCCCGCGCCTCTCGCGCACTGCCTCGCCCGTGCTATCGCGCCTGGAGCCAGGGATGACCGTCCACCGTCGCCCCGCCGCCTCCGAGGCCAGGGGTCGAAGCCGCACGCGAGGGCAGCGCTTCCCCCAGAAGCGTCGCAACAAGCGGTCGGTGCAGGCCGCCTCGCGCCGCCGCGACATTTTGGCCAAGGCGCGGAAGGCGCGCAAGGCGGCCCAGGCCAAACGCAAGCGCTTGGAAGCCACGGGCGTGTTCTACACGCCCAAGCGCCAGCGGGTGTCCCGCGTGCGGCGCGGCAGGTCTTCCTTAGCCAAGATCTACACGTACGAGGACCTCAGGGCTCTGAAGACCAAGGATGCTTACGACTTGATGGTCCAGGCGGGGTACCTCGGCGACCCCTCCGAGAACGTTTGCCCCAGGTGCGGATGGCCATTGGGTTCGGTGATTCACAGGGGCGAGAAGCGGCATCCAGTCCAGAGGTGTCAGCGCAAGGCCTGCTCGTCGTCCTCGGTGCAGGTGAAGGTCACGAGCGGCACGTGGGCGGATGTGGAAGTGCCTCTCCCGAAGCTGGCGGGCGTCGCCTTCCTGTCGTGCGGCGCCCTGACGTCCCGCATGAGTACAGCCGACATGGCGCTGATTGCCAAGATGGGCCACAAGCAGTGCGAGGCGGTCAGGCAGAGTTTGCTGGAGATCGTCTCGGCTGCTTCGAGGGAAGAGCAGAAGTCGATCGTGCTGAGCGGCCAGTGCGAGACCGACGCCACGACCCTGCGGGTCGTCCAGCTCAAGAACGGGCGCAACATGCACATCCGCGTGTTCGGCATGTGCAAGCGCGGAGACCACGAACACGCCGTCGTGCACATGCTGCCGCCCTTCTATGCGGTCCGTGGCGGCCCGACGCGCCCCGAGAGCACGGATGAGACCGCGCCGCTGATCTCAGCTCACACGGGGGCCGACGTGCTGATCTGGCACACAGACGGAGCGCGGTGCTACCGCCGCCTCGAGAACCACACGAAGGTCAAGCACGCCAAGCGCATCTGGGCGACTGTCAAGACGCTGACCCTGAGCGGGGGCGACGTCCTGTGCTGCTACGGCGGGACGCAGCTCCAGGACGGGCTGTGGTCGCACGTGAAGAACGTCGTCCCAACCACGATGAACACGTACAGCAAGGAGTCGCAGGCGCAGCTCGAGAACTGGGTGCACTTCTGGGCGTGGCGCTACAGGCGCGCCAGCTGTCCAGATATGTTTCTCGAGCTCGGCTCGGCCGTCGCCATGGCCAGGTTGAAGGGCCACGTCTGGTGAGAACCTGCCTGTGCGCTAGAGGGGGCCGCATGTGTAAATAATCGCCATCGGCCGAGAGGACAGGGGGGGGGAACCTGTCTGGCGAGGACCGCGGATAAAAAATAATCGTCAGCGGCCGAGATTGAGAGAGAGAGAGAGAGAGAGAGAGAGAGGGAGAGAGAGAGATGGATATACGGAGCACGGAATAGAAGAGAGAGAAAGATATACAGAGAGAACGAGAGAGAGAGAGAGAGAGAGGGAGGGGGAGAGGCGCCATGAAATTTGGCACCACCTGGCGGTCTTGGGTGCCCTGGCTGTGTGGACAACAACTACAAGCAATCACCAAAGCACAGTAGGGATCCGAAGATGTGTCGGTGGTATGATGTTGAACCGTATTACTGGGACTGTCCAAGCTGTAAGAAGGAATATCAGAAGAGCAATCCTCACCACACCAAGATATCTGGCCAATGCAGATTTGCCGAAAAATGGAAACTGCCAGATAACTTTGGCCAGCTGCGTCCGGCGGGACAAGCCGCTCCTGCGGCGCCAGCCGCGGAAGCGGCTCCAGCCGCAGAAGCGGCGCCAGCCGCAAAAGCGGCGCCGGCCGCGAGAGCGCGCATACGTGCGCCTAGGCCGCCACGGCCTGGTGAGGGCGATCCAACCGCAGGCGCCAGCAGCCATGACATCACCAGAGCCGACGGGGCTAATGGTGGCAACAGTGGCGCTGGCAGCTCTGACGATCACCGTAGACTGCCACAAGTTGCAGCAAGGCGCGGACGCATGGAGGGAGGAGATCCTCCACCACCGCCGCAGCCTCAAGCAGAGCCGAGGCCAAGGCCAAGGCTCCCTGATTGGACTCGCTTCGACGTTCAGCTCAGCCTCCAAAACCTGCGCAGCTTCGACCCAGCTGTAGTGCAGCGAGAACTCCGCAAACTCCACCTGAGATGGTTTCATGCCAAGGAGCCAAAAATGCGGATGATTCTAACCAAGGTTGGTCTGGGTGAAACCCGTTTGAGTCTGATCAAAGGCATTTGTGACTCGTGTAGAGAATGTCGAGCCTGGGACAAACCAGGCAACACGGTGATGCCTTCTGTGTCACTGCCAGGACGTTTCAACGAGGAAGTCGAATGTGATCTTTTCTTTTACAAACAGGAACATATTGTTTTTCACATCATCGACCGTTGTATTCGCTGGGCAGCTGGCACAGAGATTCCTGATAAAGCCATGCATACTGTTCTCGATGCCTATCATACGACTTGGATGCAGCATGGCCCTGCTAAAATCTTATACTCCGATGGGGAAGGAGCACTGAATAATGATACAGCAAAGGCCATCCTTAAGGCTAAGGGAACAGAGCTTCGTATTCGAGCGCGTGGCCAACACGCTACAACTATCGAAGCTAGGAACGGCATCCTGCGACACCTCCTACACGTGATGGGAGAAGAATTGAATAGATTAAATATCCCTCTCAATTTCACTCGTCTCTTACATGAAGCCTTGTTTGCCAGCAACGCATTTACCTTCTACAATGAAGTGTCTCCGTGCAATGCGCTGTATGGCAGACAACCAGCTATGCTTCCTGATTTCCCTGTCTTGGATCATGATCAGCCCACTGAATCATCAGATCACTCAAGGGAGGAAACAATCAGGAGGGTTAGTCTGGAGGCAATCACGCAGGCCACTGCGGTTGCCAAGACGAACAGGGCTCTCCGTACAAAGACTACTGCTACGGGTGAATTTCACTATAAAGAGGGAGATCTCGTGGACTATCATCGCCCGACCACCACGAAAGACGACTGGGGTGGATGGAGTGGTCCATACCCGGTCATCCGCAACGAACCTGACCGAGGCCAGGTCATCGTGAAGGTCGGCAATCGCGAAGTACGAGTACAGTATCCTGACACACGACACACACTGTACATCGAAGCACTTATGGTCCACGAGATAGGATCGGACAATACGGCCCTTCGAACAGTATTGGCCTTTATTGCCGGTCTGCCAGCGGGGAAACCCGCCATGACTTTCGGATATCTACCAACGAAACAGGGTCGGCTGCAGATGACTGCTGCGAGCCGACTTTCACCTAAGGTGCACTTGGCTCTTCAGTACCTCATACGCAACTACTTTCGTATTGAAAACGTTGTTGCTGTACGACTCGCCAAGAGCCTGACGAAGCTGCCTGCCGCACCCTATGCAGACAGCTGTACACTAGTGCACTATGATAACGATGTGACCCCTGGGTTTCATTACTATGAAGCTGATGGCACTGCCTTGAACATCTATGACATCACAGGATCTACACACTCACGCATCATCCAGTGTCTTAAATCCAGGAAGCCGTCTGCTGGGTTTGACCAAGATCTCACTAAGTTTGAGGAACTCGCTGATGGTCCACCACCAAGCGAATCACCTCCAGCAGCTGCTCCTGAGGAGCCTCCTACGGACAACGATGGTCGGCTCCCGACCATCATAGAGGAGACAGAAGAAGATCTGGATGCTTTTGTCTTGAAGTCGTGGTATGCTGAACTGATGGATGACAGAACACTCCTTGAAGCTGACACAGAGGAAGTCATGCATACAGTTCCTACATACATGACAGACACACAGTGTGTATTAGTCTCTACGACCTGTGAAGATGTGCAAGGCCACTTGCCGGAGCGGGGTCACCCGCCAGGATACGACATGGACACTTCTTACTACGTTCCTTTATGCTCCACGGAACCGGATAGCAAATATGATCTGGACTCCGATGAGCACGGGAAGTATATCGAGCTCTGCTTCACTGCAGACATGTCCAAAGTCGTCCTGTCCGAGCAGCAACGCCGACTGTTGGATGACAGCAGCGTCACAACTATGCGAGTATACGTTAGCGCTGCCTCCAAACGTGCCGTGGTCGTCAAGGAAGACGATCTACTCACGAAGGCCGACATCCAAGCAAATCCGGTCAAAGTTTCCAAAGCCCTCTACACAGAGCTGAAGACTTGGCTTGACAACAAATGCTTCCAGATGACTGACTTAAGCAAGGCGTCTAACATCATGACGTCACGCTACGTATACAAATGGAAGTTTGTCAAGAACGAAAAGGGCGAAATGGAAAGGACGATCCGGTTACGCTTGGTACTCCGTGGCTTCATGGACCTCGAAGCCTTTGACGTCGAAACCTTCTCTGGCACGGCAAGGAGGTCAAGCCAGAGACTGCTCGCAAGTTCTGCTGCATGCAACAAAGCTTGGATCATCGCTTCCCTGGACATCAACATGGCTTTCTTGAAGGGACTGACCTATGGCGAGCTCGCCGCGGCAACGGGCGAGAAAGAACGTGTGGTGTGTTTCACACTACCACCTGGATCTGCAGCTGTCCTTCGCACACTGCCAGGCTTTGAGTCATATGACGAATCAAAGCATTGTCTCCGGTGTCTGAAACCGGGGACAGGCACGAAGGATGCTCCCAGGGCATTCTCGCTGAAGCTCAGGTCCATCACTAGGAGCTTTGGGCTACAGCCTACTTCATACGACGAAGAATTCGAGATGAGCCCAAACCTCTTGACAGCCAAGCACGTTGATGACATCAATATGACTGGGAAGGAAGAGGCTATCGACAAGTATGTCAAGTGTGTTGAAGATACGTTTGGGAAGTGCAAACTGAACAAGCACACATACACGAACTGTGCTGTCCGGTACAACAAGACCGATGATGGGAGCGTCACTCTCGACCAGGACGAATACATCAAACAGCTTCGTCCTATCACACATCCAGAACTCACAGGAGCTGATCCTGAAAGCAAGGCGACGAAGACAATTTCTGATATGTTCGTCAGTCTTCGTGGCGCTCTAGCCTATGCGTTGATCACGCAGGTATGGCTAATGGTCTATGTTGTCTCACTACAACGTATCCAAGAACCGACAAACATCCAGGTACGACGACTAAACGCGGTTACCAGAAAATTGCAGGCAGGCCCGAAGAAGATCGTGTATCATGCTATGACTCCAACAGGAGAAGTCGACCTGCATAGCGATTCTGGCTATCGTCGTCTCAACGGAGATGAAGACGACGAAGTCAAAGGCTATGGTATCCGCGGGGCTAACCTGCTGAGGCGTGGCCACACGCAAGCGGGGAAACCCGTCGTGCACCTGGTGGACGCATACTGCAAGTCTCATCGACTGCAGTGCGTTCGAGCTACTCTGCGGAAACACTGGCAGCAGCCCACAACTTGGAAGACTGCTACCCGACCATTGTAACGCTCCACGAGCTACACTCGGGACCATTGACCCCCACACAGTTGAAGAACATATTGGAAATGGGTGGTCTATGTATCAAAGTCACTCTGACTATTGATGCCGAGTCTGTCTTCAAATCTTTGTCTAGCAAGGATCTGAAGAAGCCCACAGAGTGTACTCTGCTTGGGCACATCAGCTGGATTCGCCAGATGATGGAACGTGGAATCGTGGAAAGCGTCCAATGGTGTGACACGCGGGATATGACTGCCGATGGTCATACCAAAGGTAGCATTGACCGCGCGTTGCTCCTACAAGTAATGGCCGGCCAGCAATCCTTCAAGCACGAGCTGAAGAAACATACGCCGTATAGGGCGGGCAGGTCGTCTCAGGACGGCCCTGCCTCCCGAGCCAGCGGGGAAACCCGCGGGCAGGTGCGCTTTAGCAGCGAGGAAACTCGCCGGTAGCGAGGCTACTCGCGCGCCCTTTCCTTGTAGGCAGCCGCTGCTGCTTAGCACTGTTTTTCCGCATAATAGAAGTGCGGTACCTGCTCGTCTCCTCCCCCTCCGACTTTAAACGGAGAAGGTTAAAGGCGAGGTATAAATCGAGCATGTACCGCTGCCGTGCCTGGCTCAAGCCGGGCCCGGCCTGATATATGACTGTGCCTCACTGAGGCGCACGACTTGCATCAGAGATCGGAAAATACCTTTTCCATTGACGATGCCCATCCTATCCTTTACTCCAGATCCCATGCTTCGTCTCGCTCTCTTGCTCATGCGATATGAGCCAAAGCCTGGGATATGGGAGCGCCTAAGGCGGACTACATACCTAAGCTTACCAGCTTGTTTTCGACTGCCTCTTGGGCCGTCTTGGGCCGTCTTGGACTCTCTTGGGCCGTTTTGGAGGCCGTCTTGGACCATCTCGGGCGGACTTGGAGGCCATCTTGGGCCATCTTCGCGATTTTTTGAGGATGTCCCGAGCGAAACGGCCGTTTTTTGGAGGATTTTTTTCCGGATTGAGGTCCTTTCGGCTTCCTCCCGGGACCCCGGCGGGACGGGCCGAAGCCCACTGGGGAGTTCTTTTAGAAAAAGAACCAAAACAAAACCTGAATCATCCAGCACGCCGTGCACCCCTGCAAGCAGGGGGCGGCGGATCCTACTGGCCTTCGGCCCATCCCGCCGCCGTGCCTTGGTTGTCGGTCTGAGGCCTCTTGTGGGTGCGTTCGGGTCTCGTGGTCTCGGAGGCGATGTTCCGTCCGAGCTGGGACTGGGTGGGTGGGTGCGTCAGCACTGATAAAGTTCTTAGCCGTGTTAGCCGTGTAGCGCACGGCGGGACGCCAAGCTTTCAAAAAACAAGTTGCTCGGAGCTGCATTTGGTCGGAGTTGCATCTGGTCTGGCTGGTCTGGCTGGTTTGGCTGGTCTGGCTGGTCTGGTTTGAGCCCAGTGCTGAAGCTTTAGGTTAGGATCTGGGCGAGAGTGGTTTAGGGGAGGTCCAGGGAGGCAGCGCCGGGGACGACCACCGAAAAACGTTTTTTTTGCATTGCGGTTTTTTTTTGCATTGCAGTTTTTTTTTCATTGCAGTCTGGCTGGTCTGGCTGGTCTGGTTTGAGCCCAGTGCTGAAGCTTTAGCTTAAGATCTCGGCGAGAGTGGTTTAGGGGAGGTCCAGGGAGGCAGCGCCGGGGACGACCACCGAAAAGCGTTTTTTTTGCATTGCGTTTTTTTTTGCATTGCAGTTTTTTTTGCATTGCAGTCTGGCTGGTCTGGCTGGTCTGGTTTGAGCCCAGTGCTGAAGCTTTAGCTTAGGATCTGGGCGAGAGTGGTTTAGGGGAGATCCAGGGAGGCAGCGCCGGGGACGACCACCCATGTATTTCAAGCCACTTTTTCGCCCCCAAAAAGAAGCTTGAAATACCCGCTTTTTTTTGCCGTTCCGTAATGGGCGACGACGACGACGGCGACGGCGACGACGACGACAACGACCGACGACGACGGCGACGACGACTCACACCGCATAGCTTGCATAATACATCCTTTACCACATCGATTCCACCGCGTAGCTCAAACAACATAGCATATACCACATAGGTTGCACCTCCATGGTGCAGCAACTTGCTGTTTGGGGCCCGCGACGGCCGACATGTTCCAAATTCGCTTCTTGCTTTCGCTTTCACACCCCTTTTGGAAAAAAAAACATGGATTTCAAACCACTTTTTCGCCCCCAAAAGGTGCCTTGAAATACCAGCCATTTTTTGGCCGATCCGCGGGCGAGAAATTAATTGGCGACGACGCCCGACGACGGCGACGACGACGACGACGACCGACGACCGACGACGACGACGACGACCGACGACGACGGAAAGGGGATGGCGACGGAGGGAACATCAACAGCCATATCAGTTCTTATGCCCCAAAGCAAAGTAAGGCGCCGGGGCATAAAAACTTTGCACCTCGAGCGGCTTAGAATTAGTTATTGGTGTCGGAGATTTCCTGAGGTTGGGGCTATTGCGATGCAGGGCGTTCAGTTTTTTTTTATTCGTTTGGGGCGGGTTGGGCAAAAGGATCGCACCCTTCGTCCAGTCGAGCCTCTTGCGGGGTATCTGTAATGCGTGGGACACCTCGCGGAGATACCGCCAAACCACATTAGGTTGCAGCTTCGGTTGCCAGTGTCTTGCTGGGGATGAACTCGTTCATTATATTCAATGTCCTGTGCGTCTAGGAGTGATTCGCTCTCACTTGCCTGGGCTCCCACATTGGTGGGGTGCGGGGGTGTTTGCTGGGCTCCTAGTTTTCCAGTTTCCCCTCTCCAGCGACGAAGCAGTCTCTCTAACACGTTTAACATGCTGCGAGCTCAGGGGTTTTGCAGTGCCTCGGGAGCCGTGCGCATCGCTGCGGGGCGGTTCCGCCGCGTTTGCCGGCGGGGTGTCAGGGCTAGGGCCATGCCGCGGCGCTATGGCGGCACGCGGCGCGCCCGAGCTCTGCCAGACAGACCAACCAATGGGATCGGGGTTCTTCCTCCTCCTCCTCTTCCTCCTCCTCCTCCTCCTCCTCCTCCTCGCGTGAAAGTGTACCCAGTTTCGAGGGTTGCTGTGGAGCCCCAGGTCCGAAAAGGACCTCGACATCCCTGGAGCGGCTGCGGGGTGTGAAGCCGACGCCGCTTTCGAGGTTTGCTGGGGGGCCACCACAGTGGGGTCCCACGCAGATCCAAACGGGACCTCGCCATCCTGAGGGGGGGGGGTGCGACATGTGAAATTGTCGCCATTTTCGTGGGCTGCTGGGGGAGCCAGCACGGTGGGGCAACGCGCAGATCCCAACAGTATGAGATTGTCGCCACTTTTGAGAGCTGCTGTCAGGACCACAGTGGGGCCCCACGCATATTCAAACGTGACCTCGCCATCCCTGTGGGGGTGGCTGCGCAGTTTGAAACTGTCGCCACTCTCGAAGTTTACCGGGGGAGGACAACACAATGGGATGCCATGCGAATCCAAAGGGGACCTCGCCATCCTTGGGGGGGTTGCGAAATGTGAAACCGTCGCCACTTTCAAGGGTTGTTGGGGGGGGGGGAGCACAGTGGGGCCACGCGCAGATCCAAACGGGACCTCGCGATCCTGAGGGGGGGCGCTGCGAATATTGAAACTGTCGCCACATTCCAGGGCTGCTGGGGGGGCCAGGGTGTGCAACTGTCGCCAGATTTGGCCACGCACACTTTTCACGATATAGATATCCGCCGTGCACCGTCCCTTGCAGTGTTGCTGTTACGCTATTGTCGGCACGCGTTATGTCATACCATGGTGCCGATGGGTTGGGTATGCTCAGTGTGATTCCGTGTGTCTCATGTTCTTGAAGGGTATTCGTCTGTCTTGGTTGGTGCCGTTTGGCACCACAACTTCGGGAGCCTTGAGACGGGGGTCAATGCAAACGTGGGTCAGCGAGAGCACCGTATCTTGTCGGATCCTGCTAAGTCAGGGTTGCATTGGCGTGGGCTAGCGCGCAGGATCATGCAGGATCCTTCAGGATCCGGGTCCTGCGAAGCCTGGCTGACCTGGTTGTGCATTGATTCGGGTCAGTCGATCCCCGACACAAGCGATGAATATGATGGTGATGGTCATGGTGGTGATGATGATGATGATGATGATGATGATGATGGTAGCGGTGATGGTGATGATGATGATGATGAAAGTGGTGATGATGGTAATGATGATGGTGATGGTGATTGTGATGGTGATGTTGATGATCATGATGATGCTGCTGCTTATGATGATGATGAGGATGATGCTGATGATGATGATGATGATGCCGTGGGGGAGTAGAATATCGGGATATGGGATATGGACGCACACACACATTCACGGACACATGCATACATACATACCGTATATATACACATATATGTATCTATACATATCAGCATTTGTTTGCATGAGCATCGATGACAGCGCATATGTGTATATAGTAGACAGAGAGGGGGGAACGAGAGAGAACGAGAGAGAGAGAGAGAGAGAGAGAGCGAAAGCGAGGAATAAACAGAAAGAGAGAGAGAGAGAGCGAGGAATAAACACAGAGATATAGAGAGAGAGAGAGAGAGAGAAAGAGAGACAGAGAGAGAGCGCGAGAGAGAGAGAGATAGAGAGAGAGAAAGAGAGAAAGCAAACACAAACGAGGCTGGGCTGGGAACGGCGAGACAGGCGGAGGTGACGGAAGGTCCGGCAGCGCAGTGCATCCACGGGGGAGGAGGGAGTGCAGGGGGAAGGGGGGGGGCGGGAGGCACGCCGCGGCCCGAGGTGATTGGCCAGCTGTACAGTCGCAGCTTCCCCCCTGGAGTGCGCGAGGAGGCCCCTCGTCTTCTGCCCGGTGCCCGGGAGGAGCGATGGAGGGCGATGGATCGGGCGACGCTAGCCTCGGGGGCGGCAAAGAGGGGGGTGATGACTAGGGGGGGTGGATGTCGTTGCGTGGGCCATGATATTTCCCCAGATTTCATGGCGCCTCTTCTTATTTCATTACGTCCATGGCCCCTCCGCTGGGCCGCGCACATGCCGCCGGTCATGATTTGCACCCCCCCCTCTTGGACCCCCCCCTCTTGGTCGTTCCCGATAGCCATGCAAATGCGGTGACTTGTGTATGATACGCGCGCGCGAGATATGTTTTTTCTTTTGCGTGGAGGCTTGTGGTGGGCGGGGCCAGTTGCGTCTACATCTCTCGTCGTGATTCCGAGTGGTGCGTCAGCCACGCATCTTCGGATTTGATCGGAGGGTCGTGTGTGCAGCCGGGACACTTGGCCAACACTCTAAAGTTGTCGTTGCAGGCAGGGGCAGCGCAAGCCGCAGTAGCGCTCTCTGACACCTGATAGGAGCAGGAAAGGAAGGCGCGACTGCGTGGGACGCGCAGGGTGCGCGGAGGTGTCGCGGGCGATCGGAGTGCCAAGTCTACGAGCATGTTTTCTCCAGCTGCCTGCGACAAGTCTCGCCACCGTGCCAGCCCAGCATGCTCGGTTGTTCTCCTTCGGGGGGGCACCAGAGGCCGTACTTGCGAAGGATGAATATCATGATAACGATAACGATAATACTAATGATTGTGATGCTGATGATGATGGTGATGCTGCTGCTGATGATGAGGATGATGAGGATGACGATGATGATGCTGATGCTGATTCTGCTGCTGATGATGATGCTGCTGATGATGACGATGGCCGTGATGATGCTGATCATGCTGCTGCTGGTGCTGATGATGATGATGATGATGGTGCTGGGGATGATGCTGCTGATGATGATGATGATGACGATGATGATGATGTTGATTATGTTGCTGCTGCTGATAATTTTTATAATGATGCTGCTGATGCTGATGACAATGATGATGGTGATGATGATGATACTGATGCTCATGATTATGATGATGATGATGATGATGATGATGATGGTAGTGCTGATGGTGAGGATGTTAGTGATGATGATGTCGATGATGATAATAGTGATGATGCTGAGGTGATGTCCATCATGGTGGTGATGCTGATGTTGATGATGATTTGATTTGATGTTGATGATGGTCATGGTGTTGATGATGCAGATGATTACGATTATGATTGTGTTCATGTTCAGATGATGTTGCCGATGACGGTGATTGTGATGACGATGCTGATGCTGTTGGCGACGAAAATGATGCTGATGATGACGATGACGATGATGATGATGCTGATGATGATAATGTTGGATATGATGACGATGATGATGCTGCTGCTGATGATGATGATGATGCTGATCATGCTGCTGCTGCTGATGAGGAGGAGGAAATGATGATACTACAAATAATAATATTGATGATGATGCTGATGCTGTTGCTGATGCTGATGATGATGCTGATGATGATGATGATGATGATGATGACGACGACGATGATGATGATGATGATGATGATGATGTTGTTGTTGGTGTTGACGATGGTGATGATGATGATGATGCTGTTGCTGATGCTGATGCAGATGATGATAATGATGCTTATGATCATGATGATGCTGATGATGATGCTGATCATGCTGCTGCTGATGATGATGAGGAGGAGAAGGATATTATGATGATGCTAATGATGATGCTGATGCTGTTGCTGCTGCTGCTGATGCTGATGCTGATGATGCTGACGATAATGTTGTTGATGACGATGATGACGATGATGCTGTTGCTGATGCTGATGATGATGATGCTGATGATGATGCTGATGTTGATGACGATGATGACGATGATGCTGTTGCTGATGCTGATGCTGATGGTGAGGATGATGCTTAGGATGATGCTGATGCTGCTGACGATGATGATGCTGATGATGATGATGATGATGATGATGCTTATGATGATGATGATGCTGACGATGATGATGATGATGCTGCTGCTGCTGCTGATGATGATGATGATGATGATGGTGATGCTGATGCTGATGATGATGCTGATGATGCTGATGCTGCTGATGATGCTGATGATGCTGCTGATGATGCGATGATGATGATGATGATGCTCATGATGCTGATGCTGCTGATGATG
>CAUYUJ010017498.1:42500-44799 GCA_963575745.1 Prorocentrum cordatum | reverse complement strand
ATGAGGATGATAATGGTGATGATGATGGTGATGAGGTGATGATGAAAATGGTGTCCCGATGATGATGATGATGATGATGATGATGATGATGATGATGATGATGATGATGATGATGATGATGATGATGATGATGATGATGATGATGATGATGATTGATGATGATGATGATGATGATGATGATGATGATGATGATGATGATGATGATGATGATGATGATGATGATGATGATGATGATGATGATGATGATGATGATCGTTGGGCTACCGTGGGTGCCCCCTCGGGGTCTTGTTGGAGGTAGTTTCTTGGCCTCTTGGGGGCTGGTGGCCTCGTGGAGTCCTCTTTGGGGACTCTTGGGGCTCCTTGGAGGCCTCTTCGGACGGAAGCCACATGTCGGTTCGTGTTACCCTCTGTTGAAATCGACACTGTCATCCCCGTTCCGTGCTGTGTTATACTGCTCTCCCCTCTCGTGCTCGACCGCAACCGTTTTGGTTTGCAGAGCTCTTGAGTTTACGGTCCCAATTTCCCGACGGCGCTCGTGGTCGCCTCGCGGGCGCTCCTCGCGGCGCCCCGTGCTCTTGGCGGCGCCGCCGAGCGGACACAGCGTGGCAGACAGCTCGCATCGCATAGCTTACGCGGCATAGCTGTCTCAACAGAGCTAGCGCCACATGGGTCTCACCGCAGGGCTGGCACAACACGGCTTACACCACATAGTTTACGCAGCATGGCTCACACACAGTGGCACACACACCGCATGTTTGCGCACACGGCATGACTTACACCACATGACTTACCCCGCATAGTTTTCACATCCACACCCCAATAACTGACGCTTCTGGGGTACACGCTTGCTAACATGTAAGTCCTAGTTTTTTCCTCGTGGCAGGCTTGTTTGCTTGTTCAATGTTTGCTGACCAATCGGAATGTTATGTATTTCGTGCGATCTACAGTTTATCAATTGTACGCATGGCGTCGCTCGGCTTAGGGATGCCAGCGATGCGTCGTGGTGTGTGCGTCGGTGCCCGCCAGGCTGTGGCGCGAGCCCGCGCCCGTCATGGTGAGGACCGCGACCTGAATCTGAAGAGGAAGGAGGCGTCCAAGCGGGCCGAGCGGGAAGGGAAAAAGCTGCACGCGCTCTCTTCCCTCGACTGCACGTAAGGCTGACCCTTCGCCAGAGTGACTTTTGGTGCGGGCCCACAGGAAGGCGCAGAGGTGCTATGTCGAGGGCCTATCGCCGACGTATCGCCGATTCCAGGTCGATGTTTCCCTCCGTGAGCCAGGCCTCTAACGTTTCCCCTCCCCCTCCCCCTTCCTTGACCTTCAATCGAGAAGGTATTTGATTCTCCCATGCTGTCAAGGCCAGGGCGACTTCACCATCAGGGGACGTGTGGGTCGTCCGCACCCATCAGCATCAGCCTTGGGCTTTTCGTGTGCAATTGTGTTGCGGCTGGTCTGCGCTTTCCGCTTCCCGCAGGTATGTCCAGCTGCCTGCGGCAAGTCCCGCCACCGGCCAGCCCACCATTCTTGGCGGCGACTGCTTGAGGGTGGGGGAGCCGTGGTGATGATGATGATGATGATGATGATGATGATGATGAGGATGAGGATGAGGATGAGG
The DNA here is from genome assembly GCA_963575745.1 of Prorocentrum cordatum. Lineage (NCBI taxonomy): Eukaryota > Dinophyceae > Prorocentrales > Prorocentraceae > Prorocentrum > Prorocentrum cordatum. The sequence goes on along the minus strand of CAUYUJ010017498.1, from coordinate 43,187 downwards.
ATGAGGATGAGGATGAGGATGATGATGATGATAATGATAAGATGCTGATGATGATGCTGATGCTGATGCTGATGCTGTTGATGATGATGCTTATGATGACGGTTGTGATGAGGACGATTGTAACACTGAGATTTCTGACTGCGGTGATACTTGTGAAACTGGTGATGGTAAGGATGATGATTATGATGATGATGGTGATAATGACGATGATGATGCTGATGATGATTATGATGATGATGCGCATGATGGCGATTACTCTGATGATGATGAGGATGGTGATGGTGATGAAGATGATGATGATGATGATGATGATGATGATGATGATGATGATGATGATGGTGCTGATGCTGCTGCTGATGATGATGCTGATGCTGCTGATGAGGATGATGTCGAAGCTGATGCTGCTGATGATACTGATGCTGATGCTGATGATGATGATGATGCTGATGCTGATGATGATGACCATGAGGGGGATCAGGATAAGGACGGTGATAATGACGAAGGTGATGATAATATAGTTCTGCTGCTGTTGCTGATACGGGTGAATATGATGATGAGTATGAGTATAGGTTGGATGGTGGTGGTGATGATGATGAGGAGGTCGAGGCGGATGATGATGATGATGATGATGATGATGATGATGATGATGATGATGATGATGATGATTCTGTTGTTGATGATGATGAT
>CAUYUJ010017498.1:35000-37500 GCA_963575745.1 Prorocentrum cordatum | reverse complement strand
TTTTCCTCCATTGACTCCCCTGCCCTTGCCCTGCCCCTCCCCCTCCGGTCCCACCTCCTGAGCCAGGGTTGCAAAAAGTTCCCTTCTCCGACGGGCCCCTTCGGACCTGCGATTCGCTTCCCCATCGGGGCTGCCCTGGCCTAACTTGCCCCTCCCCTTCCGCCTTACAGTTAAGTCGGGCATGCCCCCCTACAGGGAGAATCTTCAAGATGAGTCAAACATGAGTCTGATCACGATTTTTTCGTGGTCCTGTTCTAATGCAACAAGGGTCTTGTTCCCATGGTTTTTTTTCGTGGCTTCCAGGGCTCTTGCATCTTTATCGTGCGTTCTTCTTATACGGGTTGACTGTAGGCCCCCCTCTCTCACGCCGGTGTTCGATCATGTGTACCCCTTGTAGAGCGCAGTCATCCAGCTTTCGCGACGAAATCCGCTGAAAACTGCCGAAGACCGCCAGAAACCGCCGAAGACCGTCAGAAGACCGAGGAAGAAGATCGCCGAATGCCGCCGAAGACCGTCCGAAGGCGGCCGAAGATGGCCCAGGAGCGATTCGTACCACGGGGTCCGTGGTCGATCACATAGTCTCCCCCCCTCCTCCCCCGCCTCAGGCACCGCCCTCCTGGCAAGCGGCTTCGCAGCCGAGGCCGGGGCGCCCGCCGCGCCGCCGCGCTGGAGCCCTGCGCCGCTGCCGGACTCTGATTTGTGGCCCTGCAGGGCTCATTTCGACGCCACCTGCTGCACTCGAATCAATTTCGATGGGTTCCGATTCCGATTATCTTGATTCCGTTTATCAATGTAGGCACTCCTAGCCCATCCGCCAATTCGACTTCGCCCGACTTGGCTGCCGATGTCCGCCGACCCGATTCATTTCGATCACCGATCCGACTTGATCGCTTCGATTTCGGGCTCTCCTGTCTTTCTGCCCCCCGCGCTCGGGGACCCTCCTGCTGGCCTCCCGGCCATGCCCTGGTGCTGCGACTCTTTTTTTCGGGGGTGGACAGAACCCCCAACAGTGACACGTCGATTCGTGAATTGTCCGCTTTCGGTCCTCGAGAGGGCGCCGTGGCCGTTATTTTCCAGACTTGCGCCCGCCAGGTTTGGGCCTCAGGTCGTTTTCACTACAGTCGGGGCCCTGAAGAAGGAACGCTTTTCGTTGGGGAGGGGCTCGGTGTTCCTTGATTGTTTTACAGTTTGCCTCGGGTTCCCCGTAGGTTTTTGCATGGGAAATCGAAGTTTAACTTATTGAAAAGAGGGGCCTCGTTCCTTGTTTAGGGTTCCTTAGGTCAACGCCCCGACTGTAAACCATGTTTTACTAAAGGGGGGTCTGTCCGCCCCCGATTTTTTACGCCGGGCGTGCTCGCCCGGCCCTATGGCCCCGGGGCCAGCACGGGCCGATCCGGCTCCAGCGATGCAGCGGAGACCCATGCCGAGAAGCACCCTGCTTGCCTCCGGGGTGCCGTTGGCTTCCTGGGTTTCGATGGTTTTGCGATCGAATGCGCGACGTTCTCGCACCAATAGTCAACGGACGTCCTGTGGTCTCAGGGTTGGGTTTCTTGTGGAAGGTCTCTTGTGGTCGAGCCCCTACTGAAACTGGGCATCCTCTGCCTGCTGGACCCGGCTCGGAGAGCGCACGCGGCGGGATATCGACGAGAGCCAGGGTGGCGCGTGTGCTCTCCGGAAGCAGACTGCCGGCACCGAACTCTCCCTGTGCGTCTTCTCAGAGGGCGAGGGAGACCCCGAGGGAAAAGTACACCAATCCTGGGCCCATGAGCGGCCTGGCCAGGATCGGTGCAGGTGTATAGCCGGCGTTCTCCGACGACCGCCGAACCTCGGGGCTGGGGGAACGAGCAATGACAGAAACATAACAACTCAGAGGTCCGCGCGGATTTCTCGGATCCGCGCTGGACTCCCCCCTGGCGGTGCCTCCGGCGCCGCCCCTGCCCTCCCCCCCCCCTGCCCCCCGCACAACGTCACGCTCCCCCCTCTCAGTGCGTCCCCCCTGCACTGCCGCAGTGCGTCCGGCACCACAGCCTGGGGGGGGGGCCATGCCCCCTCCCGTCCCCCCCTCCCCTCCCCCCACGACGCCTGTTGGTGCCGCGAATGCAACATATAAGCTCATGGGGCGTCTTCGGATGACCTCAGGGCTTGCCGCGGGGGTCTAGGGGAGAGGGGGGGGGGCGCCACCTGTGGGCGACAAGCTGCGAGACCCTCCGTGCGAGCGGCGGTGCTCATGAGACGGTGGCGCGAGGGGGCCGGCCTTTGAGGAGGAGGGATGGGCTGCTCAGAGGGCGGAGGCCTTCTTGGAAGGCTCCAGGGGCGTCTGTGGCGTACAGGGCTCGAGCTGACGGTGTTCTGGCGGTTTCGTGGACCGTTTCCGTTTTTGATTTCGTCTCGCAGCAAAATGGCAGAATGAAGGCACAACGAAGGAACACGACAACGAAAAGAACACGGAAGACGCTTTTTAGCTCGAGCCCCCGTGGCGTAGCCGACCTTCTCCAGGGAG
>CAUYUJ010017498.1:27500-30000 GCA_963575745.1 Prorocentrum cordatum | reverse complement strand
TATGCGTGCATGCAGGTATATGTGTATCTCTGTCTATCTGCCGGTCTGTCTGCCTGTATGTCTGTCTGTCTGCATGCATGCATGTATGTCTGCATGTATGACTGTAGATCTGTATGTGTGCATGTATGCATGCATGCATGCATGCATGTATGTATGTATGTATGGATGTATGTATGTACGTACGTATGTATGTATGCATGTATGCATGTATGCATGTATGCATGTATGCATGCATGCATGCATGCATGCATGCATGTATGTATGTATGTATGTTTGTATGTATGTATGTATATATGTATGTGTGTATGCTTGTACGCATGTTTGTATACTATTATATACTAACATATATATATATATATATGCATATGTATATATATATATATATATATATATGTGCATGCATGCCTGTATATATATGTATGGATAGGTATACATGCCTGTATATATACATGTGTGTACGCATGTATGTATGCCTGTATGTCTGTCTGTCTGTCTGTCTTTCTTTCTGTATGCATGTATGTATGTATATATGTATGTATTATGTAGGTAGGTAGGTAGGTAGGTAGGTAGGTAGGTAGGTATGCATGGATGCATGCATGCATGCATGCATGCATGTATGTATGTATGTATGTATGTATGTATGTATCTGTACACAGAGAGAATGGGAAAGAGAGAGAGAGAGAGAGAGAGATCGGAGTTTGCCTCGGGCAGGTCCGGGACCAGGACCCTGGGTACACATGGGTGGGCAGAGGCTCCAGGGGCCCGCTCGGGGGGCCCCAAGTGGCCCCGTGGTCGCACGGAGGACCCACAAGTTGGTACGACAGTCTACCAGACTGGGTCTAGCACACCGCGAGAGCACCGAAGATGCTTTCCGAACGGCCTCCGAAGGCTTCCAGGCTTCGCCATGAAGGCCCCGTGCAAGTTTCGGTGGGCGCTCCAGGCCCCAGACGAGTATCCCGAGAGGCACAATTCGTGGATTTTTGCTTGGAATTTCCAATGTTGTCGGTGCCCTCTCTTTGTCGACAATCTGGCACTCCACGACGGCCCGCGAGGCCTCCGACACCGCCTCAGGGCGGGCCCAACGGTTCCCAGGAAGGCCCCGGGACGGCCTAGCAGGGCTCCATGACGCCCCCAGGGGCACCCAAGACGGCCCACCAGGCCCTCAAGACAACCCCAAGATGGTCTCCAGAGGGGGTCATGAAGCGACATGTCTAGCCTTTCCCCTCAGGAAGAAGCTCCCCGGATGCCCCCAGCAGGCGCCAGCACGGCCCTGGGTAGGCTCCACAGGGCAGCCGAGGCCCCACCGCAGTGCCCCGCGAAGCAAGCATCATTGCTTTCGCTCGGGTTTTTCAATCTTTCCGGTGCCCTCTCGTTCTCCACATCCTGGCACTCCACGACGGCCCACAAGGCCCCCGACACCGCCTCAGGACGGGACCGGCGGCCCCCGAGAAGGCCCCCCGGGACTGCCCAGCAGGGCTCCATGACGCCCCCAGGGGCGCCCAAGACGGCCCACGACGCTCTCAAGACGGCTCCGAAATGACATCCCGAGAAACGGCATGAACCGAAATTTTGAGTTCTCCGCCTCGTGAAGCCCCCTGAGGCCTCAAGAAGGCGCCAGGACGGCCCCAGGCAGCCTCTAGAGGGCGCCCGTGGCCCCAGACGGGTGACCCGAGAAGCAAAATCATTGATTTCGCAAAAAAGGTTTTTCATTGTTTTTGGGCCTCTCCACTTTTCAAGTTTCCGACAATCGACGACGGCCCAGGAGGCCTCCAACGCCGCTTCAGGACGAGCCCAGAGGCGCCCAGGAGGACCCTGAACGGCCTAATGGAGCTCCTTCACGGACAGAGAGAGAGAGAGAGAGAGAACAACAAAACGAGAGAGAGAGAGAGAGAGAGAAAAGGAGAGAGAGAGAGAGAGAGAGAGAGAGAGAGAAAGAGAGAGAGAGAGAGAGAGAAAGAGAGAGAAAGAGAGAGAGAAATATAGAAAGAGAGAGAAGTAGAGAGAGAGAGAGAGAGAGAGAGAACGAGCGAGGGAGAGGGAGAGAGATAAGGAGAGAGAGAGAGAGAGATACAGAGAACGAGGGGCAGAGTGAGAGAAGAAGGAATGGAGAGGATGACAAAAAGAAAGAGAGAGAGAGAGAACTAATGATCGACAGGGAAAGAGAGAGCGAGAGAGAGAGAGAGAGAGGGAGAAAGAGTGATCGACAGGGACAGAGAGCGAGAGAGAGAGAGAGAGAGAGAGATGGAGCGTGTGTAATCAGGGCGTCGCGGACCACTCCAGGGCAATTTTGTTGGCGGGCTCTTGGGGCCCTCTCAGTGGCGCCTTGGAGCATTGCAGGGGCCCTCTTAGGCCGCCTTAATGTCCGCTGGAAACCATCTTGGGCCCCCGCAGAAGCCTGCCTGGTCCCTCACGGGGCGTCCCAGCTTGCCACTTGGTTCTGCGCATGTTCACTCAGCCTTTGGGTTTCCCGGTGCGGGCTTTGTGCGAACTATCCCCTCTC
>CAUYUJ010017498.1:15000-22500 GCA_963575745.1 Prorocentrum cordatum | reverse complement strand
ACACGTCCCAATTCATGCATGCATCAGGGCTTTAGTTTTTCCTGGAAACGGGGCGAGATCTTACGGTCACTTGTGCACACAAGTGCAAGTCAGGTGTCCGAGTCACGTGGCGTGCTGGTGGAGGCCAATGGCTTTCTCAGTGACCCTCGGTGGCCAGCAGCGAGCCCTTGCCTGCGCTTTCGCGCACTGCTCGTGCTGCGGGTACGTGGCGCGAGAGCGCGCTCTCCCCCCAGCCGGGGAGAGGGTGGGGCGAGGCGTTCGCTCCAGCCCCTGCTCTCCTCCCTCCTCCCTCCTCCTCACCCTTCCTCATCTTCCTCCCTCTTCCCGTTCTCTTCCATCGTCCTCACTCCTCCCATCCTCCTGCCCCTTGGTTCCCTCTTCCTGCTCTCCTCCCTCGTTCTGACTCCTCCGGCTCTCCCTCCTCCGCCTCCCTCTTCTGACTGCTCTCCTCCCTCTTCCTCCCTCTGCATCCCCTCACTTCTGCTCCCCCCCCTCCTCTACCCTCTCTCTCTGCGGACGAAGGGGCCCCCTGGCGGCGAATCCGACGCCGCCCCTGGCGCTCTCCGCGCGCCAGGGAGGGGGGGGGTGCAGCGCCGATCTGGGAAATCCGCGCGGACTTTTGAGTTTTTGTTGTTTATGCCACTGCTTGTTCCCCTAGCACAGCCTGGAGCCCCCTCGGTCGTTGGTCTTTTGGTCCTCGACCCTCCGGCGACGCTCTCCGGCATGGTCGCCTGCTCTCGCGGTCCGCTGACCCGGTCGTCGCTCACGGTCTGACAAAAAACCTGCGCGGTTTCGCTTCTTTAGGGCCCTGATGGTGGTTCGTCTCCTCGTCTTTTCCTGAGTGGGTTCCCAGGCGGACGCTCACACCTGCATTTTTGCTTCGAGTTGATTATCAGGAAGGAAAAAAACACACAGACACAATTAATCGTCGATTCCCCGAAAATATGGGAAAATATGGGAAGTGGGGGGGAAGACAAAAACCCAGAAAATATGGAAAATATAGGGAATCTTTTTACTTGTGTGTATTTATTTGTGTGTCCTGGGGCCCCTTCAGATTAACGGCGCTGTTCGTTCCCTCGCCCTTGCGGGGCTCCCCCGCCGGCTCCGTGTGCGGCCCCGCCCTCACGCTTGCCCCATGCTTCAAGGCTCCTGCACCTCGGCGCGCACGCGCCGGCTTTCATTGCCTGAGTGTGGCTCTTTCGCCCTCCCCCCCGGCCTCCCTGGCCGCTTCGCGCCGCGGCGCGCTCCCCTTTCTCCCTGTGCCTCGGTGTGCTTCGGCGCGAGGAGGAGGAGGAGGAGGAGGAGGAGGAGGAGGAGGAGGAGGAGGCGGAGGAGGAGGAGGAGGAGGAGGAGGAGGAGGAGGAGGAGCGCCCCGCCGCTGCTCGACCCAAGTCTGACCTCTGAGCGGCCGATGACTTGAAACAGTGCAACTGCTCTCAGAGGCAACGTTCGGGGTGGATGGGCTCAGGGTTCTGTGAGTCGCTTCGCTCACTCAGCTGGCCCATCCCGCTACAGTGCCTGGATGGTGGGTCCGAGGCCTCTAGGATCTTCGTGGGGATCCCGTCGAGGTCTGTCGGGGGGTCCGAGGCCTCTAGGATCTTCGTGGGGATCCCGTCGAGGTCTGTCGGGGGTCTCCTGGGGGCAGTTCGGAGGCCCTTGGAGTGCTGTTTGGGGCCTCCTGGGGCCTCTTTTGGGCCTCTTGGGTGCCTTCTGGGTGCCTCGTGGGGGCCTCTCAGGGCCTTTCGGAAGTGGATATGCTCAGGGTTTTATTGTTGTCGAGCGTTGTTCGGGAGGTTTCGAAAGTTTCTGAAACCCATGGCAGTCTCTACTAGGAGCGCTTCGTTGAGGGCGTTCCGCGGTTTGCGGAATCGTCCCCCGAACGGTCGCTGGAGAGCCGAATTCTGATCCGAAAGCCACTCGGCAGCGTCAGGGGGATGGGCCCAGGGGGGGATGCATGGACACCCAATGGTTCATTCATCTCCACTGGGGTCCCGACAGTCCGCTCCCGCCCAGGATCCTGCGGATTCCGTGCGGCAGGCGGCGCTTCATCAATGGTTCGGGGGGCACTGTCCTCGGTCCGTGGATGAGGCGCCCACGCGTCAGATCCACGGATCCGCAGTCCACGCTAGCGCCTGCCCGAGCGGCTCGCGCCGACGCGCCTGGCCCTCGGGGGACTCCGCCTCCGAGCCTCTCCGCTGCCCCTCGCTCCTCCGCTCGCTCCCGCCTCCTGCTTGCACCCTCGTGGGCGAAAGTCACGTGCGTCTCCGCGGCCTCGCGGGCCGGGCCCCTGTGCCGCGACCCCGCGGATGCGGGGCGTCGCTGTCGCGGATGCCCCGCGCGTGGCGTACCCGCGCGACCGCGTGTCCGCGGCGTCGCGCCCAGTAGTCAGACCAGGGCTAGACCTGAACGGCGTTTTTGGGTGACGTCGTGGGCCGATTTCGCTTCGAGTAAGGGCGGGTTGGAGACAGAGCGAGGGACAACGAACACGAAGCGACACCGGAAAACACCGCTTAGGTTCAGCCCAATCTCCAGACCCCCGCGGGCGCGGATCGTGCCAAAGGCTCGCCGCTCGTGGCCCCCCCGGCGATCGCTCCGTGGGGCCCTGCCGGTGCCGCAGCGCTGGGCGCCCGTGACGGGGAGGGCCGGGAGCGGCGGCGGCGCCGTCGGGGGGCGGGGAGAGGCGAGAGGGGCCAGGCCGTCTCGGAGGGCGGCGGGCCTCTCCGACTCGATTGGCCGTGAGAGTGACCTTTCGCCGGAGCGAGCCCTGATGTCTGGTGCGGGCCCACTGGGGCCCCCCGATCGCCGAGCGCGGTGCGACAGTACTCCAGACTTCGTAATGAAAGGGAGGGGGTCTGGACCCTCCAAGACAAGCCATTTCAGACCCCCCCCGTGGGAGAACCCTCCAAAACGTCGTCCCCAGACCCCCCCAGGCCCTCCAAGATAGCCTGGAAGAGACCCCCCCCGAAATGAGACCCCCCTCCCTTTATTACGAAATCTGGAGTAGCGTATTTCGCGATTGGATTTGGCCCCACCGCGGCCCCCCAAAAGCCGCGCACCAAAGGTCACTCTTGCCCAGGGTCACTCTTGCGTGTAGCTGACAGACGCCCGCCCCGGCCTTCCGAGGAGTCCTGCCCCCGTTCTGCCTTCCTCTAGGCCTCCCAGATGGGGTAGGAGTAGATGTGTCGACAGATCGCGCCGCATCGCCGGTGCATCGCCGATGCATCGACGATGCGGCTCGATGCGGAGCCCGATTTCTCCACGCCGACGTCGCCGACGCATCGCCGATGCATCGCCGATGCATCGCCGATGCATCGCCGATGTATCGCCGATGCATCGGCGATGCGGCGCGATCCTCCGAGCCCATCTACTCCGACCCCATCTAGGAGGCCTCTACTTCCCCCGCTAAGCTGGCGCCGAGGGCCGGGCAGCGGGCGAAGGATTCCTCGCTGCAGTTTCTGCCCGGTCGTGGCCAGACCGTGCAGCGCCCGCATCTTGCATCTTGCAGGTCAGGTGTCGGCTACACGTAAGAGTGACCTTTCGCCGGAGCGACCTTTGGTGCAGGCCCCTTGGGGCCCCCCGATCGCCGAGCGCGATGCGATAGTGGCGTCCTGCGCGCTTGTGTGTTGACCCCCCCGTGGCCCCCCCAGGAAGCCGCGCACCAAAGGTCACTCTTGCCCAGGGTCGCTCTTGCGTGTGGCCTAAGGTCTTGGCATCGCTCGGACGTGTGCATTTTTCCTTCGGCGAGGACCATCGAGGAGCATCCTTGATCATTTGGCGAAAAAAATGCGCACGAAACCGAAAAAAGCACCGGGAATGGACGTCCGAGCGATGGCGAGAGGTGGCCGCCTGCGTCCTTCGTGGGCCCTGCGTCGCTCCTCCCAGAGTGGCGGCCGGTGGCCACAGGGACGGTTCGCCCCGGCAGTGCCTCATCGGTCCGCCCCGCTTACGGGGGGGCGGAAAAGAGGGGGGTGATGACTAGGGGGGGTGGATATCATGGCGGGGGCCATGATATCTCCCCAGATTTCACGGCGCCCCTTCTTGTTTTAAAACGTCCCAGCCCCCCCCCCCCCCCAAGGCCGCGCACATGCCGCCGGCCATGATTTGCACCCCCCCCTCTTGGACGCCCCCCTCTTTGCCGCCCCCGACTCACGGGGGGACTTGCTCAGCCACGGGGAGCAGGCGATTGTCTCGGGCGGGTCTGAAGAAGGTCTCCCAGACACCACGAGTTCTTGGCGTGGCTCATGTTGGCATTCACTGCGTCGGGGATACGCCTCCGGAAGACATCCTAATCCCAGTCGGCTGACAATGAAGCGAGCAGGCCGACGGGGCATGACTACGGGTGATTCTCGGGCCACAGGGATAACGATGCACGACAACATCTAACCTGTGACCAGGGGGTATCATGACTTTAAGCGTGTGCACTGGTTTCACACCTGGTGTATACTGATACCGCATTGCGGCATACGCAGTACAGTCGTTGGTGGCGCTGGTCAGCCCGCACATAACGGCGCGCTGTCGCGTGTAACTCTGGATGTTTTTGGCCGTGTCCCCCATCACCGTTGTAGTCGCTAGTCGTCGTCTTTGTCATTGTCCTGCTGCTCCTCTTCCACCTACGGCGTATGAGGCGAAAGTAGGCAGGGATGAGTAGGCGGATTATTGCGTGGAGGATTAGAGAGAGAGAGAGAGGTAAAACAAGAGAGAGAGAGAGGAGTCATGGAGGAATGGGAAAAGGAGGGTGATGATCAGGAACACAAGGCGGAGGATGAGGAGGACGGGGAGGTGAAGTCTTGGGGGGAGAAGGACGTGGGCCTCGGCTTTGCGGCTCAGGACGGTGGCGTGACAACGGAGCAGGCCCCGCACCTGAAGGAGCGTGGGGGGCGGCCGAGTCTTCCTGACATTTTCGCCGCGGAGGATGGTGGAGGTCGACGATGCGGCGCGAGAGGTTTGCAAGCTGTCAGAGGTACGCTCCATGAGTCCGTTCCATGCGAGAGGATCATTTCGGGTTCGAGATCTGAGGTTTTTGGCCGTGTTGGTATGTTCTCGGCTGTTTTTGCGGCCTCGGAGTGCTTTCCGGCAGCTGCGCCTGGCCGAGAGCGTTCCAGGGATGCCCGAAACGTCCCGAACGGCCGCTGAAGATCCGGGTTATGACTTCAAAACCATGCAGCAACGTTGAGGTTGGGATCGGCCCCGGGGGGATGCATGGACTACATGCGCCGCGCCCTGCGAAGAGAGTTCTGAGGCGCGAGGATCGTGCCGAGCTGTTCCAAGAGGCTCGATGTGCGATTCGTTCCAGGACGGAGCATGGGGCACCCGCACTTTTGACGCACACGTGTGCTTGGTGGTAGTGGCAGGGTCCCCATGCGGTTCCCCGCCCGGCACACCCCTCATACCGTTCGTGGCCCCATAGAGAGTTCAACCGAAGGCCCCAGAGGCAGGGCCCGCATGCGGTTCTGCGCCCATTTCGGCACCCTCCTCACACGTGTCGTGGCCCCCCGGCGGGCTCCACCGAAGGCCCCAGTGGCAGGGTTCGCAGGCAGTTCCCCGACCAGTTCGGCACACCCCTCACACGTGCCGTGGCTCCCTGGAGAGCCCGCCCGAAGGTCCCAGTGGTAGGGCTCGCAGGTGGGTCCCCGCCCATTTCGGTACATCCCCGATTCGTTTCGTGGACCCGCTGGGAGTTCCACCGAAGGCCCGAGGGGAAGGGTCCACATACGGTTCCCCACGCATTTCGGCACTCCCATCGGAGGCCTCGTGGCTCCACAGGGAGCTCCATCGAAGGCCCGACTGGCAGGGCCCGCATGCGGTGCCTCACCCATTGCGGCACACCCCTCACACGCTGCGTGGCCCCATATGGAGCTCAATCGGAAGCGGTGGCCACAATGTGGTACTCACAACTGCAGGTGGTTGGGATCTTCGCCAAGATTTGTAGCCGGAATGTGCACGGTGCTAAGGCGAGAGCCACATTTTGAAAACGAGCCGTCCTTCATCCGTGAAGCTGTTGCAACATCAAAGTTGCAGGATCATGAGTGGTAAGTCTCGGGCGAAACGCCTGGGCCGCTTTACCGACGCGTCTGGGGATGCGACAGGGAGGAGGTATTTAGAAGGAAAGGGGATGGATGAGGAGGAGGAGGAGGAGGAGGAGGGATGAGAGAGAAGGAGGACGAAGAGGATGAGGAGGAGGAGGAGGAGGAGGAGGAGCAGGAGGAGGAGGAGGAGGAGGAGGAGGAGGAGGAGGAGGAGAAGGAGGAGGAGGGAGGAGGAGCAGGAGGATGATGAGAAGGAGCAGGAGGATGATGAGAAGGAGCAGGAGGAGGAGGAGGAGGAGAAGCAGGAGGAGGAGGAGGAGGAGAAGAAGGAGGAGGAGGAGGCTCATCGATTCGCTTCTTGTACTTTCCCGCTTGTGCCCAGCCTCCTTTTTGCTCGGGTGCTCCCTCTGGTGCCGCTTCCGTTTGGAGGATGTGGAGGTGTTCGCCCCGAGAGGCGCGCGACCGTTGAACATCACTAACTCGCCAACGCCGTGCGCCTAGCGATTGAACCGTCTGTCGAGAGGCGCATTACTCGATGCAAGCGGGGCTTCTTACCTGGCAGGTCGATGCTCGCGAACATCTTGGACGTGGACGAAACGATGATCTCGCAAGCCATGCGGGCGGAGGGTACGCGTGCTTTGTTCTTCTACTCTGCTGCGGCGTTCCCGTGGATCGAGCAGGAGCTCCACTCGTTCTTCTGGGGGATCGGGTGGCCCGCGTGGCTCCTCAACTTCACTGGCAGTCCAAGTCTAGGTATTGGCACAACCACTGCCAGATAGTGCTCGGTGGATCGGTGCACGCCGGCATGGAGATTACGAAGGGGATTCGCCAGGGTTGTCCGTCGTCGCCGTCGATCGTGGATCGGCGGCGTCGACTGTTGAAATCGTCGTCGATCGTCGTCGTCGTCGACGGTCGTCGACCGTCGTCGTCGTCGTCGTCGTCGTCGTCGTCGTCGTCGTCGCCGTCGTCGTCGTCGTCGTCGTCGTCGTCGTCGTCGTCGTCGTCGTCGTCGTCGTCGTCGTCCATTGGCTCCACTGCCGTTCGCGGCGGTGTCCCACCTCTGCCTGCGCAGAGGCTTCCCCGGCTTCTCCCAGATGCCACGCTCTGAGCCCGGGGCCGACGACCCGGCCGCTGTGCTGCCGGGCGCGCTGCCGAGGCTCGCGGGCTCGTTCGCCGAGCTTGCCCGGCTATCGGGGCTGCGCTCTGACGTCCTCCTCTTGCCTCCTCCTCCCCCCCAGGGCTGGACCTGCACAGTGTTTTGGCGATTTCGTGGGCCGTTTTCGTTTCGGCTTCGTTTTGCGGCGGAGGTGGATTGAAGACAAAACGAGGGAGAATGAAAGCAAAACGAGAACGAAAAACACCGTTTAGGTTCAGCCCTGTCCACTCCGTTCTCCTCCCTCTATGAAATCGTGTGCCCGCTGCTTCGGGCCTGTGGCCGATGGACTTGCTGTCCCGGCCGCGTGGCCGATGGGTT
>CAUYUJ010017498.1:0-10000 GCA_963575745.1 Prorocentrum cordatum | reverse complement strand
GTTTGCACCCGTAGCAACAGCTGGCGCAGCCTTCGCTGCGGCCACTCCCGATGCAGATGCTGGTGCGGTTGCCATGGCACCCGGCGATACAAGCAATAGTAATCTCAGCTGCTCCGTGCTGTCCCCCTGCAACAGCTCGATCGAGACGGCTACACTCAACAACATCTCTCCTTCTCTCTCCCTTACTATGGTACTGTGCGTCCTCAGTGAAAAAAATACTGCCCACTTAAATACGTATATTGCAACTGTTGGGACATCTGACGCCTAACGAATTCTACTGCTCTGACTAGCTGCCCGACTCTCTGCACCCCGTTGTCCCGCATTTTGTAGAGATTCGCGAGCTTCCGAGGATCACGGGCAAGTGCACGTGCGTGTTGCATCACACTCTCTGGAAATTCCTCAGCTGGCGCTCCACAGTCCTCTCCAACTCCGTCCTGGGCCCTGCTCCCGTCGGTTTGGTTCCCCCCGTTTTGATCAACCCCAGGGTGAAGGCGCTCTGGAAGGATCTCATGTCGACCGTGGGCACTTGAGCTGGGGGTCCCGTGGCCAGGTGGATCACCGTCCTGAGGTCGGGGCTCATGTTGCGTGAGTACTGAAGTTTTGCCTTGCGCTCCTGCTCTGGCGCTCCGTCTGGGCTGTAGCATTCCCTCAAACGGAACATCCTGAACAACTCGTCCACGTATGCTTTCCCGTACTCCTCTGGCCCTGCTGCTTCCATTCAAGACGCGAGTACTTTCTTGGCTTCTCCCTCGGTCCCGTCGTCCCCGAACGCGTCGTGCATCGCCCCGATCACCCCCGCCGCTATGTGCACGTGGGGGGGGGGCCAGCTTGTGTCCCTTTCCCGCTTCCTTTACAGCCTGGTGGTACCCCTGTCCAGCCTCGAAACCTTCTCGTATGATTGCGGCTGTGCGAGGGAGGATCCAGAACTCGGTGCAAATGTTGGCCATGTCTCTCTGCTCTGCTGCGACGCGGAGGGTTAGCTTCTGCACAGTGACCAAGGCTTGCTGGAGTTCTGGGGCTGCGGCGACGTTGTCTGCTCTCACTTGCTTGTGCCCTCTGCCCTTGCCACCTCCTCCTTTCCCAGACATCTGCTGGTCCCCACTGCTGCTGTCCGCTCCGCTGGCTCCTTCCACCGCCCTCTTCTTCTTCGCCGACGCCCAGGACACCCTCATCTCTGCCAAATCGTACTGTGTGCGGCCCAGGATGGTGACACGTGACGTGTGTCTGAAAGTCTTCGAACCTGCTAGCTTGATACGGGCAAACACTACAGATCAGCTCGCTCTCTCTTACCTCGATCAGCTTGTGCCCCCACTTCGAAAAAGCAATGTAGCAGATGCCCGTCCCCTCTGCTGCCCTTGCTGCATGATCCGTTGCCACTCTCTTACTGGAAAAGATCGATCTGCACCACGGGCACTGGTTCGTGATTACAAGCTTAGGTATGAGCGGCTCTATCTTGTGCTGCACTCTCCTGTGTGCTGCCAGTGCCGCTGCTGTCCGAAATCTGCACCCACACACTACGTCTGACCCCTCCGAGTTCACGCTCTTATAGTCGCACCAAAATCTTTTATTCAGTTCAGTTGGGTTTACTTCCTCGGGCTCTTTGGTTTCGGTATGTGGTCTACTTTGTTTCCACTCTCTTGCTATGCTATTCAACACTGAAGGGTCAGTCTTAAGCCACTTCTCTTTTTCTTCGGTTCCATCTGTAAATAAACTCATGTCGCTCGACCGTTTATCGTACCACTCCTGAAATTCTTCATCATTATTTGCAAGGTAGCGCATGTCCTCCAAATACTGCTTGGCCCACGGTGTGGGCTGTGTGATATTATTGTGCTCGTTGGTGCGCGTTATCCCTGTGCTCTGGTCACTCTTAGACGTGCCGAATACTGCTGCTATGACTGCCTCATGGTCGTTCGGGAACTGCGACCAACGCTTGTACCGTCTTAGCCTTCTGACCCTGAGCTCGTCTGCGCTCCTGTTGATCCTCCATTCCCTGAACACTTCCCCCACCGTCGTTGTCCTCTTCCTTCCCTGCTCGTCAGTCCAACAGTTCTTTCCCCTCGACAGGTATCTGAGTAACTTACACAGCATGACGTCTATCGTGTCCGTGTACTTCTTACTTATAACAAAGCAAGACAACCCGCTCAATGCTGCCCCCGCAATAAATGCCATAAAGATGTTGCGTTTGATCACCTTCGAGGTCTTGGACGACCAGAACGTGCTACACTGTCTCCACGCTGCTCTTGCTGCGTCGCAGCGCCTCCTTATTTCATTTCCTAGTCCCTGGTCCGAAGGTATATAAGGCCCCAACACTCTCATCTCTCGCAAAGCCTCTCCCCTGAGTCCACTAGTCTGCTTCCTCAGTGCCCGCGTGCTTTGGTAGCTTCGTTCACCTCGTAAAATTAGAAGGTGGTTTGTCTTGTCAGGGTTGAGCCGCCAATTTCCTGCTGTTAGGGCCTCCTCGAGTCTACCACTTACCAGGTTCAGCTGTTCTACCACTTCCTCTTTTCTTGCTGCGAAAGGTAGCATCGTTATTTTTGTAATATCGTCCATGAAGGTGCTAATGCTCAAGTCGTAGTACTTCTCATCTATGGGTTGCAGAGTGTCATTCACCTGCTGTCCTTCCTGTTCTCTCTCTCCCTCTAGCCAGCCTGTGACGATTGGGTTGTAGCTATCGTTTAAGTCACGTGGAGCCAGCGTGAAGCCCATCTGGGCTCCTTTGTTGCTTGTCAGGTCAACTCTTTCGCCGGCTGCCTGTAAGGACAAAGCAGTGTGCCCCAGCGCTCCATATGCATACGGGATGTCATGCTCCTCCGTGGTGCGATCAATTTGTTGTCGGAGTAACCCTCTGTCGGTCGATGCGAATGCGTTTGTGCAGTCAGAGTTGCTCATGATAAGCGATCTCCCTGCCTGCTCACATCTCCACTTCGTGGCCAGCAATACTCGCACTGCATTTTCCCGTGACCTATGCGCAAGTCCTCCGTGTGCGAAGTGAGGTCGAGTAATATGCAACGCTCTTTTATGTATCCCACTGTGCCATGCCATGCCAGCTGCGCAGTACGCGTGCATGGTGCGCTTTCCCGCTATTCCTATCTTATTATTTGCTTCCTCTGCTGCGAAGCTGTGCGATCGTAGCATGTCTAGCGGCATAGTCTGACATTGCCTGAAGTGCTCCATAAGCCTCAGCAACATCTTCGGTGCATCATATTCTACTTATCTAAATACTGGCATTCCCACTCCCGATAGTTCCGTTCTGCCAAACTGCCAGTGTGGGTCCTCGATAATTTCTTGTGCTGGCGCTCCCTCTGCTCGCTGACGTGCTCCTACTGTTTCGCCTGGGTTCCAACCTAACTTCTGCAGGATCTTTCTTCCTTTGGCTAGGATGTAGTGCGTGCTGTACTTCTCAAGCTCCTCCTCGTCATCCTCTTTCTCCGCTGCTCTAATCCTTTGTGCTTCTAGTCTCTTCGTTTTCTCGGTTGGTCCAAACAGGTTAATATGTGGCTCGATCAGCATCCACACCATTTCAACAGGGAGACCCCACTCTGGATATGCACGTCGTTTTTTTTTGCTGTTCTGCAGTGCGCTTTCATGGCCCTCAGATCTTTCTGCACTCTGTTTTTTAGATCACCGTCCGAGGGGAGGAATGGGAAGTCACCGTCATCCAGCTCGCAGTCATTTGCGTAGTCCTGCCTAGTCTGTTCCCAATCGAGCGGGGTGCACGCAAGCCCTCCCTCATGCGGATCACGACCTAGCTCCTCTCTCCACTGCTCGCCTGGCCAGTGACAACGGTGGCTGAAGTAAAATATCTTCTTTGGCCCCCGCCCGTTCCGCTGATACTCGACCCTTAGCCTGTGCATGTCAGCGAATCTGTTCTCTTTGTATGCCTCCCAGATCTCTCGAACGATACCTTCTCGCTCTGCAGCTACGTGTGCTTCCCTGAGCTCCTTCAGTGCTGCTGTCACTCGTTTCAGTTCCTCCTCCACCTTTGCCCTGCTGGTCTCTGTGCCCTCCTCGTGTAGTCCTTCTCTGTGCTGCCTCCTCTCCTCCAGTAGCTGCATCCTTCTCGTACGCATCATGCTGTATGTGCTGTCATTGCTGCGCTTTCCCTGCTTGAACGTGCCGTGCAACGCCGCGTTCACACACTCCACGTACTTTTTCCAAAGGAAATCAGGGGACGTCTTAGAATACAGCTGCTTCCAGATATCTATAGGTACCCTTTTTATATGTTCGTCTATCTTTGTGAACAACTCTTCTCTTCTGTAGCCTTTCTGCAGGCACCTCATCAAGCACCCCCGATCTATCTTGTCATTGTCACCTGTCGGGTACCCGTGGTTGGTGATTGACATCTCCACGTGTATGCCTATCGGGATGTGGTTCCTGAACCTCCTATCTGGGATCATCTGGAGTCTTTTTGCTGCTCTGTATAGGCAGCTGCACTGGGAGACAAGCGGGATGGCTCCGATGGGGACAGCCACGTGATCAATATGTGACTCTTGCCCCTTGGGGCCATAGAAGGTGGGTCCATGTTCGTAGAAAGTAGTTACCACTGCCAGCCCGTTCTTGTAGCAGAACTCTCTGTATGCCCTACCATTCTCGTTCTCGCAACATAGGTTCTTTCCTCCTAGGGTCGCGCTTCTTGTCCTCAGCATGGTACCGTCGTCATCGCTATGTATCCCTAGTCCACTATCCACGTCTCCTCCTATTATAATAGCACATCTCACCCCAAGTGCATCCAGCTGCTGGTCTATCCACCTGAATACCCTTTCTGCGACCAGTGAGTGCTTCGCATCACTCATCGGGGCGAGGTAGATACAGAAGGCCACGAAGTCAACTTCATTCGTCTGAATACGAATGCCGCCCACCCGCCCTCGTATTTGCACTGGTGGTACATATACAGTGTGCAGTGCTCGACTAGGTATCCGATTGTGTACCATAATCGTGACCCCGCATGCGTCCGACACCAACTTTCCTTTCCTCTTCCCAAAGTGCACTCCCCAGTGTCGCGCGTGTGCATGCTGCTGCGCTCCGTGGTCGGGCTGTGCCACTTGACATGTCCCAAAGACTAGCACCACGTCCCACGATCCCAACTCACTGGATATATCTTCGTGCCTCTCCTGCGATGCTGACAACGGATTGTATGTGCACACTCTCATAATTCTCTCCGTCAGAACAACTGCCAGAATCCTCCCAACGCTTTTCATGCATGCAGTATGCCTCCTGCAGGAGAGGGAGGTGAGGTACAGTATCTTCGCTCCTGATGGGGAAGGTTTCCTACCTTGGAGCGGGCTGCCCGCGCGCTGTGCACGTCTGAACCGGCAGCTGAGGAGGAGGAGGAGGAGGAGGAGGAGGAGGAGGAGGAGGAGGAGGAGGAGGATAGAGGATCTGCCTTTTCCTTTTCTCTTCGCTCACATCGCTCCCTCGCCTCCGGCCTCCTCACGGGGGGCAAGGCATGCCAGCAAGGACACGAAATGGCGAGAGCGGGAGGGGGAAGGAAGGAGGATCAGAGCCCGCGGCAAGGTCATGGTCAGGGTGCGCGATGCCTGGCCGCATCTTTGCCCGGGCACCGCGTGCCTCCGTCCTCAGGCGCACGGCACCGACCAGTGGGTGCTCAGAGGCGCATGCGCCCGAAGACCCCGGAGAGGCCGAGCATCCCAGGATGGAGGATGGAGGACGGGAGGGGAAGAGAAGGGGGGAGAGAAGACCAGAGTGGAGGGAAGACCAGAGAGGGAAGAGGAGGAGGATGGAGGACGGGAGGGAAGAGGAGGGGAAGAGGATGGGGGAGGAGGGAGGACCAGAGAGAAGCCATAGTGCAACAGCGATGCTGCGGTGCATCCTTCCGACCCGGGTCCCCTCCTTTCACGAGTCCCTCAGGGCCTTGTCCGTTCCCTGCAGGAAGCGCGCCCCCCCCCCCTGGAAGGTCGAGCACCTGATGGTCCTGCCGTTCTTGTGTGAGATCAGTCTTGGAAAGGAACTCCTCCTCCTCGCCTCCTCCTCCTCGCCTCCTCCTCCTCGCCCCCTCCTCCTCTTCCTCCTACTGCTCCTTGGAAGGGAACTCCTCCTCCTCCTCCTCAGCAGCATGATCATACTCGTCATCTTCCTCCCTTGCACACTTCAGCGTGGGATCAGGAGTGCGAAAAGGTAGGATCACACAGTTCATCCTGGCAGCTGTTGGACACGTTTAAGAAGACTGCGCGCGGCTCGACCCTGAAAACGACAGGCCTTCCATCGTTACAGCTTTTGGACTTGTTTAGCTTCAGGGTCGTAATTCGTGAGGCAGTCTCAGGCCAACCGCCTGGCCTGGCCTGGCCCGGACACGTTTGGTGGTTCGACAGGGGTTGAGTGGGGTCGTTATTTACAAGGAGGCGGGGGTGGCGGGGTGGGGGGCATGGGAACATGTTTGAATTTTGAATTTCCTTGATTGAGCGGTCGACCATCATCATCATCAGCAGCAGCATCAGCCTCATCAGCATCAGCATCATCATCAGCATCAGTATCATCATCATTACTACCATCAGCATTAGCATCAGCATCAGCATCAGCATCAGCATCGTGATCATCATCCGCATCATCCTCATCATTCTTATCATCATCATCATCATCATCATCATCATCATCATCATCATCATCATCATCATCATCATCATCATCATCATCATCATCATCATCATCATCATCATCATCACCACTATCATCATCATCATCATCATCATCATCATCATTATCATCATCATCAGCATCATCATCATCATCAGCATCACCAGCATAATCATCATCATAATCATCATCATCATCAGCATCATCATCAACATCATCATCATCATCAGCAACATCAGCAACATCATTCCGATATTCATCATCGTCCTTCCCCTCCGCGCCTCTCTTCTCCCCCTAAGCCGTGGGCGGGTCTGCCCGCGGGACCGTCCCCTCTCAGGAGGAAGTACTCGCCGCCGGGGGCACCTGGCCAGCCCCGAAGAACGACCGGCTCCTGCGCGCGGCGCGTGGGGGGGTCCATGCCTCCTCCATCCTCTTCCTCCCTCCCCCCCCCTCCTCTTCCTCCTCCTCCTCCAACCTCCTCCCTCATCCCTCTTCCTCCTTCCTCCTCCCTCCTCGTCCTTCTCCTCCTCCTCCTTCCTCGAGGGTACGCTTCCTCCTCCTCCTCCTCCTCCTCCTTCTCCTTCTCTCGTCCTCCTATTTCTCCTCCTTTCCTCCTAGATGGGGTCCGAGCAGATGGGATCGAAGGAACGCGCCGCAGCGCCTAGCATCGGCGATGCGTCTCGATGCGGAGCCAGATTTTCACCACGCCGACGGCGCCGATGCATCGCCAGCGTCGCCAAGGGATCGCCGATGCACCGGCGATTCTTCGCCGATCTATCGGCGATGCGGCGCGATCCTCCGACCCCATCTACTCGGACCCCATCTAGGAGGCCTCTGCGGGAGCCCCCAAGGGCTTGCCGACTTCTCCTGGGGAGCGAGGGGCCTCAGGCTTCCCGGGCTCCAGGTTCTTCGGGCATCCCGGGCTTCCTGGGTTCATTCCTGAGTTGGGCCTGCCTTAGGCAATGCCAACCATTGCCAAGCAATGCGAAGCCATGCCAAGCAATATGAAGCAATGCCACGGAACGCCAAGCAATGCGAAGCAATGCTAGCACTGCCAAGCAATGCCAAACAGTGCAAGCATTGCCAAACAGTGCAAGCAATACTTAGCAAGGCCGAGCAACGCCAGGAAATGCGAAGCAATGCCAAGCAATTCCACATAATACCAAGGAGTTCCAAGCAATGCGAAGCAATGCCAATAATACCAAGGAATACCAAGCAATGCGAAGCAATGCCAAGCAATGTCAAGCAATGCCAAGTAATGCGAAGCAATGCCAAGCAATGCCAATCAATGCCAAGCAATGCCAAGCAACGCGAGGCAATGCCAAGCAATGCTTAGCAATGCCGAGCAATGCTAAGCAATGCCAAGCAATGCGCACATGCAATAGGAAACTTTCCCCCAAAATGGGTCGCGACAGGTTCATGCTTCACGCAACCCGTCGCTCGACCCCCCCCTCCTCCTAACTTTGAACGGAGGTCAAAGGTGAGTCTACGAACGGCTCGTCCGCATCCGCTTGGGCCCAAGCGGCGCACCGTTTCAAAACATATGTATGTGCGTATGCATGCATGTATGTATGTATGAATGTATGTATGTTTGGATGTATATGCATATCCGTGAGCATCGTGTGTACGGGGAACCACCGTATGCGGAGAACGGACACATTCCTTCGAACATGCACCATCTGACAATCTCCATCCCATGCCCCACCTCTGGGCTATTTGCCCATGCTTCTGGTAAGGCCGGGCCATGGGAGCGCTAGTGTATGATTTGGTTTACCATACCAGTGCCCAGTTCTTGAACCATATTTGGCTACCTGGGGCCGCCTTGGAGCCCATCTTGGAGCATCGGAGGCCCTGTTGGAGGCATCTTGAGCAGAACATGACCCTCCAATACACGGCGGTCGGCCCCAACCAAACAACAGGGAGGGAAGGGAGGGCGTTCCCCCCCGAAGGGAGAGGTTTTTGGAAACAGGAACGAACATATCGCTAGACCACATTCGCCCAGAGGGCTTGTGGGATTAACCCCCCCTTTGTCGGAGGCCAGGCAAATGCCTCTTGGGGCCCTTTTGGGCCTCCCCCCGTTTTTGGCTCCTGTTTGGGGCCTCTTTTGCCATCTTAGGTCCATCTTGATGCCTCAGAACCTCCATTGGAATCAAACTCGCGAGAAAACAATGCACCTAAGCGTTCCCTAGCTGTTGGAGGTCGGCTTGTCGGGGGGGATCCCAGGGAAGCTCTGTGGCCACTTGGAACCGCCTTGGGAAGGTCAGGGCGTCAACTGGAGGCGTGCTAGAAGTTATCTGGAGTCGTTTTGGACCGTCCTCTGCGATCTTGGGGTCATCAGGGGCCCTCTTGCAGCCATCTTGGGCCATCTTGGACGCTCCAATGCCTCACGGCGGGGCCCGTCCAGACCCTGTTGGAGGGGGCAGAAGGGAGAGGTCGACCTCTCCCCGAGTGGGAAGAGGGAGGTTGGAATCACGAGCTCGCCACGCCCAAGGAAAGAGGCTGGTCGGATACATGGCTGAAGTGAACGTCGGGTTTCGTACGGGGATGCAGTCCGTGCGAGCAGTGAGGTAGCAGTGGGTGTGTACGAAACTCTTGGCTCCTGCCTCGTCCTCTCGCGTTCTCCGTGGCCGATCGTGAGCTGCGGGCCCACCTCCGGTTCCCCCCCCCCCCCGCCCCGCCGCTAACTCCGCCTCCCTCCTCTGCTTTCGCATGCACCAGATCAGGTGCGGGGTCCGCTTCCCCTTCTCGATGGTGCGTTAACATTTGGTCGAAGTCGTATTACTTGAAATGGTTGTTTTGCACTTCTTCGGACTCGCTTTCACATTCCCACTCGGACTCAGGATTTCGAACTCGTCCTCATCGTTCATGGTGCTGCTGTCTTCTTTCCTTCGATCATCAGTGTCATGCTTTTCTCGGTGCCCTCCTCTTCTGCCAGCAGTGGCCAGGCATCCGAGCAGCTGCCTGATGTGGGTAAGCAGGGTGGGCCGCGAGGAACACCGTCCTGAGCATGTTGTGTGTACAGAGACCGGGGAGCTCTTCAGACAAGCGGACGCTCATGCGGTCACTGCTGCAGCTGCTGCCGCTGCCACCTTTGAACCTGCGCCCCCTCCGCCCGCCGGGTGGCCCTCCGAGGCGCGGGGCGAGGTGAACGACAGGGCGCCGAAATGGATGATGCGACAGGCCCAGCGCCCCCTCTCCGCAGCAGCACCCCGCGGCGGCCGTTTTGCAACTCACCGCCGCCCCCAGTAGTTTTTTTCCCCCGAGGGCGGCGCTTTCTTTTCAGGCGGAGGGGGAGAAGGAGGAGGAGGAGGAGGAGGAGGAGGAGGAGGAGGACGGGGAGAAGAAGGAGGAGAAGAGGAGGAGGAGAAGGAGGAGGAGCAGGAGAAAAGGAGGAGGAGGAGGAGGAGGA
>CAUYUJ010017497.1:221488-234222 GCA_963575745.1 Prorocentrum cordatum | reverse complement strand
CGATGCGGCCCATTCATCAATGATGTGTAACGCACCACTGGCCATCGGGCAACCCCCAAAGTGGGATCGCCTCCTCCACAGACAGCATACGCAGTCTGCATACGTCACACCGACTCCGCAGTCTGCATACGTCACACCGCCTGGCCCGCTGCTCGGCAAGCAGTGCTGGCTCGCCCGCTGCTGGTGAGCAGTGCTGGCATTTGTGGGATAACTATATCAATATATGTCAATTTATTTCCGTCATGTCGGGACACGCATCTTCGGCCTCTGCGCAGCCGGGGAAGCGTCCAGAAGAATTTGCACTCACCCCTGAGAAAAGTGCGTTAAAGCAGGCGCGAGTGGGAGACAGCCCACAGCGCCCCATGCTGCAGGGCCCCACTGATGTGACGCTGCGGCAGAAGAAGTTTGAAGACAATATGGCCGGAGCATGCGCTGACCCTCAGGCTCCAGTGACAATGGGGGGTATGAAACCGCTCTTTGATTCGTACCTTGCCCTGGTCGCAGAGTCAGTTCAACGCTTGAGCCAAGCTTTGCAAGACTGCCGGCAAAAACTGGACACTGGTATGGAAGAAATGCAGCGACTCACGTCACGGCGCACTGCGGAGCGCCGCTTCTTGCGCGCATGATGTGTGAGATTTTTGCGACACGCGCATTGAATCTGTGTGGTTGGGCCTTAGGGACGGTATCTGATGCATGCGTTATGACAACGTTGGAACAGATCAAGTGATGGCAATAAAGACACGCGCGCGATGCGTGGGTGGCGGTTGGCCCCATCGTCCAAGTTGGGACGTGCGCGCGATAGCGCCATCCTTCGGCGCCACCAAAACAAATTTCAAAAAAATGCAAAAATATTTTGTCGGAGCTTCGGTTTTGTTTCCTGGTGGGCGCAAGACCTGAGAAAATATCCGGGACGAGACGACGCCGCTCCGGGAGGACGTGAACATCTTGCTCAATGACTTCACGACATTGGACAAGCAGGTGGGAGACGACATCCTTCCGTGCATCGCCGACATCGAGAAGGGCATCGCCGAGATGAAGATGCATGCGCACACACCGCGCTTCGCCACCTCAGCCGCACCGTCGTCGACACAGGGGCAGAACGATAACACGACACTTGTTTTTGGGGGATTGCCGCATAAAACCGTAACTGAGGCAGAACAATGGGTTGCTAGAATACTTCAGGAAGCTCACTGCGAACTTTCATTCGAAAGCTATAAAAAAAGGCCCTCAGGAAGAACAATTCAAGGGCATGTTGTTCTCGGAGTTCCAATCAGGGAAAGCATCTCTGGACGCCCTCCCGGTCCTCCAAGAGGCGTGCGGCAAGCAGAACCCTCGGGAAGGCAACCGCCGGGCATGGTGCAGCACGGATGCCCCCATCGAGCAGCGTGCCATTACGTCATTGCTTCTCGGCCTCCGCTACCTGCTCACGCAGTGGGGCTTCGACAAAAAGTTCCCAAAGATCGACGACGACGACGGGGTACTTAAAGCTGGGGGCAAAGGAATACCTCAAGTAACAGTTGTGGAAAAGAAGCTCAAATTGGATTGGCTGGATTCTTCTTGGGAGACGTGGGAGGAACCGCAGAACTCACCAAAATGGAAAGAGCTACAGCAGAAGACAACCGACAGGCTGGACAAGAGCGCGACCAGTCTGTCCAAAGGAGCGGGCAAAGGAAAGCCTGCGAATTGACACAGCCAGGGACGCACAGGAAGAGTTTCACCCTCAAGGAGCAACAGCCTCCATGAGAACAACAACCCAGAATTCAATATTGCAACGTGGAACGTCAAAGGCTTGACAGAGGAGAAACGTGTGGAAATTACGGTGCGCATGATAAGCCTTGATATCCAAGTGCTTTGCTTGCAAGAAACACGAGCAAAACAATCAGACATCTATAACTTCAGCGGGTATGTTGCGGTACTGTCAGGTGCAGAAGGGGACGGGCAAACGTACACTGGAGTGGGGTTTGTTATATCAGAGAGAATCTGGGCACGAGTCCGCTCGTACAAGCAGGTCTCAGACAGACTCGCTTGGATCAAGATTCGTACGATGAATGGCATCTTTGGTGTTTTCTGCGTGTCCGCCCCCCCAAATCCGAAGCCTACCCCGGAAAAGCTTGCATTTTATTCTGACCTCGATGTTGAATACAGGACGTGCTCCGCAAATGTGGGGAAAGTCATATTCGGGGACCTCAATCAAGAATGGGTTGCGCATGCAACGGAGAAGAGCACATTCTTGGGGATTTCGGTTGGGGGCGGAAGGCCGTGCAGCCAGTGGACGCTCCAACCGCAATCTGCTCATCGAATTTTGTGATGGGCTTGATTTGGTTGTCACCCATTCGTTCTTCGACACACCGCTGGAGGAAAAAATAACGTTTCTGGAGGCTGGCGCTACTTACAACGGGACCATTACAGAAGAGCAGCACAACATCCTGGATTTGCTTTTGTGCGATACCCACACATTTGCTCAAATACGGGGTCTGCGAAGCCACAGGGAAATACCTCTTGCGACAGATCACTATCTCGTCACATGTTCGCTGGCACTTTGCACGGAGGAGGCTCGGCGACAACCGCGCCCAGGTGCTGCCTGGGAGGCGCTCCGGGACCAAACGCTACGAATACAATACGCTGAAGCATTCATTGAAACATTGGAAGATTTCCCCGGCTGCCCAGAATCCATAGAGGAGTTGTGGGAGAAAAGTGTGCAAGCAGCACAAGTTGCGACAGCCGTGCTTCCATCAGCTCCCGCGGAAAGAAAAAGGCCGTGGATTAGTCAACGCACACTTGGCTTGATAGAAAAACGGACTCTCGCCCGACAGGCGGACAACAAGCAGGAGGAAAGACAATTATTAAAAGAAGTACGGAAATCATGCAAAATGGATAAGACAGCTTGGGCCGAAGAGCACATTGCTAATGGAAATTGGGATGCTATCCGGGCCTTTTGCCAAAGGCGCCAACGCAAACAAGGGAGATTGCAAAACATGGCCGGGAAGTTGGTGGAGAGCAACAAACGAGCGGACTCCCTGGCAGAATTCTTTGAACAAGTGCAATGGAAAGTACGGCCTGCGGAGATAAAATCACAAGAGCCCTTGGGGCCGACGCTGCCAGTGAACGACGGGGAGTTCTCTATTCAGGAAGTTGGAAAAGTGGTGCAAACCTTGAAATGGGACAAGGCAGGCGGGCCAGACGGTATCCCGGCGGAGTATTGGAAAGCAGTGGCCCAAACGCCCGGGGAGTTACAGTGGCTCACAAAATTATGCAACGCATGCTAGTTAGAAGAGTCGGTTCCGCAAGCCTGGCGGCATTCTTTGGTGAGTACGATTTACAAAAACAAAGGGCCAGTGCACCTCTGTGACAATTACAGACCGATCAGCTTATTGTGCGTAGCGTACAAAGTAGTGGCAAGTTTGTTATTGCGGCGACTACGGGGCGCTGGGGCAGAAGACCGGCTTGCTGCTACTCAATTTGGTTTCTGCCGAGGACGGGGCACGACAGACGCTATCCACGTGGTCCGCAGGTACATTGAATTAGCAAACGCCGGGAAAAAGTCAGGGACCATTTTCATTGCGCTAGACTGGAAAAAAGCATTCGATTCGATTAATGTGGAAGCTATGTTTGTATTGCTGCAGAGGTTTGGGCTCCCTGCTCGGCTTCTCGCAATAACCAAGAGCATTCATACCGACAGGAGCTTCTGCGTGGCCGATGGGGGTCAGAGGTCGCGCGAGAGGCGGCAGAGGTCTGGCATCGCGCAAGGGTGCCCCTTGTCCCCGTGTTTAGTTGTAATGGTGATGACAGTGATAATACAAGACGCATCCGCGACGTTGAGCGACTCGGCCAAGACAGCGTTTGAACATGGAAATGTATCAGTCTTACTGTATGCGGACGACACTCTGATCTTTGGACAACACCAAGAGCACATGCAAGAGCTGCTGAACGCAATCGCCACTTCTGGAGGAAAAGCGGGCATGGAATTACATTGGGACAAATTCCAAGTGTCACATGTGCAGAACGACATAGAATTATACTCGCCCTCTGGAGCGCTTATACAGCCACAAGATCGTCTGGTCTACCTGGGAGCTACAGTTAGCAACACTGGCAGAATATCCGGGGAGCGCAATCGAAGAATGGGGACGGCGTGGGGCGAATTCTCAAGGTATTGGAAAGTTTATAAACACACTTCGATCGGTGTCAAGAGAACGCTGATCGTCGACGGTTTAGTAAGGTCATGTACTCCCTCAGTTCTGCGTGGCTTACCAGAGCTGACAGGAAGCGGTTGGACGGCTTCCAGGCCAGGTGTACCAGACAGATTTTACACATACCTCCAGCATTCATCTCCAGAGTCTCCAACAAGCTCGTTTTGGAAAAGAGCGAGCAAGCGCCGTACGGTTCCCAATTGTTGAAACAACAGCTATTGCTATTTGGGAAAATTGGTCAGTATCCCAACGATCATGTTTTGCGGAAGCCAACGTTCCAGCCGGACACCGTCTTCCCCGCGACGCGGGCTTGCGAGCGCAAGCGGGGGCGGCCCAAACAGGAGTGGGCGGCTGGATTACATAAACTTGTGAGACCCCACTTTGAGACCGTGGAATCTCATGGAATCTTTCGTGGCAGCAGTGGCAGACCCGATACGTTGGAGATCGTTCGTGTTCAATTTCGTAAAAGACGCCAGTAACGCAGAAGAGAAATTTATTGAATGAGAATTGCATTGCCTGTGCGCCCTGGCTGAAACACACATCATCGTCATCTTCCTCCTCTCCTCATCCTCCCGGCGCGCATTTGGCGCGTCGTCGCTGTCTGTCTTGTCGCGCGTTTGGCGCCTTCTGTCCGCCAGCTAACGCGTTTGGCGTAGCTCTCACGCTCGCCAATTGTCTTGCCCACGTCTTGCCCACGCGCGCTTTGCGTATGGCTGCTTCGTTCGAACGCATTCACTAATGGTGAAGCACGTGGTTTACTGCTTCGGCATCATACACTTAAGTCGGCGTGCTGTCTCCCTTGTCAGTGTAATTAAAGTTCGCGCACGCGGGTACGATCTTTTGTATTGCTATTGTGGGGCTGTCTGTGGAGGAGGCGAACCCCTTTTGGGGGTTGCCCGATGACCAGTGGTGCTACAAAGCAGCGCCACAATACAAAGATGATTTGAACAACCCTTGCACCCTCAGGTCCCTCGACACGCAGAATACAGACACGACGACACCCATACCTCCAGCGATGCAGCACCATGGCAGCACGAGCACATTGACAAGGAAGCCTGTGCGCCGAAATATGTAGCTCTGAAGCCAAACCGACTGAACACAAACATTGCCGCGATCTTCACCACTATTGCATGCGACGAGGCCGGCACCGACCGTAAAGAACGATGACGCCCACACCCTCTGCATCCTCAGATCCCTCGAAACGCGGCCCGCCAGCTTGAAATAGTACGCTCGGGTGAAGGCGGGTGGGTTAGTGCACAACCGAAGGAGGAGGAGGAGGAAGAGGAGGAGGAGGAGGAGGAGCAGGCAGCACATGAAGCGACGAGCCGAGTCGAGATGAGGGGAGGGCAAGAGGAGGAGCATGAGGAGGAGGAGAAGGAGGAGGAGGGGGAGGATTGGAGGATTGGAGGATTGGAGGATCGGAGTGAGGATTGGAGGATTGGAGGAGGAGGATTGGAGGAGGAGGAGGGAGGAAGAGGAGGAGGCGGAGGAGGAGGTGGAGAAGGAGGAGAAAGGGGAGGAGGAGGAGGAGGAGGGAGGAGGAGGAGGAGGGGAGGGGAGAAAAAACAGGGAGAAGGACGAGGAGAGGGAGGAGGAGGAGAGGAGAGAGGAGCGAGGAGAAGGAAGGGGGAGGGGGAAGAAGGGAGGGGAAGGAGGAGGAGGAGTTTTTGGAGGAGGAGGAGGAGGAAGGAGATGAGGAGGAGGGAGGAGGAGGAGGAGGAGGAGGAGGAGGAGAGGAGGAGAGAGGGAGGCGGAGGCGGGAGGAGGGGGGGAGGAGGAAGGGGGGGAAGAGCCAACGAAAAAAAAGAGGGGGGGAGAGGAGGGGGAGGGGGAAGCGGGGATCGGGAGCGGGGAGCGGAAGTCAACGTGGGGGGGGGGATCGGTCGAGCGGGGGACGGGCGTGGAGGTGCCCCGTCGGGGGAGGCTGGGAGTGCTTCCGTGCCGCCTCTCCGTCCAGGCCCTGGCTTCCCCCGAAACCCGCCGTTCGAGATGCAGGAAGCCCCCACGAAGAGGCCTCCGCGGAGCTCGCCACTAAGTGGTCTCAAGGGCGGGCGGGGAGGAGGAGGCGGGAGGAGGAGAAGGAGGAGAGGAGGGAGAAAGAAGGAATAGTAAG
Organism: Prorocentrum cordatum; assembly: GCA_963575745.1. Classification (NCBI taxonomy): domain Eukaryota; class Dinophyceae; order Prorocentrales; family Prorocentraceae; genus Prorocentrum; species Prorocentrum cordatum. The sequence continues at coordinate 227,922 of CAUYUJ010017497.1, read as the reverse complement.
AGTAAGGTAGGGGAGGGAGGAGGAGGGGGAGGAGGAGGCGGAGGAGGAGGAGGAGGAGGAGGAGAGGAGAAAGGAGGAGGAGGGAGGAGGAGATGTGGAGGAGGAGAGGAGAAGGAGGAGGAGAGAAAGAGGAGGAGGAAGCGGAGGAGGTAGAGGAGGAGAAGGAGGAGGAGGAGGAGGAGGAGGAAGAGGAGGAAGCGGAGGAGCAAGAGGAGAAGCAGGAAGGGAGGGAGGCGGAGGAGGGAGGGAGGAACAGGAGGAAGGAGGAGGAAGAGGAGGAGGAGGAGATGAGGAGGAGGAGGAGGAGGAGGAGGATTGGAGGATTGGAGGATTGGAGGATTGGAGGATTGGAGGATTGGAGGATTGGAGGAGGGCTCCGCCAAGCTCGGGGGGCGAACGCTTCGGGAGGACGCCGGGGCCTCGACCCACGGGGGGGGAAGTCCTAAGGGTGCCCATGTTTATGCCGTTTTTCCCTCTTCGATCATCGTCGCCGCCGGCCGAGGGCCTCAGGGGCGGCGGGGAGCTCCACGCCGCCGCCGCTGGGCCGCACAGCTCGCCGCCGCCGCGGCGAGCGGCCGGCGCGGGCTCGGCGCGCGGGGGCTCCGCGGCCGGTGGCGGCTCCTCCCCTCGCAGGCCGCACCGCGCCGTGCAGGGGAGGGGCATCATGCGCAGCGAGCGTTCTGCTTTACAGTCGGCCCGTATCAGAAGGATGCACGATACGTAATCGGGGGCGCGAAAGCATGGATCAGCGATCCATGGCTTAGGCGCGCAGTCGCCAAATCCATGGATCGGGGGAGGTGCCCTCCCCTAAATGCGGCCGGTGCCGCCTCGCTCGGCGGCGACAATCCCCGATTTCCCATGGAAACGGGACCCGTCGCTAATCCACGCCCCCTTAATCCATGTTTGCGATCGCCTGAGATGAGGGTACAATTGCCCTGGAAGGCCGTTTCGAAGCTTTTCGGGCGGGGCGCGGCCAGCGAAAATGGTCAAGGATGGACCGAGGAGGCTAGGATGCAAAGGTTGCCGTGGGGAAGTTGCCCATCCTTACAATGTGGGTTGACAGTACCGCTCCGACTTTTTCTCGGCTGCATGGCGTCATGTGGTGGCTGCGCGTTGTGTTTTCCCGTCACGGTGCGCTGGCGTTTCGTTTCGTCGTTTCGCGCTTCTTCGCGGCAATGCAGCAATTGCGATTGGCCTCCCCAAGACCCAGCGGGGGGGGTCGAGTGAGGAGAGCGAAAAGGAGGAGCGAACTGGCCAGCAAAAGAAGGGCGGACAGGGCAGGCAAGACGATCCGGAAGAGAAGGCCAGCGACAAACAACATTGAGATGATGAAGTCCGCTGCCCTTCAAGAGGGCGATCACTTCAACGGACAGTACGGACGCGAGCGATCTACAGGGCAGAAAGAGAACGAAAGGGAGGAGGAAGAGGAGGAGGAGGAGGAGGAGGAGAAGGAGAAGAAGCGCAGCACAACACTCAGGCCCATCAAGCCGTCTCAGGGTTCTCTGATTCGGGTGGCTCAGGCTGGGATCATTGAACCTTTGTTGAACCCACTTTCGACGTTTCGCCATGAGGAGGAGGAGGAGGAGGAGGAGGAGGAGGAGGAGGAGGAGGAGGAGGAGGAGGAGGAGGAGGAGGAGGGGGAATAGGAAGAGGGCGAGGAGGATGACGATGAGGAGGAGCGGGAGCAGTCTGCAGGACCCCCGCTCCTCTCCGCTCCCCGCTCCCCTTCTCCGCCAGGAGAAGCTGGAGGGGCGGTCTGCGATCGTCCTCTGTGCGGCGCCAACAGAGCGCGTCGCCCGGCACAGGCCACAGCCGAAAACGCCAATGCTGGACACGCTGGCGCCAGGGGGGCGTGCGGAGGGCTCGGGCGTGGATGCGGGCGGGCAGCCCTTCTGTCCCGCCACAGGGATGAAGAGGTGCGTCCCACGGTGAAGCGCCCAGGAAGGTGCGCACGAGCCCCTCGTCAGGCAGCGCGCACATTACGCCGCCCTGGAATAAGTCTCGCCCCATCCCTTGAGCACGCCCGCAATGGAGACAGCATCAGTGGGGACGATGCCGAGCAGCAAATGTGATTCAAAATGAGCACGGCCAACGTTCGCCACTTCGCGGACCGCGGTCGCACTGTAACCGAGAGCAAACCCTGCCAAAATGAGCAGCAGGAACCGCGGTCAGTCATCATCCAGTATTTCCTTCGTCCCCATTTAGGCTCTCAATCTCTGCACCTACCAACCCAGACCCCCGACGCCATGACTGTGTCACAGCGAAGACCCCCGGAGGTCTCGACCCTTTCCCCGAGACTGGCTCTCCATCCCGAGTCGTTTGTTTTGCTACCATGGGGCCCCCAGAGGCCGAAAATCCGCCGATCCGGCGTGTGAGCTACAAGGAGCCTCGGCAGTAGCTTCAGCTCTGAGCCCCAGCAAGAGCTTCAGCTCTGCTTGGGGGGGGTCGCCTGGGTGGCTCTGCCGGGGAAAGGGGGGGGGCGCGGCCCCCCATCTGGCGTTTTCTCAATGATTTGCGCATCCCCAAGATGTTTCGGGGGGCCCCAGGGCCCCCCTCAGATCCAGCCGCTACCGCCTCCAGGACCCTCCCCTCGGAACCCTCCCCGGACCCCCCCTCCCCGGGGAAACGGGGGGGGGGGAGGGGCGGCCCCCCATCTGGCGTTGTCTTAATGATTTGCGCATCCCCAAGATGTTTCGGGGGGCCCCAAGGACCCCCCCCCAGATCTAGCCGCTACCGCCCCCAAGACCCTCCCCTCGAACCCTCCCCAGACCCCCCCCCGGGACCGCTCCAGGCACTCCCCAGAGGGCACGCCAGCTCCAAAAAGCGTCCCCGAGGGGAGCGAGCACGCGAAGCAAAGGGGTCAGCGGGTGGCTCTCAAAGGATGACGAGAACTAGGGAGAAGAAAGAGAACCGGAAGGAAAAATCGAGGAGGGAAGAGGCCACAGATCCGCGAAGATCACCGAATCCAGAGCCCCCAGGATCGGCGGCACTGGCCAGAGGCCATCACAATAACAAATAGCAAACCACTCTCCGCCGTGACTGTTTCACGATGCGAGGGGGTCTTTGAACTGAGCTGGTAAGGCTTCGAGCTGCGCGCAAACAGCCCAGCCAGCTAGTCCTGGTTTGCCTGGACGGGCCCCCCACGAATAGCCCGGGGCGGTCTCACCGCCCCGACCCTGGGGCGCGGAGGGCCCTGGGGACGCCGCTGGAGGCGGCGGCGGGTCTGGGGTGCTCGGGGGGCCTGTCGGATCCAGGCAGGACTTCCTGGGGTGGTTGTCTGTGCACTACCCAAAGCATCACCAGGCACACGCACCAACTGAGTACGGCCGGGCTCAGGACAGAAGAACATCCTGCAAGAACGCGAGACCCTCGACGGCCAGAACACCCCAAACCATAAGATCACCCAGGGTACCCTTCCCCAGGATGCCCAAGAACATACGACAAACACGAAGAACATCAGGGTACCCTCCCCGAACCAACATCGATCTTATGCCTCGGGTCCGACCGTGCCCGCCTAGCGACACCAGTCCCCTCCTCGGCCGGGCTGTCGAAATCCAGGAGGTTGTCGCGGGCGCGCTCGGCGCTTAGCAGGTCGCGTTCCGAGCGGAGCTGCTCCACCTCTGCAGCCAGGCTGTCGCACTGGGACTTGAGCGCCTCCGGGGGCCAACCTCCTGGTCCTCGTCCTCCTCCTCCTTCTCCTCCTCCTTCTCCTCCTCCTTCTCATCATCACCATTATCGTCCTAATGAGGTTCCTGTTCCTCTGCTTCATGCACCTAGGTGACGTATTCCGCCTGCTATTTCTGCAACTCCTCATCACAACCATGATAATGCTCATTCGCATCGTCGCTCTCCTCGACATCAGCAGTGTCGCCACCAAGTCGTAGTAGTAATAGTAGTAGTAGTATTAGTATTAGTAGTGGTAGTAGTGGTAGTAGTAGTAGTAGTAGTAGTAGTAGTAGTAGTAGTAGTAGTAGTAGTAGTAGTAGTAGTAGTAGTAGTAGTAGTAGCAGTAGTAGTAGTAGTAGTAGTAAGTGTAGTCGTCGTCGTAGTTCGTGGTCGTAGTAGTTATTCGTAGTCGTAAGTCGTAGTCGCTGTCGATAGTAGTAGTAGTAGTAGTTAGTAGTAGTTAGTAGTAGTAGAGTAGTAGTAGTAGTTGAGTAGTACGTAGTAGTAGTAGTAGTAGTGATAGCAATAGCAGTAGTAGTAGTGTAGAAGTAGTAGTAGTAGTCGTAAGTAGCAGCAGTAGTAGTAGTCAGTAGTAGTAAAAAAGTGACAGAAGTAGTAGTCCGTAGTTGGTTTGGTAGTAGTAGTAGTAGTAGTAGAAAATAGTCCGTAGCACTAGAGTGGCAGTAGTAGTTAAATAGTAATAGAAATAGTAGCAGCGTCCCATTTCCAGCAGTAGTAGTAGTAGTAGTAGTAGTAGTAGTATTGGTGGTTAGTAGTTAGTAGTAGTAAAATTGATACTTAATAGTAGTAGTAGTTAGTACTAGAGTAGTAGTAGTAGTTCGTCGTAGTAGTAGAGTAGTTAGTAGTGAAGTAGTAGTAGTAAGTAGCAGTAGCAGTAGTAGGCGTAGTAGTAGAGCCGTAGTTAGTAGTAGTAGTAGTAGTAGTAGTAGTAATAGTAGTTCGAGTATTAGTAGTAGTAGTTAGTAGGAGATAGTAGTAGTAGTAGTAGTAGTACTAATACTAGTACTAGTACTAGTACTAGTACTAGTACTAGTACTAGTACTAGTATGAGTAGTAGTAGGGCAACACGTGGTCTAGGTTATCGGGATATGATCCTGTGAGGTCCCAGGCGGGGGGGGCACTCCTAGGTGAAATCGGAAGAAATCTTAAGGGGGAGCGTCACTTCTGAATGAGACCGGAGGAAGTCTGAAGCGGGAGCCTCAGTTCTAAATGGAAATGGATTGAATTTCAAGGAATCACACAAAACATAAGACTGTCGCCATTTCTGGGCCTCTCAGATTTGAAAAGGTAGGAAGTCGCAAGCGGGAGGCACATTTCTGATAGAAATTGGAGGACCTGTCAAGCGGGAGCGTCATTTCTGAGCAAAATTGGAAGAAGTGTGGAGCGGAGGCCTTATTTCTGAGTGGAGTTGGAGGAAGTCTCAGGCGGGAGCCCCTGTTCTTAAGGGTTCCGCAGCTCATGTTTGAATTCCAGGGAATCATACAAATCATAACGCTGTCGTCACTTTGGGGCTTCTCAACCTTGACCCTGCAGGAAGTCTCAAGCGGGAGGCTCACTTCTGAGTGAAACTGCAGGAAGTCTTGAGCGGGAGCGACGTCATTTCGGACTGGAATTGCAAAAATCTGAATTGGAGGAGGAGGAGCAGCAGCAGCAGCAGCAGCAAAAGGAGGAACTTGTTGGTACGGGCGTGCCTATCGATTGGTCTTCTCCATGGGCGCGAATCCGTGTATTCTGATGCATTTGCCTATGTCTATGGATATGTGTTTTCTATATATATATATATATATATATATATATATATATATAGATCATTGTTTTTATATGTCTCTCTCTCTTTCTCTATCTCTCTCTCTCCCTCTTCTCTCTCTCTAGCTTGTTTCTCTCTCTCTCTCTCTCTCTCTCTCTCTCTCTCTCTCTCTCTCTCTTTCTAGGCACGAAACCGTATGCTTTTACAGATGGGCCTACGCACTGGCCCTCTCCAGGGGTACGAAACCGTCTATTTTATGTATACTGGCCCTCCCCGGTGGCACGAATCCGTGTGTTCTACGGTTGTGCCTATATAGTGGCTGTCCCTTGTGGCGCGAATATGAACAGTTTGACGTATGCGCCTATGTTATAGCCCTTCGGGATGGCGCAAACATGTGTTTGACGCATGTGCGTGCAGATTGGCTCTTTCCAAGAGGGACTCGTTGTTGTTCACGCTTCGCGAACCCCCACCAGCCCATCCAACAGACCCCAAGAGGCCCCAAGAGGTCCCAGGAACCACCAGGAACCACCAGGACGCCCCCGGATGCCTCAAGAAATTCCAGGATGCCCGAGGAAACCCCAAGAGTCCCCAGGAGGCCCCAGGAAGCCCCAAAGGCCCCAGGAGGCTCCAGGAGGCAACAGGAAGCCCCTCGCAGCGGGCCTGCTTGAGTCCATCTTGGGGTCTAGGGCCTCCCAAGGCCCAAAGGGTTCACGAGTATCCTCACTCAGGCCTTCGTCCCATCCGCGTGCCACGGCAAGCCGCTCATGGGGCCCAGGGCCTCCCAGGGCCCAAAGGGTTCGGGAATATTTTCTCACTCAGGCCTTCGGCCCATCCGCGTGCCACGGCAAGCCGTTCTTGGGACCCAAGGCCTGCCGATTCCAGAGGAGCTCCACTTCCCAGGGAGATGTATCATAATTCTATGTCAAGAATTGCCTTTGTTTCTGCTGAGTTCCGAGGAGATCAATTTTCCAAAAGGATCCTCATCAACATTCTATATAAA
>CAUYUJ010017497.1:206488-208988 GCA_963575745.1 Prorocentrum cordatum | reverse complement strand
CCGTTGGGCCCCGTGAGGGCCTGCAGGCGCATCCATCTCCGCGGTGATGCAACTAGGCTGGAACACCTGGTCCCCATCCACTGTGGCTTGTGGGGACGAGGCGCAAAATTGAATGAAGATTGACTTGCACTATCTGCACTCTCTTGTCCGTCTTGCCACGCATGCTGATCATCAAATGGCTGTATCACGAGATGGGGATAGCAACCGCGTGCGCAGCATCACTTGCTTCTGGGTCCCAATCGAGTTTTGCACTTGAGGCCGCTCCCAGCAAAGCGGACTGCCGAGCGTGGCACGTGTGCATGCATGCACACCACTTGCTGGAGGCGCGCGGCCACAACAACATGTATGTTCAGAGCCGGTCCTGCTGCGACGGACCAGCGTCCGGCGTGCGCGAGCGCGGATGGCACGGACTTGCACCGCGCGCGCGCACGCAGCGCAAGGGCTGCGCAGCGCCGGCGCGCAGGAGGCGGGCGCGCGCAGGCGGCGGGCGCGCGCAGGCGAGAGGTGCGAGGCCCCCTCCCTGGGTCGGAGGCACGGGCCAGAGGTGCACGCTGGAGGACCGCGTGGAGCTGCCGGCTGCTCTGCCAGCGTGTCGCACGAGGTGTGCCGGGACTGGGAGGACGAGCATCCAGGCATCCTCACGGGAGAGGCTAGGGGAACAAAAAGTGACAGAAACATAAAAACTCGGAGGTCCGCGCGGATTTCTCGGATCGGCGCTGGGGCCCCCCGGCGGCGCCTCCGGCGCCACCCCTGGGTGTCCAGCGCCGATCCGAGAAATCCGCGCGGACCTCCGAGTTTTTATGTTTATGTCATTTTTCGTTCCCCTAGAGGCAGTCACGAACGGGTCGATCGCGAACGGAGAGACCGAGCCCCTCGGGCGTGCAGGGTGGAGCTGTGCAGCCCTGGACCCCCCCCGAGTGATCTATGTGTGGCGGTGGCTGCTTTCGGGGTCCCCTGCCCCTTCCCGAGATCGGCAGGGGACACTTCCGGCAGAGCTCCGTGCGAGAACCCAGCCCTCGAGGGGCGCGGTGCCGCCCCTCAAGAGGTTCACTGTGGCCACAAGGCTGTCGTGGACGGGTCCAGGAGAGGCGAGGAGTGGTCCTCCATGCCCGCGCGAGCAAATGTCGATTTGTGGAGAGAGTTTGGACTGTTGAACAAAGAACTCGGTGTATTAGGGCCTGAGGCCATCCAGATCCTCCAAATCGAAGCGCACGCCACTCGGGCTCAGAGGCTTTGGATAGGCGAGCGGCTGTTGAGAGGCTATAGACACGCTGGTGAGCATGCCAAGGGATGGGCTCATCTGTGCGAGCACCCTTTTGGCACCAGCAGGCTTATAAGCATAAGTACAACATGGTATGTGACGCCCTCGAGTTTGCTGTAAGATTAGCCGCCAGTTCGTCTAACGTCGTCGATACGATCACTGATGTGGAACCAAAGTGGCCTCAAGAGTCGTTCCCCGAGTACGGCCGCCGACTCGATCCCTACTCCTCCTCTGATGCCTCCCCCTCCTCATCTGGCACTGTGCGAGCTGACGGGCCCAGAATCTGCTGACTTCGACGAGGCCCGCCAGGACCGCATTCGGAAGGCACGAATCCTGGGACACCATCTTGTGTTTCGTTCCATATGTGTAGGCTGCAGGCGGTGTGCTTCCTACGCGACGTGTAAGTTGTCAAACCTGGTCAAGGCTCCTTACAAGGGGTCCCAAGCTAGGACGGCCAGGGGTACTCTCGCAGTTGTGGGAGGGCCACCGCCCGACAGCCGGGGCTCCCATGTGAGCATTGTCTCACAGCGAGCAAGCATGCTTTCGTAGTGTCACCCATCCACAGGAGTCATGGACAAAATAATCCCAGCATCAATGCCTTCATCTTCCTCCTCCTCCTCCACCACCTCGTTCCTCCATCTCTCCCCCTGAGCCCTCCTCTCTCCACCCTCCATGTTCTGTCATCCGTTCTCTCCATTCCTGCTCACTCCTCTGTCCTTCCTCAGTCCTCCTCCCTCTGTTCCTCTGTCCCCCTCCCTCTCTTCCTCCCTCTCGTCCTCTGTCCCTTTTCTTCTACAAATACGAAATGCAGTACGCGCAGACGTGTGCCTTGCTCTGCATCTCCCGATCGCCCCCTTTCTCAGTAGTCAGACGCTCGAATACTCGAAGACCCCGTTCAACAGCGAGTGTTTTCGGGGGCGCGCAAACATGGATTAGCGATCCATGGATTTGGCGCGCGGTCGCCAAATCCATGGATCGGGGGAGGTGCCCTCCCCACAATGCGGCCGGTGCCGCCTCGCTCGGCGGCGGAAATCGACTACTTCCCACGGAAACGGGACCCGTCGCTAGCCCACGCCCCCTCAATCCATGTTTGCGATCGCCGGATGTTTCTGCCACGAGCACAGATGACAATCTCGCTGGCATTAAGTCGGGCGTGTCCCCCTACAGGGGGATTTTCGACGAAAAATAGAAGATGCCCCAAAAAATAATCCAAAAATAGTCCCAAAGTAGCCTGGGGAC
>CAUYUJ010017497.1:183310-198310 GCA_963575745.1 Prorocentrum cordatum | reverse complement strand
CTACTACTACTACTACTACTACTACTACTACTACTACTACTACTGCTAAAACTGAGACTGCTACGACTACTTCTACTGGTACGACTACTGCGACTACTACTGCTACTACTTCTACTGCTGCTACTACTACTACTACTACTACTCCTACTACTACTACTACTACTACTACTACTACTACTACTACTGGATTGGAAAGAAATCACCGCCGGCCTCGCCGAAAATATGCACTCGTCTGAGCGATGCCAAGTCGAACACACACACACACACACACACACACACATCCATGCCGTCCCTATATGACCCCTCATCCCGCATGGACCGAATACACGCCCCTGTAAGTTTGCACTCAGACTTACGGTTAGCGAACTCCGTGGCACCCACGACGTCGATTCGGCCGCCCGCCCTCACGGTCCACACCGGGCGAGCGCTTGCCAGGCTCTCGATCAGGTCCTCCAATGTGCTGTTCAGATCGTCGCTGGTCGACTGGCCCTCCCCAACAGCGACTGGGTGACTTAGGTCAGCGATCGATCGGTGGCCCGACCCTATCGGCAGACCCGAAGCAACCAAAATCGGACTGCTAGGAGGGGAGCTCGCAAATGAAGATCACTACTATGGAAAGAGATGTCCCGCTTGTTCTGCCAATCCGAGAGCCCGCCGCCACCGCTTCCGCCTTCGAGCGCGAGGAGAACGCCAATCAGCACAGACCACCAGGGGGCCTCATCTCCCTTGACGCGCTGCCTCGAGACCACACTCGCTTCTGCGAGAGGCCCGGCTCGATGCGCCTGCGACCTCCGAGGGGCTGCGCAGACCTGCGTGGCTCCCTGAGGGCGGCTTCCGGGTCGGCCCCCGGGGACGGCGGAGCCGCCAGACTGCCGAGACCTCGGCGGGCGGAGGCGTGCGCGAGGCTCGGCGGTGGCTCCCGCCCGTCTGCACCCGCCCCCCGATGGGGCAGCGTCGGTCGGCGGCGCGCCCAGGCGGGAAACGAGGAGCGGCCCCCGAGAAGGCGGCGGGGCTCCTCGGAGGCCCTCTGGCCCTCTGAGAAGCCGCAGGCGTCTGCGGAGAGGGCCCACGGAGCCTCTCGGGAGGCCTCGGAGGCCCTCCGAGCCCTCTGAGAATGCCTCGGGGCCCATCGTCGAGTGGGTGGCCAGAGCCTGGAGACGACGGACATGGATGGGCACGCGAGGCCTCCTGGTTGCAGCCTGACGCCCGTGGGTCCCCCAACTGCATGGGCATGCGAGGCCGTTGGGCCCCGTGAGGGCCTGCAGGCGCATCCATCTCCGCGGTGATGCAACTAGGCTGGAACACCTGGTCCCCATCCACTGTGGCTTGTGGGGACGAGGCGCAAAATTGAATGAAGATTGACTTGCACTATCTGCACTCTCTTGTCCGTCTTGCCACGCATGCTGATCATCAAATGGCTGTATCACGAGATGGGGATAGCAACCGCGTGCGCAGCATCACTTGCTTCTGGGTCCCAATCGAGTTTTGCACTTGAGGCCGCTCCCAGCAAAGCGGACTGCCGAGCGTGGCACGTGTGCATGCATGCACACCACTTGCTGGAGGCGCGCGGCCACAACAACATGTATGTTCAGAGCCGGTCCTGCTGCGACGGACCAGCGTCCGGCGTGCGCGAGCGCGGATGGCACGGACTTGCACCGCGCGCGCGCACGCAGCGCAAGGGCTGCGCAGCGCCGGCGCGCAGGAGGCGGGCGCGCGCAGGCGGCGGGCGCGCGCAGGCGAGAGGTGCGAGGCCCCCTCCCTGGGTCGGAGGCACGGGCCAGAGGTGCACGCTGGAGGACCGCGTGGAGCTGCCGGCTGCTCTGCCAGCGTGTCGCACGAGGTGTGCCGGGACTGGGAGGACGAGCATCCAGGCATCCTCACGGGAGAGGCTAGGGGAACAAAAAGTGACAGAAACATAAAAACTCGGAGGTCCGCGCGGATTTCTCGGATCGGCGCTGGGGCCCCCCGGCGGCGCCTCCGGCGCCACCCCTGGGTGTCCAGCGCCGATCCGAGAAATCCGCGCGGACCTCCGAGTTTTTATGTTTATGTCATTTTTCGTTCCCCTAGAGGCAGTCACGAACGGGTCGATCGCGAACGGAGAGACCGAGCCCCTCGGGCGTGCAGGGTGGAGCTGTGCAGCCCTGGACCCCCCCCGAGTGATCTATGTGTGGCGGTGGCTGCTTTCGGGGTCCCCTGCCCCTTCCCGAGATCGGCAGGGGACACTTCCGGCAGAGCTCCGTGCGAGAACCCAGCCCTCGAGGGGCGCGGTGCCGCCCCTCAAGAGGTTCACTGTGGCCACAAGGCTGTCGTGGACGGGTCCAGGAGAGGCGAGGAGTGGTCCTCCATGCCCGCGCGAGCAAATGTCGATTTGTGGAGAGAGTTTGGACTGTTGAACAAAGAACTCGGTGTATTAGGGCCTGAGGCCATCCAGATCCTCCAAATCGAAGCGCACGCCACTCGGGCTCAGAGGCTTTGGATAGGCGAGCGGCTGTTGAGAGGCTATAGACACGCTGGTGAGCATGCCAAGGGATGGGCTCATCTGTGCGAGCACCCTTTTGGCACCAGCAGGCTTATAAGCATAAGTACAACATGGTATGTGACGCCCTCGAGTTTGCTGTAAGATTAGCCGCCAGTTCGTCTAACGTCGTCGATACGATCACTGATGTGGAACCAAAGTGGCCTCAAGAGTCGTTCCCCGAGTACGGCCGCCGACTCGATCCCTACTCCTCCTCTGATGCCTCCCCCTCCTCATCTGGCACTGTGCGAGCTGACGGGCCCAGAATCTGCTGACTTCGACGAGGCCCGCCAGGACCGCATTCGGAAGGCACGAATCCTGGGACACCATCTTGTGTTTCGTTCCATATGTGTAGGCTGCAGGCGGTGTGCTTCCTACGCGACGTGTAAGTTGTCAAACCTGGTCAAGGCTCCTTACAAGGGGTCCCAAGCTAGGACGGCCAGGGGTACTCTCGCAGTTGTGGGAGGGCCACCGCCCGACAGCCGGGGCTCCCATGTGAGCATTGTCTCACAGCGAGCAAGCATGCTTTCGTAGTGTCACCCATCCACAGGAGTCATGGACAAAATAATCCCAGCATCAATGCCTTCATCTTCCTCCTCCTCCTCCACCACCTCGTTCCTCCATCTCTCCCCCTGAGCCCTCCTCTCTCCACCCTCCATGTTCTGTCATCCGTTCTCTCCATTCCTGCTCACTCCTCTGTCCTTCCTCAGTCCTCCTCCCTCTGTTCCTCTGTCCCCCTCCCTCTCTTCCTCCCTCTCGTCCTCTGTCCCTTTTCTTCTACAAATACGAAATGCAGTACGCGCAGACGTGTGCCTTGCTCTGCATCTCCCGATCGCCCCCTTTCTCAGTAGTCAGACGCTCGAATACTCGAAGACCCCGTTCAACAGCGAGTGTTTTCGGGGGCGCGCAAACATGGATTAGCGATCCATGGATTTGGCGCGCGGTCGCCAAATCCATGGATCGGGGGAGGTGCCCTCCCCACAATGCGGCCGGTGCCGCCTCGCTCGGCGGCGGAAATCGACTACTTCCCACGGAAACGGGACCCGTCGCTAGCCCACGCCCCCTCAATCCATGTTTGCGATCGCCGGATGTTTCTGCCACGAGCACAGATGACAATCTCGCTGGCATTAAGTCGGGCGTGTCCCCCTACAGGGGGATTTTCGACGAAAAATAGAAGATGCCCCAAAAAATAATCCAAAAATAGTCCCAAAGTAGCCTGGGGACGATTTTTGGAATATTGTCTGACCTTTTTGGGGCATCTTGTGGTATGTTTGATCTTTCGTCGAAAATCCCCCCTGTAGGGGGACAGGCCCGACTTGACGCTAGCAGCGTGCTGTTCCTGTGCCCCCTGGCCGCGCAGCAGGCGTCGGCGCACAGAAGCCGGGCAGGCAGAGGGCCCGAGAGCGGAGCACTGACGGCGGCACGCTCGGGCGGGCTCGGCAGCCCCTGCCCCTGCCTCCCCCCCCTCCCCCCCTGCCTGGCCCTCCCCTCCCTCCCCTCCCTCCCCTGCCTCCCCTCCCCCCTTCCTCCCCCCTGCCCCCCCCCTCCCCTGCCCACCTCCTCTCCCTCCGCCCCTCGTCTCCTCACGTCCGTTCCCCCGAGCTGCTCCCTCCGCCCTGGACCCCTCACTCCAGCCTGCCTCCTCCTCCTCCTCCTCTCCTCCTCCTCCTCGTCCGCCTCCTCCTCCTCCTCCTCCTCCTCCTCCTCCTCCTCTTCGTCCGCCTCCTCCTCGTCCTCCTCCATCTCCTCCTCGTCCCCGCCCTCCCTCGCCCCTCCTTCCCAAAAAACTAATTCTGCACTGCAACTGTTCTGCTGAAAGCCGAACTGTTTTTGGACTTGATCTCGAGATCTAGGAGCACCTACAGAGCTCTTAGGCATACCGTTGGATCTGGCAGCATCGAAAGCGTTAGTCTGCAACCTCGAGGGCGCTGATATCCTCCTCGATCACTCTTCAAACTGCAGCCTCGTTTGCCCTCCCCGTCATCCCTCCCTCCTCCTCGACCTCTTCATCCTCGTGCCTGCTGGCTCGAAGCAAACGGGAAGGAAACGGGTGCTGGAGCCTGGGGCCTTCCTCCGGGACCAGCTCTTCGTCCTGACTCGTCTTCTCATGGTCCCGGGACCATCGAGGCCCAAGGTAACCCGAAACGGCGAAAAAGCGGACCCGTTTCCCCCGAGGCCCGTTTCCTCGATTAGAAAGACGATAAATGTGAGCAGAAACTTTCGGAAGTCCAGGCGGCTTTGTTGGATCCGCGCTGGGGCCCCCTCCCTGGCGCGAGGAGCGCGCCAGTTGTGGCGCTGGAGGCGCCGCCAGGGGGCCCGAGTGCCGATCCGAGAGATCCGCGCGGAGCGCCAACAGTTTATGTTTATGTAGTTGTTTCTTCTTCGAAGCCCGTTTCCCTCAGGACCCGTTTCCTTGATGCCGAGTTCCCGTCCCTCCATCGAGCCTCTGCCAGCTCTGCCGGGCTCAGCTCCGGAGGCGGCGGAGACGGCCCACTGCGCCCAGACAGGTACTTCCCGAGGGCCTGGAGCTCCTCGGGAGGAAGGACCCGCGGTCCCACCGAGCAACGACTCAGTCCAGCCACTCGCCGCCCAGTGCTCTCGCCGTTGGCTGCATCTCCCCCCCCCACGCCTCTTCCTCCTCAGCCTCCATCTCCTCCTCCTCTTCCTCCGCCTCCTCATTCATCAGCAGCAGCATCAAAAATCGTCTTCGACGCCGTCGCCGTCGTCATCGTTAGCATGAGTATCATCATCATCATCATCATCATCATCATCATCATCATCATCATCATCATCATCATCATCACAATCATCATCATCATCATCATCATCATCATCATCATCATCATCATCATCATCATCACCATCACCATCACCATCACCATCATCATCATCATCATCATCATCATCACCCTGTCCATCACTACCATCAGCATGATCATCACCAACAACAACCTAGTCGTCGTCGTTGCCATCATCGATCAGCATCGTAGTCATCATCGCCGTCATCATGATCACCATCATCCTCAGCATCGTCGTCTTCAGCATCATCAGCATCATCATCATTACCATCATCGTCGATCTAGTCGTCGACGCCATCCCCATCAGCAGAAGCAGCCGCTTCTTCTCCTTCATCATCATCACTCTCAGTATCATCATCATCACCACCATCATTATCATCGTCGTCGTCGTTACCACCGTCGCCATCGAAATCGCCAGCGCCATCGTCGTCAGTATCACCATGAACCAGCTATTCCATCATCGTTAAAATAATCGGCTTCGTCATCGCGAGCATCATAGTCATGAGCGTCGGCATCACAATCGTCAACAATAAAATCATTGTGCTCGCCATCGTCATCATCATAGTCGTCATCATCATAGTCGCCAACATCATCGTCGTCATCGTCATAATCACCGTGATAAACATCCTCTGAATCACGATCATCATTAGCATCCTGAACATGATCATCGTCGCCAGCATCATTATAGGCATCGTCTCCGGCATCATAAACGTCATCAGCAAAACTCGATCATCATGAGTATAATCGGCAACGTGTTCTTCGTCAGCAACAGCACATCATCATGATCAAGCTCATCATCACCAGCACCATCACCATCATCATCATCATCAGCATGATCAGAGGCAGTAACAGTACATCATCGTCATCATCATTATCACCATCGTCGTCAACGCCGTCATCACCATCAGCATCATCATCGTCATTATTACTAATTCTATAACCATCAACATAGCCACCACCACCATCATCGTCATCACCACCTCCATTATCATCATGATCATCATGATCATCATCATCATCATCATCATCATCATCATCATCATCATCATCATCATCATCATCATCATCATCATCATCATCATCATTATCATCAGCATCATCACCATCGCCATCATCACGATCATCATCAACATCGGCGGCGTCGTCGTCGTTGTCATCGTCGTCGTCGTCGTCGTCAGTGGAAAAATCGTCGTCATCGCCATCGTCATCACCACCTCCATCCCGCGACCCATGTAGCGGTCCGAGGCGAACTGAGGAGGATAACCCTTTCACAGGGACAGGGAAGGGCGGAGCGGGAAGAGTACACACACACACTCTTTTGGCGTCGCGACCACGCGCGCGGCGGCGCGGCGTAGGTCAAGCCATGTGGGCGCGCGCGGGCCAGGCCAGCTCACACACACACACACACACACACACACACACACGCACACACACACACACACACACACACGCCCGCACACACACACACACACACACACACACACACACACACACACACACACACACACACACACACACACACACACACGCACCAACTTTTTGGCGTCGCGGCCCTGCGTGCGGCCACAGGGCGTAGGTCGGAAAACAGAGAAGCGCGCGCGCGCCTAAGCCAGCCCGAGCCCTCAGAGACCACTTGGGGCCTCGCAGCCGCCGGCAGCTATAACCGTCCGGGCACGGATGCCGGGGAGGGGCGGTGAGCAGCGTACCCGAGATGTTAATTAGGCAGGAAGAGGCGGGTCAGCGCATCATGTCCCGAGGCATGTGCGCGGACGAGGAGGGGGCCAAGGGACGCATTGGAGGAGGAAGAAAAAGAAGAAGAAGAAGTAGAAGGGGTCAAGAACTCTGGGAGATGCCCTGGCCCTGGCCATGAGATCTGCACACGCACCTGGCCCTCACCCTCCTCCTCGACGCCACCGGTTCTCTGCGCGCTGCCGATCCACCACGGCCCTCCCTGCCCCTCCCCGCAGACCCTCCGACCCGCCACGGCGGCCCCCACCTCCGACACCTTGGCGCCTGGGAGCCCCCGTGCGCTCGACTGGGGCTTGGACCGATGGGGACACGCACGGTGCGCGCGGTTTGCTGCATCGGCGCCGCAGGCGCCGATCCGAGAGATCCGCGAAATCCGGCGCCGATCCGAGAAATCCGCGCGGCGCCGATCCGAGGGAGGGGCCCGGCGCCGATCCGAGAAATCCGCGCGGCGCTCCGCAGGCTTCTGCACGGGCGCCTTCTTCGACTGCTTGCGTCAAGCCCCTCCGCACTCCCCTAGGGTGGGGGGGAGCCTTGATCTCCACCTCCTTCACGCGGAGGAGGCGGCGCGCGCCCTCCAGCTTCCGCGCCGCTTGGAGGTGCTCGTCCTCCCCCTCCGACAGCTGCCGGATGGCCTCCTCGGCGCGGGCCCGCTCGTAGTCCACCTCGCCGTGCATCTCCTGGAGCTCTGCGGTGAGCACGGCAACCTCGCGGGGAGGCCCGAAAACCATGCGGCTGGCGGACGGACAGGAACAGGTCCGGCGAGCGAGGCCGAACGGGAGGCGTCGAGAAAGCAGAGCGTCGCAGACGCCCCAAGTGAGCCCCAGAACGGCCCAAGAAACCGCCAAGATGGCTCCAATACGGCCCAAGAAGGGCCCAAGATGGCCCAGGAGGCCCTCGGAAAGGCTCAAGAGGGCCCCAGGATGGGCCCAAGAGGCGCCTGAGAGGGCGCCACGACGGCGGAAGAAATGCCGAAGACGGCTCAAGAAGCCCCCAGTTGGCCTCCAGAGGCCCCCAAGAGGCCCGAAGAGGCCCCGAGGCGCTTCCAACTGGCCCCGAGGAGGCCCTCAGTTGCCCCCTAAAGGCCTCCAAGAGTTTTGACACATGCATCCAAGACGCCTTCTGGAGGCCTCCAAGCTGCCTCCAAGACTCCCCCCGAGAAGCCCAAAACCGGCCCCAATGCTTCCACAGCGCTTACGTCTGAACACAAGCGCTGCAACACAAAAAGTTACCCCACGATTTCACATATTCTCCCGTCTTCGGTGTCCTTCGCGCCCATGATCTCACAAGGGCCCGCAGAGGACTGCGCGAAGGCCCCCCCCCCCAAAAAAAAACCATGGTTCCCAGCAGAAAAAGGCGATGCACAAGGCTTCCCACAAAGATTTGTGACGCTGACAGCTCTAGCACAACGCTTTTCAGAGAGTGCGCCAAATCGGCGAGGCGCCAACCCAAACAGGGCCAACACCTGGCCCAAAAGAGGATTTCCAACGACCGCCGAACATCTCCAACAACCGCCGAAAATCTCATCCTCGTCATGTTCCTCCTTTTCCCCCTCCCCGTCTTCCCGCTTCCTCCTACTCCTCCTCGCCCTCAGCATCCTGCTACTCCTGCCCCTCCCCCCCCCACCCCCCTCCACCTCATCATGATCCTCCTCCTCCTCCTCCTCCTCCTCCTCCTCCTCCTCCTCCTCCTCCTTTTCCTCCTCCTCCTCCTCCTCCTCCTTTTCCTCCTCCTCCTCCTCCTGTTCCTCCTGCTCCTCCTGCTCCTCCTGCTCCTCCTCCTCCTCCTCCTCCTCCTCCTCCTCCTCCTCCCTCCTCCTCCTCCTCCTCCTCCTCCTCCTCATCCTCCTCTCATCCTCATCCTCAATCCTCATCCTGCTCCTCCTCCTCCTCCTCCTCCTCCTCCTCCCTCCTCTCCTCTCCTCCTCCTCCTCCTCCTCCTCCTCCTCCTCCTCCTCCTCCTCCTCCTCCTCCTCCTCCTCCTCCTCTTCCTCTTCCTCCTTCTTTTCCTCCTCCTCCTCCTCCTCGTCCTCCTCCTCCTCCTCCGCATCATCATTCTACTCCGTTGTCTCCATTCCCAATCCTCATCATCATCCTCACCGCTCGCCGACGTCGCCGGTCATGACCGCCATCTCGCGCTTCTGGCAACAACGGACGCGTCCTGGATCGGCGGCACTGGCCGGAGGCCACTACAATATGGACAAACCTGCCGTCGTGTTTTTAATGATTCGATGGGGTATGAAAATGCCCGCCCCCGAAGGTGCCCGACCCGACAACGTCCAAGAACCGTCCAACAACTTCGAAAGCCCTCCTCGACCCCCGAGGAGGGCCGAGGACACCACTCAGGCGGCCCTGCCCCCCCCCCCCCCCCCCCCCCTCGTCGCCCCCCCCCACACACATATCTCGGCGCCCCAGCTTGCTCGACGCGCGGGCCCCAGGTCCGGACCGCCTCCCCTATAGGCTTAGAGCCAGCTTCTCGCCACGCGCCCCGCGTCGACGCAGGACGAGCAGCCGGCCGTCGGCCTCTGGGGGCCCTCGCCTGGCCCACGGACCCTCCAACAAGCACCGCCGCTCCCCTGCTTTCGGAACGGCGGCTCTTCAGCGGCGGCGACGAAGGCGAACAGCCCAAGGGCGGGCATGACACGTGTTCGCCCGGGGGCCTCGCCGAAGACATGCATCCTCAGCGCCCCTGGGGCTCTTCGCCTCTATCCCAGACGAGCGACGTCCTGACTTGTTCAAGTCGCGGTCCCCTGCAGTCGCGACCCTTTCCCCGAGACGGGTTTCTCATCCTGAGTCGTTTTCTGCTGGTCCCGGGGCCCGGCGAGGGCCCCCGGAGGCCGAACATGGCCAAAGACCTTCCGCCGTGATTTCCTCACGACGATCATGTCTGGGATCGCCTCCGAGATCTCTGGGCTCGTCGCAGGCCGAGGCTGCGCAGGGTCGCCGCGGCCCCGCTCCTGGCTCGGGGATCTCCTGACCCGGTCAATCAAGACCCGGGTCAATCAGGCCTTGCAGAATCCTGCAGAATGCTGTAAGATCCTGCACCCAAACCCGGGTCGATGCGAAGGATCCTGCAGGATCCTGCAGGACCCTGCGCCCAAGCCCGGGTCCATGCGACCCTGGCCCTGCAGGATCCTGCACGGTCGGGCGCTCTGGCCGACCCCCGTTTGCAGTGACCCCCGTCGCAACCAAGACATCCGCCGGTATGACTTTTCCAATCCGCGGCCCCATGGAGGTCCCGACCCCTTCCCCCGGGGTGGTTGTTCATTTCCCCGACCCGTTTTCGATGGCGCCTGGGCCCGAGAACGGGCCCTGGAAGCCGACAGCGAGGAACTTCGCCTGGATTGAAAAAGTCGCACCCTCGGATCTCTGGGTTATAACGTTTGAGAACATTACCCTGTGTCGTATCCAACCCTTTCTATACATGTGGCGATTCTACTCAGGACCGCTCAATGCTGACCGGCATCCTGAAGCACCCGCAGTGCGCAAGAAGAGCACCCGGCAGTGATTTCGGAAGAGCGCAGCCAGAAGAGGAACGGCAAATGTACCACATGGAAACGCAGGAGCGTTGAAAGAATCGGCTACACGCAAGAGTGACCCTGGGTAAGGGTGACCTTTGGTGCGCGGGCTTTGGGGGGGGCGCGGGGGGACCAAACTCAGGCGCGCGAGGCGCCACTATCGCATCGCAAGCGGTGATCGGGGGGCCCCACTGGGCCCGCACCAAAGGTCACTCCGGCGAAAGGTCACTCTTACGTCTAGTCGAAAGAAACGCATCCTGAAGCACCAGCAGTGCGCAAGAAGAGCACCCGGCAGTGATTTCAGAAGAGCGCAGCAAGAAAAGGAACGACAAATATACCACATGGAAAGACAGTCGGGAGCGGCCAAGGGGGGGTGTCCAAGAGGGGGGGGGTGCAAATCATGACCGGCGGCATGTGCGCGGCCCAGCGGGGGGGCCAGGGACGTAATGAAACAAGAAGAGGCGCCATGAAATCTGGGGAAATATCATGGCCCCCGCCATGATTCCCCCCCCCTCCCCTAGTCATCACCCCCCTCTTTTCCGCCCCCGAAATCAGATCCTCGGACCTCTGGGAACGCCGCGCTCCCGGCGGGCGGCCCCGGGCCTCCGGCGGCGCCGCGCACGCCGCGCCGGGCGGCGCCGCCTCGCCGCCCGGGCCTTAGGGAGGGGCGGCCGGGGCGCCGCTCGCGGGCGGGCTGCGCAGCGCTCGCGGCCCTGGGGCCGTCTGCTCCGAGATGTTTTTTTGTTTCCCACGCGTCATAACCCCGTGGTCCGAGGATATGTTTTTTTTGTTTTCAAAAATGTTCCTCGCTTTCGGCTTCCAGGGCCCATTTCGGGCCCAGGCGCCACCAAAAGCAGATCCGGGAAGAACCACCCACCCCTGGGGAAGGGGTAGCGACCTCTGGGGCCGCGGATTGAAAAAAACATATCGTCGGATGTCTGGGAACACTGCCGATGCATTCGCCTCTGTGGTCAGCGCGGGGTCACCCGAGCCTTGTGCGATGCGAATATGACCATTACAAAAAATATCAGCAACAAGGGGAGAGGAGGAAGGGCAACATGGCCCGAGAGCCGACGCTCCGAAAAATTGAAGCGGCAGGTTGCTTGTGGCTTAGGTCGGGCGTGTCCTCCTACAGGCGGATTGTGGACGGAGCATTATATATGTATATGTATATATACAACTCGAAAGTATAGCTTCATGCGAATACAAACATATACTTATATACATGCATACATACATACATACATACATACATACATACATACATACATACATACATACATACATACATACATACATATATGCATACCTACATACCTACATACATACAAACATACATACATACATACATGCATGCATACATACATACATACATACATACATACATACATACATGCATGCATACATACATGCATACATACATACATACATACACACGTACATACATACATACATACATACATACATACATACATACATACATACATACATACATACATACATACATACATACATACACACACACATACATACATGCATACATGCATACATACATACATGCATGCATGCATGCATACATGTATGCATACATGCATGCATACATACATACATACATACATACATACACATGCACCCATATATACACACACATACATACATTCATCCATACATACGGACATGCACGCATACATGCATGTTGCATGCATATATACATGCATACGTACGTGCGTGCACACATGCATACATGCATGATTGCATGCGTGCATACATATATATATATATACATACATACATACCTACATACATACCTACCTACCTACCTACCTACATGCATGCACACATGCATGCATACATACATACATATATACGTACATACAGACACGCATGCGTACATACATACATGCATATATGCATGCATGCATGCATGCATACCTACCTACCTACCTACCTACCTACCTACCTGCATACATACATACATACATACATACATACATACATACATACATACATACATACATACATACATACATACATACATACATACATATACATGCATGTACACATCACATCCCCATACATAAGGAGCTCCACCGAAGCCCCCAGTGGGACCGTCCGCATGCGCCCCAGAAACCCAATTTGATAGTTTCACCCACCCGATACAGCGCTTCGTGGCCCCACAGGGAGCTCCACCGAAGTCCCCACTGGGACCGTCCGCATGCGCCCCGGAAACCCAATTTGGCTTTTTCCCACACCCAGTGCAGCGCTTCGTGGCCCCATGGGGAGCTCCACCGAAGGTCCCAGTGGGACCGCCCGCATGCGTCCCACACACACCCTTGGGCATATTCATTCACCCAGTACAGCGTTTCGTGGCCCCATAGGGAGCTCCACCGAAGGCCCCAGTGCCACCGCTCGCATCCGTCCCACACACCCAATTTGGCATCTTCACGCACCCAGTACAGCGTTCCGTGGCCCCATAGGAAGCTCCACCGAAGGCCCCAGTGGGACCGTCCGCATGCGTCTTGGAAGCCCAATTTGGCTTTTCGCTCACCCAGTACAGCGTTTCGTGGCCCCATAGGGAGCTCCACCGAAGCCCCCAGCGCCCGCATGCGTCCCCCACACCCAATGTGGCACACCCCTCACATGCTTCGTGGCCCTATAGGAAGCTCCACCGAATGCCCCAGTGCCACCGCACGCATGCGTCCCCCACACCGATTTCGGCACACCCCTCACACGTTTCGTGGCCCCAACAGGAGCTCAACCGAAGGCCCCAGTGCCACCGCCCACATGCGTATTGGAAACCCAATTTGGCATTGTCACCAACCCAGTACATATTTCTTGGTCCCGTAGGGAGCTCCACCGAAGCCCCCAGCGCCCGCATGCGTCCCCACACCCAATGTGGCACACCCCTCACACGCTTCGCGGCCCCATAGGGAGCTCCACTGAAAGCCCCAGTGCCACCGCACGCATGCGTCCCCCACACCCATTTCGGCACACCCTTCACACGTTTCGTGGCCCCAAAAGGAGCTCCACCGAAGGCCCCAGCGACACCGCCCACATGCGCCCCCCACAGCAATTACGGCACAACCCTCACACGTTTCGTGGTCCCATAGGGAGCTCCAGCGAAGGCCCCAGTGCTACCGCCCGCATGCGTCCCCCCCACCCAGTACAGCGTTTCGGGGGCCCGCAGGGAGCTCCACCGACGGCCCCAGTGCTACCGCCCGCATTCGCCCGCCCCAACCAGTGCAGCGCTTCGTGGCCTCCATAGTTAGCTCCACCGACGGTCCCAGTGCTACCGCCCGCATGCGCCCCCCCCCACCCAGTACAGCGATTCGTGGCCCAATAGGGAGCTCCACCGACGGCCCCAGTGCTACTGCCTGCATGCGTCCCCCCCACCCAACCATAGGGAGCTCCACCGAAGGTCCCAGCGCTACCGCCAGAATGCGCCCCCTCCCACCCAATGCAGCGCTTCGTGGCTCCGTCGGGAGCTCTACCGACGGCCCCAGTGCTACCGCACGCATGCGCCCCCCACAACCAGTGCAGCGTTTCGTGGCCCAATCGGGAGCTCACCGAAGGGCCCCAGTGCTACCGCCCGCATGCGCCCGCCACCACCAGTACAGCGCGTCGTGGCCCCATGCGGGGCTCCACCGAAGGCCCAGTGCTACCGGCCTGCATGCTTCCCCCCCACCCAAACACCATATGGAGCTCCACCGAATGTCCCCAGCGGCAAAGCGCCAGGAATGCGCCCCTCCCACCCATGCGCGCTTCGTGCTCCGTCGGCGCTCTAACCGGCAAGCCAGTGCTACCGCATCGCATTATGCGCCCCCCCCCCCAAACCTGTGCAGCCGTTTCTCGTGGCCCAATCGGAGCTCCCCCAAGCCTACAGTGCTACCGCCCGCGATAGCGCCCGTCCCACACCCAGTGAAAAGTCGCTTTCGGGCCCCATAGGGAGCTCCACCGAAGGTCCCAGTGCGTGTGCCCGCATGCGTCCCGCACACTCATTTCGGCACACCCCTCACACGCTTCGTGGCCCCATAGGGAGCTCACCGAAGGTCCCAGTGGGTGTGCCCGCATGCGTCCCGCACACCCATTTCGGCACACCCCTCATACGTTTCGTGGCCCCAGAGGGGGCTCCACCGAAGGTCCCAGTGGGTGTGCCCGCAATGTGCCGTCCCCCACCCACCCAGTGCAGCGCTTCGTCGTGGCCCCATAGGGAGCTCCACCGAAGGTCCCAGTGGTACCGCCCGCATGCGTCCCCTCCCACCCAGTGCAGCGCTTCGTGGCTCCGTAGGGAGCTCTACCGACGGCCCCAGTGCGACTGTCTGCATGCGCCCCCCACACCCAGTGCAGCGTTTGGTGGCCCAATCGGGAGCTCTACCGAAGGCCCCAATGCTACCGCACGCATGCGCCCCCCCCACCCAGTACAG
>CAUYUJ010017497.1:133511-183210 GCA_963575745.1 Prorocentrum cordatum | reverse complement strand
GTCGTGGCCCCATAGGGAGCTCCACCGAATGTCCCAATGGTACCGCCCGCATGCAACCCCCCACCCAGTGCAGCGCTTCGTCGTGGCCCCATAGGGAGCTCCACCGAATGTCCCAGTGGTACCGCCCGCATGCGTCCCCCCCCACCTAGTACAGCGTTTCGTTGCCCCGTACGGATCTCCACCGACGGCCGGGACTGGTGTCCCCTGAGCCAATCCCCCAGTGACCCTCGTCGTCCGGTTTTCGGGCCACAGCTCGGATCTCCTGCGGCCGTTCAGGACGATCCAGGTACCCCCAGAACGCTCTCGACGGCAGGTGCAGCTGCTGGAGACCACCCCGAGTCCCGAGAACTTCCGAAAACGTTCCACAACTGCCCCCCCTTTAATTCACATCTTCTCATGGAAGCCTATCTTAGTCAAGATACTGGCGGATTAGCAGCAGACAGCAGCAGATAGCTGCAAATAAATAGCAACAACTAACGGCAATCGACTAGCGGCAAACACCGGCACGTGCCCCGCGCCGGCCGCCCACCAGTCACTTCCTGTATTCGCCGCTCGAGGCCGCGAAACCCCCCAGAAAGAAACTTCCGGTGAAGTGCAAGGCATCCGCAACAAAAAGAAGCACGATGGGTTGACTCCCCCCACGGCTGGCACTGCAAAACACAGTGCGAGCGCGGCCGCAAGAAACCTTCGAAAGAAACCCAACCCTGAAAACCGGCGCGGGAAGTGCACTGGAGGGGAAACCCGGAGCACTCTGAACGCAGCAGCTCCGTCAACGGCCGCGGGAAGTCGCCGCGCAGCGCGCGGAGCGAAGAAACCCAGGATAACCTGACGAAAAGCATGTGGTTGCTTGATGCGCGCCCCCACTGTAGCGCGCAGGATCGACCTCTGGAAGGCACGCTCCCCATGTGAGGCTGACTACCTACCAGACCACCCCAACCCAACCCGAAGACCCGAATTTCGGGTTGGGGGGGGGGGGGTAAGGGTTCCACACTTGTTTTTTCGATGTTTCCCGACCCCCCCCCCACTAGAAATCGAGGGTCAATCTGAGCCTTCGGGTTGGGTTGGGGTGGTTTGGTGGGTGGTGAGAGGCGCCCCCCCGCGAGAGCCCCTGCCGGGGCTTCACCCGTGCACGCTGTATCCCCACGCTGGGAGAGAGCGCGCAGCAATGGCGGGCCGGCGGCGCCACCTCGCACGCTGTACTGAGATCCGACGCCGAGAAAGAGGGTCACGGCACCGCGGGAGACCACGGCCAGAGCCCCAGACCCCTGGAGTCTGCCTCGTTGCAGGCCGGATCGATCTTTGAGGGTCCTGGGCGAAACGCCCGGTGTGAAAAACAACAAAAAAAAATAGTAATAATAATTACAACAAATAATGACAATGATAACACTAACAGTTAATAGTAGTGGTATTAACAAACAATGATAACAATAACTTAAAATAGCAATGATACTAGCGATAATAAGGAGAATAACCATAATCACAATAATAAAACGAATGGTAATGATGAAAATAATAAAAATAAAAACATAATAATAATCACAATGCTAATACGAATGATAAGAATGACAAGAATAATCACAATAATAATGATGATAACAGCAATAATAATGGCAACGCCAGGGCCTCGGCGACCGGAACAGCTGCCCCTGGGGACCCCCCCGCTGGCAGCACGGCTGGGGCCCCGGCCCCCCTCCGCCGCTGGCGCGGCGGGCGCGCCCGCGGGGCCAGCCCGGCCGCCCTGCCCGGTGTCGCCGCGCGGCGCCGCGGGCGCGGCGGGCGGCGACGGCTCCGGCCTCGTCTCGGGCGGAGGAGCCGGACCCCCCTCGAAGCATGAAAAAATCACGGAGGAAGGCTTTTCGCAATGTGGCCCAGCCGTCCTGTGGTTTCCGTCCTCGTTTGGAAGAGACAGCGCCCCGCGTCTCACTCCTCCGCCTCTTCCTCCTCCGCCTCCTCCTTGTCCTGCTCCTCCTCCGAGTCCTCCTCCTCCCTCCCTCCCTCCCTCCCTCCCTGCCTGCCTCCCTCCCTCCTCCTAGTCCTGCCACTGCCTTCCGCACCAATCCCCTCGCACTCTCCGTGGCCCCATGGGGACCCAGGGACCTCACCTGACTTCAGGGCCATCAAAAAACGCCTCAGGGTGAAAAGCCAGTCAGCCAGTCCCAGGAAATGGGTCGAGGCCGGGGGGGTCGAGGCCGGGGGGTCTGGAAAACGAGGGCATGAAAAGCGCCGCCCTGCTCCCCCCACACAAGAAAATGCCAGTCGAGTTTGCGTTCAAGCGGCGTTCCTCTCTCGCGCCGAGGTCGCTCCCTTCTCACGCCGAGGGCCTCGTTCCCAGCGGAGCGGAAAGCGCCCTCGGCGTGAGAGGGGAGGGCCGCTCGAGCGCAAACTCAACCGACATGTTCTTGTGTGGGGGGCTGGGGGCGCTTTTCATACCCTTAGGTCGGGCATGTCCCCTATTGGCGGATCTTGGACGAAAAATCAAAAATAGTCAGAAGATACTCAAACATAGCCAAAAAGAATCAAACATACGGCCCGATACGATTCTTTGAGTATTTTTGAAAAGTCCTCCTGTAGAGGGACAGGCCCGACTTGCTCATGCCCTCGCTCCCCAGACCCCCGACGTCAGAATGTGCTCGCAACGTCGACCCCCAACGATGTGCAGCGAACTTCTGGCTGCTGTGCGTACCGCGCTCGGTGCTCACATGGTGACTACCTCCCAGACCACCCCAACCGGACCCGAAGACCCGAATTTCGGGTTGGGGGGGGGGGGTATGGTTCCATGTTTTGTTTCGGCAAATTGAAGCCTTCGGGTGGGGTTGGGGTGTGGTTTGGTGGGTGGTGATCCGACGATGTGCAGCGAACGACTGGCTGCTGTGCGTGCCGCGCTCGGTGCTCACAGGGCGGGCATACCCCGAGCGGGGCCGGACCGCGGCCCCATGGAGGGCAGGGAGGGGGCGCCGCGCGAGGAGCAGGGCGGCCTGGCGGGCTGTGCTTAGGTCGGGCCTGTCCCCCTACAGGCGGATTTTGGACGAAACAAATTATGTACCAGGACAATATCAAAAAAAAAATCGAATAGTATTATCTTTTTGAACTTGGAAAGACTTCGATTCAAAAAACACGTATTTTACGCGAATGCGTGAGTCCTGTAAAATTCGCCCGGAAGTCTCGGGCGAGAGCGCGATTCCTAAGCAAATTACGAGGAGGTCCCAGGCGAGAGCGCGATTCCTGAATGGCGAGGGCGTGGCGCTTAGACAAATTGCGGAGAAGTCACAAGCGAAAGCGCGAGTCTTCGAGAAATTGCAAGGAAGTCCCTAGCGAGAGTGCGGTTCCTCAGTAAAGTGTTCGGAAGTTTCACGCTGGAACCGTTGTCGTGGTAAACTGGGGGCCAGGGGCACAGTTTGAGGAACAGTTTCTCTAATTCGAAACAGGGTGCGAACCCTGGGAAGGGGCTCTCCACTTGAAAAAGCACATATGTTACAGGGGAAGAGGGCTCAACAATAATCATTCTTCAGTAGTGAGAATTCACAACAACAACAACAACACCAAGACCAGCAGCAGCAGCAGCAGCAGAAACAACACCAACAACAACAACAACAACAACAACAACAACAACAACAACAACAACAACAGCACCAACAACAACACCAACAACAACAACTGGCACGCGTGTCTTGCATTCTGTATACCCCAACCCTCGAAACCTGCCCACTTCGTCTTCGATCGCATACCCTTTGGGTGGGAATATCTTCCTTGTCGGCCACTGACTGATAAACTGCGAGAAACTCTCGAGCGAGAGCACCGTTCCTGAGTTCGGGGGCCTCTCTGGCCAGAGGCTCTCGGAATCCATATTGAGAAATGTCGAACGGGAGCCCTTGTCGCCGTGTCTAGGCCTCCACCAATTTGCCTGAATTGCGAGAAAGTCTCGAACGACAGCGCCAGTCTTCAGTTCGGGGGCCTCTCTGGCCAGGGCTTTTGGGAACACATTTGGAGGAAACATCCAAAGCCCTTGTCGTCGTAGTTGGGCCTCCACCTGTCTCGAGCGAGAGCACCGTTCCTGAGATCGGGGGCCTTTCTGGCCAGGGTTTCTCTGACTAAATCGTGAGGAAGTACCGAACAGGAGCCTTTGTCGTCGTGGCTGGGCGTCCGCCACCTTGACTGAATTACATAGAAGTCTCGAAAGGGAGCGCCGTTCCCGAGTTCGGCGGCTTCTCCTGCCAAGGTGTCTTTGGGTAAAGTGTGAAGAAATGTCGCGCGGGAGAGCCGCTGTCGTTGTAGCCCAACCTCCAAGGCCACACATTTACAATCAGGCCCGCGCGCGAGCGGGAGCCTTCACAAAATTGCAAGCGGCGTCAAAACATGACCGCGCGGAAACTTGTTTTCAGACACCATCCATTCCAAGTCCCTACACATGAGTACTCAACAACAGCATCAACAACAGCAGCAACAGCAACAACAACAACAACCGCAGCAGCGGTAATTAAAACAACAACAACAACAGCAGCAACAACAACAACAATACCAACACCAACAACAACAACAACAACAACAACAGCAGCACCATCAACAGCAACAACAACAGCAGCAGCAGCAACATCAACAACAACACCAACAGCAGCAACTACAACAACAACTACAACACCAACAACAACAAAAACAACAGCAACAATAACAACAACAATCATGTTAAAACTGCTCGCCCTTATCTGCTCGAGTGTCCAATAACGCATAGTTCCAAAACAATCGATACCCGCCCTCTTCGTCTTCGATCGAACCCTATTGGGGGGTATACTTTTCTTCCATGCAGGCCAGGACCTGGCAAGCGGCGGGGCGGCCGCGGACCGTCGGCCTGGCCAGCGGCAGCGCTGATCGGCGGGGCGGCCGCGGACCGTCGACCCGACCCCCAGAAGGACGGACAGGGGACCGACCACGACGACGACGACGACGACGTCGACGACGACGGCGACGACGACGACGACGACGGCGACGACGACGACAACGAGCGAAAGCGAGAGCGAGAGAGAACGACAGCAGGGCTACGAAGGACACGAAGTAGGCCACGAAGGGCGACAGCGGGGACACGAAGGGAATGCGAATGGGGCCACGGAGAGCGCGAACGAGCGGGGGCCACGAAGGGCAGATAATGCGGGGGCACAGAAGGCAACGAGGGGGGCCACTGAGGGTAGCAACTGGGCCACATAGGACAGTGAGGGGGGCACAAACGGCGACAGCGGGGCCACGAAGGACATGCACATGGGGCCACAACGGGCGCGAACGAGCGGGGGCCACGAAACGCATATGTATGTTGGGCCGCGGAGGGCAAGGACGGGGCCACTGAGGGCAGCAATGGGGCCACGACGGGTGGCAGCGAGGGGGCCACGATGGGCGACAGCGGGGCCACGAAGGGCATGCATATGGGGCCACCACGGTTGCGAACGAGCGGGAGCTACGAAGGGCATACATATATGGGGCCACGAAGGGCAGCCAGGGGGCCACGAAGGGCTGCATCGGGGCCACGATGGGGAGCAAGGGGGTCACGAGGGGCTGCAACGGGGCCACGAAGGACTGCAACGGGGCCACGAAAGGCAGCGGGCCAAAAAGGGCTGTAACGGGGCCACGAAACAAAGCGAGGGGGCCACGAAGGGCTGCAACGGGGCCACGAAACAAAGCGAGGGTGCCACGAAGGGCTGCAATGGGGCCACGAAACAAAGCGAGGGGGCCACGAAAGGCTGCAACGGGGCCACGAAACAAAGCGAGGAGGCCACGAAGGGCTGCAGCAGGGCCACGAAGGGCAGCGAGATCCTGATTCATAGGTAATATGTGAGGAAGTCCTAAGCGTGAGCGCGACTTCTGGGCGCTTGGGTGTCGGGAGCGCGGCGCTTGAGTAAATTGCAAGAAATTCCTCCGCAAGGACACCATTCGTCAGTAAATTGCAAGCGAGTCTCCAGCGAGAGCGCAACTCCAGAGCGCCGGGAGAGCAATTCCTGAATAAATGGTCAAGAAGTGCCAAGCGAGAGCGCGATTCCTTAAAACATGCCTGGAGGTCTCGGGCGTGAGCGGGGTTCTGGCGAAGCTGTGAGGAAGTCTCAGGCGGGAGCCGTTGCTGACCATCAAGACACTCCCTGATTTGCTTATAAACAAAAAACGGGTGCGAACGTCGAGGGGCACACTTTGACCGAGAGCAACAATAATTGTTCTTCAGAAGTGAGAGTTCAACAACAACAACAACAACAACAACAACAACAACAACAACAACAATCATTTTACCCGAACGCTCAGTGTTCTCCCCAGTGCCAGGGTTTTCTTGCGACACCAGCCAATACCCCCACTTCGTGGGGGGGCCGTTCAAGCTCTACCAAATATCCAAACGACTCTTCGAGACCACCCACACCCAGCTTCCCGCCCTATGACGTTGGGACACTTCACTTCGTGGCGTGCGGACGACCCTGGCTACTACACTGGCGTGGGGTACACACCCACAGAGGTTGATCACATCTGTTACATATGATGTGGTACACGGTACACGTGAGATGGTACGCAGTGCCAAGATAGTGCGCAACCGTTGTTGGAGAAGTTCAAAGCACCTGAAGAAGTAGCACGCAAAGACCCTTTTGACAGAAATGTTTAAAAAGTGGTGTGTTTCCTATGAATCCGCAAGAGCGCGCGGAAGGACATTTTGACAATTTTTTCTTAAAAAACCATTGGGTTTTTGATGTTTTTATGTTAAAATCGCTACGAAACCTAAGGTTTTGGAAGGATTTCGTCTTGCGAGCGCGAATGTCCACTTTACCTTATTTTTTGCAAGGGATTCTTGAAATTTGATCAACTAAGAACAAGAATTTTCATTTTCTATTGTTTTTTGCAAGGGAAAACGAGCGTCAACAAAAAACCGGATCCGGGGGTAATCCACTTTTCTGAAGCTTTCGCAGAAAAATGATGAAAATGTAGCTGCGGCCTAGGTTTTGGGCGGGGGGCGTGCACCAGGGGGTCCAACAATAATAATTCTTTAGAAGTAATAGTGTTCAAAAACAACAATCAGTTTAAGACTGTTCGCCCTTATCTGCTCGAGCGTCCAATTACGCGTATTTCCCAAACCCTCGATACCCGCCTTCATCGACTTCAGTCGAACGCACGAAGGGCAGCGAGGGGATCACGAAGGGCTGAATCGGGGCCACAAAGGAGAGCGAGGGGGCCACGAAGGGCTGCAACGGGGCCACGAGGGGCAGCGACGGGGCCACGAAGGGCAGCCAGGGGACCACGAAGGGCTGCAACGGGGCCACGAAACAAAGCGAGGGGGCCACGAAGGGCTGCAACGGGGCCACGAAGGGCAGCGAGGGGGCCACGAAGAGCTGCAACGGGGCCACGAAACAAAGCGAAGGGGCCACGAAGGGCTGCAACGGGGCCACGAAAGGCAGCGATATCCCGATTAGGTAATCTGTGCAGGAGTCCTAAGCGTGAGCGTGACGCCTGGGTGCGTGGGTGTCGGGAGCGCGGCGCTTGAGTAAATTGCATGAAATTTCAACGCAAGGGCGCTATTCGTCAGTAAACTGCAAGCAAGTCCTCAGCGAGAGCGCGACTCCAGAGCGCCGAGAGAGCGATTCCTGTATAAATTGTAAGGGAGTCCCAAGCGAGAGCGCGATTCCTGGATAAAATGCGAGGAAGTCTCGGGCGGGAGCGGGGGCCCTGGCTAAATTGTGAGGAAGTCTCTGGCGGGAGCCGTCGTTGTTGTAACCCGGGGGCCAGGGGCGCAGTTTGAGCATCGAGGGGCACACTTTGATTAAGAAAAAAATGCACGGGTGAGGGGGGGCCAACAATAATTTTTCTTCAGAAGTGAGAGTTCAACAATCATTATAAGACTGTTCGCCCTTATCTGCTCGAGCGTCCAATAACGCGTATCTCCCAAACCCTCGATACCCGCCCTCTTCGTCTTCAATCGAGACCCTTTTGGGTGGTATACCTTTCTTCCCTGCAGGCCGGGACCTGGCAAGCGGCGGGGCGGCCGCGGACCGTCGGCCTGGCCAGCGGCAGCGCTGATCGGCGGGGCGGCCGCGGACCGTCGACCCGACCCCCAGAGGGACGGACAGGGGACCGACCACGACGAGGACGACGACGACGACGTCGACGACGACGGCGACGACGACGACGACGGCGACGACGACGAGCGAAAGCGAGAGCGAGAGAGAACGACAGCAGGGCCACGAAGGGCACGAAGTAGGCCACGAAGGGCGACAGCGGGGACACGAAGGGAATGCGTATGGGGCCACGGAGAGCGCGAACGAGCGGGGACCACGAAGGGCAGATAATGCGGGGCCACAGAAGGCAACGATGGGGCCACTGAGGGTAGCAACTGGGCCACGAGGGACAGTGAGGGGGCCACGGCGACAGCGGGGCCACGAAGGGCACGCACATGGGGCCACAACGGGCGCGATACGTATGTTGGGCCGCGGAGGCAGGACGGGGCCACTGAGGGCAGCAACGGGGCCACGAAGGGCAGCGAGGGGGCCACGAAGGCGACAGCGGGGCCACGAAGGGCATGCATATGGGGCCACCACGGGCGCGAACGAGCGGGGGCCACGAAGGGCATACATATATGGGGCCACGAAGGGCAACGAGGGGGCCACGAAGAGCTGCAACGGGGCCACGAAGGGCAGCGAGGGGGCCACGAAGGGCTGCAACGGGGCCACGAAGGGCTGCAACGGGGCCACGAAGGGCAGCAGCGGGGCCACGAAGGGCATGCACATGGGGCCACAACGGAACGGGCGCGACTCCTGGGTGCCCCGGTGTCGGGAGCGCGGCGCAAGAGCAAATTGCAGGAAATTCCAGAGCAAGGGCGCTATTCGTCAGAAAATTGCAAGCAAGTCTCCAGCGAGAGCGCGACTCCAGAGCGCCGGGAGAGCGATTCCTGTATAAATTGTGCGAGAGCGCGATTCCTGGATAAAATGCGATGAGTTCTCGGGCGGGAGCGGGGGTCCGGGCTAAATTGTGAGGAAGTCTCAGGCGGGAGCCGTTGAACATTATTTATTCTAAAGAATAATTATTGTTGGGCCCCCTGGTGCGCGCCCCCCCTGCGCCGCCTAGGCCGCAGCTACATTTTCATCATTTTCGTGAGGAAGCCTCAGGTAATTCGATGTGATCAAGATCCGGTTGTTTTGTTGTAATCCGCTTTCCCTTGCAAAAAACACTATAAAATGACATTTCTTGTTCTAATATAATCAAATTTCAAGAATCCCTTGCAAAAAATAAGGTAAAGTGGACATTCGCGCGCGCAAGACGAAATCCTTCCAAAAGCTTAGTGTTCGGAGCGATTTTAACATAAAAACATCAAAAAACCAATGGTTTTTCAACAAAAAAATGTCAAAATCTCATCCCGCGCGCTCTTGCGGATTCGTAGGAAAACCAACACTTTTTAAACATTTCTGTCAAACGGGCTTTTGCGAGCAACTTTTTCGAACTTCTGCGACAACGGTTGCGCACCTGCCAGGGCCATCATCCCTGTCAAATAATACCATGCGGGACACATTCGTTTTTTCTTCGCGCGCGCACGCCGTCGTCGTCGGCCGCGGGGCCCTGAA
This sequence comes from Prorocentrum cordatum, assembly GCA_963575745.1. Taxonomy (NCBI): domain Eukaryota; class Dinophyceae; order Prorocentrales; family Prorocentraceae; genus Prorocentrum; species Prorocentrum cordatum. The sequence continues at coordinate 173,644 of CAUYUJ010017497.1, read as the reverse complement.
TAGTAGCCACGGTCGTCCGCATGCCACGAAGTGAAGTGTCCGAACGTCATAGGGCGGGAAGCTGGGTGTGGGTGGTGGCGAAGAGTCGTTTGGAAATTTGGTAGAGCTTGAACCGGCCCCCCCACAAAGTGGGGGTATTGCCCGCCTCCTATGAAAACCCTGGCACTGGTGAGAACGGAGTGTCCCCACGTGCTAGTAATTGTTGTTGTTGTTGTTGTTGTTGTTGTTGTTGTTGTTGCTGTTGTAACCCAAGGGCCAGAGGCGCAGTTTGAGCATCAAGACTTTCCCTGACAAAAAAGAGGGTGCGAGCGTCGAGGGGCACACTTTGACTTAGAAGAACAATATGCACCGGCGAGGGGGGATCAACACTACTCATTCTTCAGGCATGAGAGTTCAACACTCCGTCCTGATTGTCATTCGACGCGAGGGAGCGCCCTCTTCTGAGATAGAGCACGGCCCTCGGCGGCCCGCGCCGGCTCCTCGGCGGCCCTCGGCGGCGCTGGGGAGCCCCGCGCAGGCGGTCGTCGTCGTCGTCGTCGGCGGCGGCGGCGTTGTCGTCGTCATCGTCGCCGTCTCTGAGCCGCGACCAGGGCCTCCCGGCGGCCTCCAGGCGACCGCGGAGCCGCTGCTGCACCAGCCCCAGCGTCTCGAACTTGGCCTCGCACGCCGGCCGAAGCTGCCCGGCGGCGCGCCGCAGGCGCTGCACGCTGGCCTTCAGCCGCGGAGCATCACCAGGAAGCAGCTCCTGTGGGATGTGAAGGGGGTCCTCCTCCTCCTCCTCCTCCTTCTCCTCCTCCTCTCCCTCCTCCTCCTCCTCCTCCTCCTCCTCCTCCTTCTCCACCTCCACCTCCTCCTCCTCCTCCTCCTCCTCCGTTTCCTACTGTCCCTCCTCCTCCTCCTCCTCCTCCTCCTGCTTCTCCTCCTCCTCCTCCTCCTCCTCCTCCTCGTCCTCCTCCTCCTCTTCTTCCTCCTACTGCTGGCTCTGAAGGGGGTCCTCCTCCTTCTCCTCCTTCTCCTCCTCCTCCTCTTCCTCCTCCTGGTCCTCCACCTCCTCCTCCTCCTTATCAGTATTAGTAGTAGTGTTAGTATTACTCTGTGTATTAGTATTGTTGTTATTACTCGTATTGTTAATATTGCTAGTATTATTAGTAGTCGTATTATTATTGTTGATATTATTATTCGTAGTAGTATTCGTATTATTATTAGTAGTAGCATTAGTATTACGATTATTAGTACTAGTATAATGCATACCATTATTATCAGTACTAGTATTATTACTATTAGTAGTATTGTTAGTTTCTTAGTAGTACTACTATTGTTATTCCAAGTATTAGTATTATTCATATCATTATTATCATCAGCATTAAAGTATTATTGCTAGTATTAGTATTAGTACTATTCGCATTAGCAATATTATTTTAATATTAGTTTTGGTATTACTAATATTATTATGGTTAGTACGCTTATCATCATTATGTTCAGTAGTATTCTTATTGTTAGTAATTTTAGTAATACTTGTATTGCGTTCATTATTAGTATTATTAGCGTTACTATGATTATTAATAGTAGTAGTATTATTGTCATTAACAGCATCAGCATCATCATCATCAGCATCATCATCATCAGCATCAGCATCATCATCAGCATCAGCATCAGCATCAGCACCAGCATCATCATCAGCATCAGCATCAGCATCAGCATCAGCATCAGCATCAGCATCATCATCATCATCATCATCATCATCATCATCATCATCATCATCATCATCATCCTCATCCTCATCCTCATCCTCATCCTCATCATCATCCTCCCCCTCCTCCTCCTCGTCCTCCTCCTCCTCCGTCTCCTACTGTCTTCCTCCTCCTCCTCCTGCTCCTCCTCATCATCATCCTCATCCTCCTTCTCCTCCTCCTACTCCTCCCCCTCCTCTTTCTCCTCCTCCTCCGTCTCCTCCGTCTCCTCCTCCTCCTTCTCCTCCTCCTTCTCCTCCTCCTCCATTCCTTTCCTTATAAATAACTTCTCCCTGTCGCACCCCGAGGCAAGTTTTTAGGGCGGACCGGGCGTTTCGCATGAGATTTCCTCACCATCTACGACTCTGAAGCTTAAAAGTTGGCAACAGCTTTAAAGATGGAGGGCGGGCAGTTTTCAAAATGTAGCTCTCGCCTTCGCGCCGCGCACACTCGTTTAAACAGTTGCAAGAATTTCACGGGTTGGGAGCGGCTTCTTTTCAAAATGTGGCTCTCGCCTTACCGCGGCGCACATTTGTTTTCAACATTCGCAAGAGTTTCACGGATTGAGGGCGGCTTCTTTTCAAAATGTGGCTCTCGCCTTAGCGCCGCGCACATTCGTTGACAATATGTTCAAGAGTTTCATGAAGTCCCATCAGCAACGTATCAGAACAGGCGCTTTCGAAGGATTTAGGACAATGTGGGTGCAATAGTTACGTTGATTCTCTGTGTTGAAGTCCTAGGAAGGGCGATCTGGCACGATTCAGAATCGTCGAGGCACAACAGTCGGGTTGATGCGTGGCGTTGGAATCCCGAGAACCATGTGTTGGCAAGCTCCAGGGCCTTCAAATGGGCGTCTTCCAACGAGGCAGTTCCATCAATGCAAATGAACCGTTGTAGGGGCCTATGAAGAGAGAGCTTGGAGGGAGGGTTTACTCCAACATCGTTGATGACTCTTGGGTTTACACTGGTCCTCCTCCTCCTCCTGATCCTCCTCCTCCCCCTCCCCCTCCTCCTCCTCCTCCTTCTCCAGGCCCAGACGATTGTTGTCTGATCAAGCAACAATTACTGGTCATCAGAGGCCAGCGCGCAACTCGCAGAATATTAATGAGATAACAACTCTGCTGGGGCACCCAACTCAAGAAAAGCCTGGACGAGGGTAGGGAAGTGATGCTGCGTCTGCGGTGGGCCCGGCCTGTTCCATCGCCTCCCTGTTCGCGCTGAACTGCGTCGAATCCGTGTCGAATCCTCGCCGAATACGCGCCGAATCTGCGTCGAGCCCGCGCCTGATACAAGAAATGACCGCCCTTTACAAGACAGACTGGGCCACCCGAATAGACAACATTGGGGTGGGCGGGCAGAAAAAAGCCCAAGAAAAATGCACGCCCCAAGCCACGTACATGAATACGGCCCCCAGCTCGAGGACTGCCCTCATGCTACGAACGCTCGAAGAATGTGATCTCTCAAAGCTGGTATAAATTCGTGCGTGCGTAGAGTCACCACGCTACCATAAGGAACGCTGAATACGGAACGAAGGGGCTATTCTGGCCACGGCGAGCCTCGGCCACGAAAAGCTTCCCCGGCATAGATCCAACGAATGGACCGAAAATCAAAGCTTCTCCTGATCCATGGTGGTCCGACCCTTACTTCAGCGACTTGACTGTACACTCCCCAGCTCGCGGGATCTCTCTCATGCTACGAACGCTCGCAGACTGCGCTCTGAGAAAGCCGACGAGAACTCATGTGCGCGGCCGTTCCGATCGGCGCGCGCGCGGAGTGCAAACGATGGGACTGCTCGTGTGCGGAACGGGGCGTGGGGTGGCGGGAACTGAGGCTGGAAAGAGTGTGTGGGACGGGGAGCGGAAATCGGAGCGGGCGGCGGAGTGGCAGCTGGCCTGAGGCGGGAATGAGATTCGGAGTGGGAGTCGACAGCCGACCGCGAGCCGACGGGTAGCCGACAGTGGACAGTGAACGGTTGACGGTGGACAGTGAACAGGGAGGGGTGGACAGCGGACAGCCGACGGTTGAGAATGAATGGACAGTGGCAGCGAGCATTGGAACCCCTGTCTATAGAATGAAAGATGGGGTCTGGGCTGGAGTGAAGCAGGAGTGGGAGCCACAGCACTGGGAACGGGAGTCGGAGCTGTCTCCCCAGGAACGGGGAGTGGGCACGAGACTGGCGACCAGAAGCGAGAGCGGGAGCGGGCTCTGGAACTGGACCGGGCGTGGCAGCGGGGCGAGGGAGCAGTGCCTGGAGAGCGAGGAGCGGAAGCTGGAGCGGGGAGGCGGGCCGCGCACTGCGAGGCCCAGTCCTCGGCAGGCCCCTCATCCGCCTGGCGGCGGGCGCCGCGCACAGCACGCTGCCAGGCATCAGGCCGGCAGGTGGCGCGCAGAGGTTCCCCACCACCCTCCCGCGCACGCCTCGAACGCACGACTGCGCGGCAGCGGAGCGAGCACGGCGGCCGTCACGTCCTGGCCCCCTCAACCCCCCCCCGCCACTGGACTGACCTGGGCTTCGGCCACCCAGGAGTTCTGACGCGTCCGAAGGGCAGCCGGTAGACATGAACTGGATGGTGCTGTCTCAGGATGTTCCGGGCCATTGCCCTGAAGTTGGCCGACTGGAGGTGCATGGGGGGGGCCAAGAGGGGCGAGGGAGGGGGTGAAGTGACCTCAGCGTGACCTTGGGCACAGGCGCCTGGAATACAGTCACCCTGCTCCTGGGGGTGTTGCCGGTGGCGCTCCTTCGGCTCGCTGCCTGACGTTATCAGGCATAAAAAACGCGTCCTCGAGTCGTCGCCACGGCTGAATGTGTGTGCTCCGAGGGCGAGTGGTACCGGGCGCTTGGCCATACAACATGCTGGTGCGTGGAATCCTCTGCGTAGAAATGGGCATGTACGTCGGAGAAGGGAGGAGGGCGCGGCACAGGGAGGAATAATGCCGCTGCCCGAGCAACGCCCTGGATTCATCCATGCCAAAGAACAGCCTGTGTCTCCAACGCTTCCTCCTCAGAACCATGCCCTGGCGGTCTGCGAATCAAGGTGCCGTGCGCTCGATGCATGGAGTCGGATGGTTTGGACGTAAAATCTCGCTACAGCCGAGGAGCTGGTCGTGGTCTTCGAAGCGGGGTGGGGCGCAAATGTATGTATCTCGCCACCCGAACGCTCATCGCAAAAACACCGCGTGCCTTGTAGGACGGGTCTTTTCCGCTTCCGACTCGCTGGGGTGGAGCGAGGCTTATCCTGTTCTTCTCTGCCTGGGGGTGCGACCCTACACGCTGGCGGGGCCCCCTTCTTCCCTCCGCTCCTTCTCTTCCGAGGGGCAACGTTCGAGGGGGACCAGCTCGGGGGGGGGGGGGGAAGCATCGACCTGGGCCCCCGATGGCGAATCCGCACGCTCCTGGGCGGGGTGGGCCAGCGGGCCCAGCACTTCCCATGTTTTCCCGTATTTTCCTGGGAGTCGACGATGAATTGTGTGCGTTTGTGTGTTTGGTTTTCCCCCCGAAAGTGGGCCCAGCGCGGGTCCAAAGGGCCCCCGCTGGCCACGACCGAGCCCCGCTCCCTGCCGGGGGCTCTCCCCCCCTGCACTCCCGCTCGGCACACGGCCCGCCCGCCCCGACGACGGCGGGCCGGAGCGGCCCTCGTCGAGGCCTGCTTGCCAGGATCCATGACAGCCCAAGAGGCCACACTCCTTACTTGCCCATCGGAAGCTTACACTTCTAGCATCTACGACGTTTCGGCCTTCGCGGCGTCACGGACAGCTTCGTCCTCAGGGTCGGCGGCACCGGCCGTAAGGCCTTCGCAATCAATCACAGCGCAAAGGCTTCCCTCGTTTGTGGCATTACTGATCCAAAAGATGTGTATGTCGTGCTTTCTGGGCGGCCGAAAATGTAGACCTCCATGGATTGGTATGGCCCTACGCAGCAGGCTTGATGCATGTCGGGCATACTGCGAGGGGCCTCGATGGTTCCCCCACACATGGAAAAGCCTCGATGCATTCCGGGGCCAATGCGCGGGGCCTCGATGTTGTGGATGGATGCATGCAACAGCCCCGATGTCTACGATGTGTTAACCGTCCTCTATGCATTTCGGGGGGGCAATGCGCAGGGCCTCGATGATCTGTTCGATTGTACGCAGTACCCCGAAACGTTTTGGGTATAGTGGCTGTTGGGGCCTTATGCAAGACCTTCGACGGATTCCAAATGGGGACTCGATGTTCCGTTTGGTGAGGACATACATCAACCGAAATATCAAGTGTTGGCATGGGCCCTCATCAATATACCGTTGCCCAAATCTTAGCCTGGTTAACCGCTAAGGCTAAGTTGCGGCGTATTCCCTTCGGCGTAAAAATCGGACTGTAAATTCGATCTGGGTATTCACGTCGACGGTTTAGCTGGAGGTCAAGTTTAACCTCGGTGTTCACCTCGGCGCTTGATCGGGCCTCAATTTGACCGCAGGGTCGACATCAACTTTGGCATCGGTGTAATCGGGCCTCAGTTTTGACCTCGATGGCCTGTGAATAAATCTCCGTTGGGCTCATTCCTGATGTCGGTGATCACCCCCGCGCTTTAATCGGACCTCGAGGTCGACCTCAGTATTCACAGTAGTAGCGTTGAAATCAGACATCGAGTGTGATCTCGGTCTTCACCTTCGCGGGTTCGTCGGACTTCAACGTTGACCTCGGTATTCGCTTCAGCGCCAAAACATAAGTACCTCATTTGTTTACGTATATATGTACCGTGGCGAGAAACATAAACATCTATGTTTTCCTCGGCACGAAAACTAATCTTTATTGTCGCTTCGAGTTTTACCTCAGCGTCACCGTCAGCCGACGACCTGGGCCCCAGCCCTCATCCCGACCCGAACCCTGGCCCGCAGCCCAAAGCCTCACGCTAGCCATATCAGTAGCCCTGGGCCGTCCTACGTCGCTGCTCGATCCCCTGGTTTAGCCTGAGCCTCGTCCCGAAGGCCCTGGCCGACAGCCCCAACACCTACCTCGCCCAGGCCTCAACCCAAACCCGATCACCTCAGCCGCGCCACGTCGCCGTAGCCGTGCCCCTGGCCCCCAGGCCACCCGGCAGGCCAGACCGCAACCGTAACTCCACCACCAGCCCCACGCCCGAGGCCGCAAGCGCACGGGGGCGGGAGTGGGGGCACGCAGCACAGCTGCATGAAGCACGGGCACGTGGCAGCTCGGGCGTTCTGCATTCTCCGCGGTCAGACGAGCTCACTCGCCCACGAGACCCCCGCGCCGACCACGGAAGACCCCAAGCACCCGACCGGCCGTCGAAGGTTCAATCCTATGTGGGGGATGAGCGAGACAGCACGGCGCATGGCGCGGCCGCTGCGCAAATTAGACTCGAGCCTTTCCTCGCACCACCGACATGACGCTCAAGGCCCCTCGCGCGCAAGAGCTGGAATGCGCGAGGCCTTCGGGGCATACTCAAGGGATCGTCAACATATGTCTGGGAGCGCCGCGAGAACGTTAGAGGCCTTCTCATGGTTCAAGCCAAACAAACATCTAGGTCTTTATGGCGCATGCAAAAAAAGCATCGAGGTAATTTATAGCGCTTAAAATTGTCCTGGCGAAGGACCCAATCATATGCAAATGGGAATACCGCAGGGCGCGTGGGACAAAGGAAAGGGACCCCCCCTATGCGGCCACGAAGCGCGGGAGGGGCGTGCCAGAATCGGCGGGGGGCCGCATGTGGAAATACCCCTTGGGGCCTTCGGTGGAGCTCCCTATGGAGCCGCGAAGCTTGCGAGAGGTGTGCCGAAGTGCACCCACTGGGGCCTCGGTGGAGCTCCCCATGGGGCCACGACCACTGGGGCCTTGAGGTACACATCGAACCAAAGTATAGCTCGTGGAGAGGGTGTTCGCGTCTCAGAGATAGATACACACAAAGCCCCCGATCCACTGATGGCCGCGAATCGCTGTGGATTTAGCGTCCCAGGCCTCTCGCGCGACATCTGCGGGAGAGATCCAGGATGTGCCAGGGTCCGCCGCTGCGTTCCCCGGGGTCCAGGCTGGCAATAAAGCAGAAACAGAAGTCTGCCCGAACCCTCAGGGAAGAACTGCCTACCCATGCCAACTGCCGACCTGACCCTGATAGAGCAGCCAGCCTGTTCCAAGCTGGTCGCCAACGCTGGTAGCAGCAGCTGCCGCAACTCCTCTAAGTCTCGGGTCACGGCCTCCACCTCGGCGGCCAAGGAGGAGAAGGAGGAGAAGGAGGAGGAAGAGGAGGAGGGGGAGGACGGAGGAGCGGGGGGGGGAGGAAAAGGAAGAGGAGAGGAAAGGAGGGAGAGATAGGAGGAGGAGATGAGAGGAGGGAGGAGGAGGGGGAGGAGGGGAGAAGGCGGAGGAGAGGAGGAGGAGGCGGAGTGGAGGAGGGCGCGGAAGATACGAGGCGGAAGGAGGGAGGAGGAGTGGGGGAGGAGAAGGATGGAGAAGGAGGAGGCGGAGGCGGAGGCGGAGGCGGAGGAGGAGGAGGAAAAAGGATTAGTAGGTAGGAGAGGAGGAGTAATGGGGAGGAGGAGGAGGAGGAGAGGAGTAGGAGGAGGAGGAGGAGGAAGTGGAGGGGAACGAGGAGGGACGGATGGACCGAGGAGAGGAAACAAAAGGAAGCGGACGGACGGACGGACGGACGGACGGACAGACAGATGCATGGATGGATGGATGGATGGATGGATGGATGAATGGATGGATGGACGGACGGACGGACGGAGCGAGGGAGGGAGAGAGGGAGGGAAGGAGGAGGAGGAGGGAAGGAGGAGGAGGAGGAGGAGGATCCTCCCTTCTCACCCGTCCTACCAATGGTAGCGGTGGTGGAACATCGGCCCATCATGAAGGGCGCACCCCCGCGGGCGTGGCGCGCAGGCGGGCCGATCCCAGGTCGACCCCGCAGATCCGATCCTCAGAGGAGGAAAGTCGAAGGACATTGAACAGCATAAACATCGACTTTCGGAGGTTTGCCAACGCCTGGCGCCCCCCGCGCGCGACTCGGGCGTCGAGGCGCGGAAGCGGAACCCCAGCGCTGAACGCTCGCGCTGCAAGGGAGGCCATCGTACTGATCAGCGAATCCACTTCACCATTTGGCGTGAATCGCCTTGGCCCAGAACGCGGTGCGCGCAGCGCGGCCAGTCTTAACAGCCCCCACGAGGCCAGCTCTCGCGACCCCGCCCAGAAGTCTTCCGACTGGAGACTCGGAACCGTTTTGGGGGGTCGTCGGGCGGCGGCGGCCGCGGCGCCCTGCCGGCCGTGGGTTTCTTGGATCGGCGCTGGACCCCCTTCCGGCGCCTCCGACGCCGCTCCTCGCGAAGCTCCGAGAATCTATGTTCTATGCAGATTTATGCTCCTCTAGGGAATGTGCCCATACGGCCACCCTTGCCTCGTTGTCGCCTTTCTGGGCCTTCTGGGAGGCCCCCGTCGCCACCGCCAGATTCACCTCGACATTCTGGTCAGCACGTGCCCTCGGAGAGGTCCGGGGAGTGGCAATATCGGTACCTTTTTTGTGGGGGGTCCCAAATGTGTCATCGGTGTTCTGGCCGGCTCGATCCGATTCGGCATCGTTATTCTGGCCGGCTCGCTCCGACTCGATCGATTTCTCATGTTCGGATCATTCGACATGGCCCGACGCCTGCGTGGCGCCGTCGTGCATCCTGGCGCGGCCGATCCGACCTCGATCTCGACTCCGTTCCGATGGCGCCCGACCTGGCACACATGTCGGTCCGATCCGATGTCACATGTCGGGTCGACGTGGGATCGGCCCGCCCGCGCGCCTCTCCCGCGGGGGTGCGCCCTTCATGATGGGCCGATTTTCCACCACCGCTACCATTGATAGGACGGATGAGAAGGGAGGATCCTCCTCCTCCTCCTCCTCCTCCTCCTCCTCCTCATCCTTCTCCTCCCTCCCTCCCTCCCTCCTTCCCTCCCTCCCTCCCTCTTTCCCTCCCTCCCTCCCTCCCAACCTCGCTCCGTCCGTCCATCCATTCATCCATCCATCGATCCAATCATCCATCCATCCATCCATCCATGCATCTGTCCGTCCGTCCGCCCGCCCGCCCGCCCGTCCGTCCATCTCCTCCTCCTCCTCTCCTCCTCCTCCTCCTCGCCTCATCCTCCTCCTCCTCCGCTCGCTCCCTGCTTCAACCTCCTCCTCCTCCTCCTCCTCCTCGCTCCTCCTCCTCCTCCTCCTGCTCCTCCTCCTCCTCCTCCTCTCACTCCTCCTCCTCCTCCTCTCCTCCTCCCTCCTCCTCCTCCTCCGCCTCCTCCTCCTCCGCCTCCGCCTCCTCCTCCTCCTCCTCCTCCTCCACCTCCTCGCTCTCCTCCTCCTCCAACCCCTCCTCCTCTCCTCCTCCTCCTCCTCCTCCTCCTCCTCCTCCTCCTCCTCCTCCTCCTCCATCTCCTCCTCCTCCTCCTCCTCCTCCTCCTCCTCCTCCTCGTCCTCCAGTCCTCGTCCTCCTCTCCTCCTCCTCCTCCTCCTCCTCCTCTCCTCCTCCTCCTCCTCCTCCTCCTCCTCCTCCTCCTCCTCCTCCTCCTCCTCCTCCTCCTCCCCCTCCCCTCCTACCTCCTCCTCCTCCTCCTCCTCCACCTACCTCCCTCCTCCACCTCCTCATCATCATCAGTATCACATCATCTTCCTCCTCCTCCTCTCCCTCCTCCTCCTCCTCCTCCTTCCTCCTCTTCCTCCTGCTCCTTCCTCCTCCTCCACCTCCTCCTCCTGCTCCCCTCCTCCTCCTGCATGCTCCTCCTCCTGCACGCTCCTCCCTCCTCCTCCTCCTCCTCCTCCTCCTCCTCCTCCTCCTCCTCCTCCACCTCCTCCCCTCCTCCTCCTCCTCCTCCTCCTCCTCCTCCTCCTTCCACCTCCTCCTCCTCCTCCTCCTCCTCCTCCTCCCTCCTCCGCCTCCCTCCTCCTCCTCCTCCTCCTCCTCCTCGCTTCTCTCCTCCCCGCGCTCTCCACCTCCTCCTCCTCATCATCATCCTCCTCCTCTTCCCTCCTCCTCCTGCCCTCCTCGCTCCTCCAATCTCCTCCTCCTCCTCCTCCTCCTCCACTTCCCCCTCCTTCCCCTCCTTCCCCTCCTCTCCCGCCTATGGCAGTGGTGGAAAAGTCGGCTCATCCGCGAGGGTGCGCCCTTGAGGCCCGCGCCTCCGCCAGAGTCAGCGCGAGGCTGGCGCTGCGCCGCTCGCCTCGCGCACGGCGGCGCGGGCCGAGCTGAGGGATGCCAGCGATGACAGCGGGTGCACAGGGATCCACAGAGGGGGAGGAGGAGGAGGAGGAGGAGAGGAGGAGGGGAGGAGGAGAAGGATGGAGGAGACAAGAAGTGAGGGAGGGGAGGAGAAGAGGAGGAGGAGAGGAGGAGGAGAGGAGGTGAGGAGGAGGGGGAGGAGGAGAGGAGGAGAGGATGAAACGGACAGGGGGGCGCGGACGGACGGACGATCGGGACGGACGGACGGACGGAACGGACGCATGCTGCATGGATGGGATGATGGATGGGATGGATGGATGATGGATGGATGGAATGGAGGATGGATGGATGGATGGATGGAGGGATGGATGGATGGATGGAAGGATGAAGGCGGAGGAAAGGGAGGAGAGACAAGACGAGGAGGAGGAGGAGGAGGAGGAGAGGAGGAGGAGGTAGGGAGGAAGGGAGGAGGGAGGAGGGAGGAGGAGGAGCGAGGGAGGAGGGGAGGAGGGAGGAGGGAATGAGGAGAGAGGAGAGAGGAGGAGAGGAGGAGGAGGAGGGAGGAGAGAGGAGGGAGGAGGAGGAGGAGGAGGAGGAGGAGGAGGAGGGGGAGGAGGAGGAGGAGGAAAAGGAGGAGGAGAAGGAGGAGGAGGAGGGAGGAAGAGGAGGAGAAGCAGGTCGTTGAGGGGCGACGATCAAAGGCGAAGCCGGAACGAGGACAACATCGGGCAAGGATAGATCGAGGATCTGACATCCGGCGGCTCTGTAGGGTGTGTCGGGCGCCGCGGCCTTATCAGAGCGTTCCCGAACTCTCTGAGAGCGTTCTGGAATGCTCTGGAACCAAATTAACCTCGTGCTAACCCCATCCGATGAGCAGGGATCCACCGATCGTTGAGGGGAAACGGTAGGGAGGAGGAGGAGGAGGAGGAGGAGGAGGAGGAGGAGGAAGAGGAGAAGGCGGAAGCGGAGGAGGAGGAGGAGGAGGAGGAAGTGGAAGCGGAGGCGGAAGCAGAAGCGGCGGAGGAGAAGGTAGAGCTGGAGGAGGAGGAGGAGGAGGAGGAGGAGGAGGCGATGACCCGAACGTTCTGGGGGGACTGGCACAGGAGGGAAGCATCGACCAGAACTCGGCGATACATCGCCGACAGATCGGCGACAGGCCCCCGACAATGATAGAGAACCCGCACGCTCCTGGGAGGGGGGGAGTAGTGGGCTCCTGCCGGCGATCAGCGGGCGCTCTCGAGGGTCGACGCATCCTCCCCCATGGACCTATCCCCCCTCCCGACGTTGCCCCTGGGTGTCCCCAGGCGGTCGGATCGGGAGAGCGGAGAGGAAGACGAGGAGCGCGTTTCTTTATTCTCGGCGATAATGGGCATGACGGGGGGGGGGGAGGGGGGCCCGGGGGGGGGAATAATGTAACGCCTCCCCCTGGCCGTGTGCCCGATGCGCACGGCAGTGCCCGAAGCGCACTGGGGGGGAGGGGCATTACGTCAGAAGGGGGGGATGGGGCCGGGGGGCTATAATGCCCATTATGCCCCAAGCAATAAAGAAACACGCTCGAGGCTGAGGAGGAGGACGACGAACGACGATGATCGAGCCTCCCTTCCTTCGCCGTCCGATCCTTCCCTCGCTCTCCCCCTCCGAGCGGCAGGTGGCGAAGACTGGGCGGCAGGTGCGAGGGAGGAGCGCCGGGGAGTGGGAGAGAAGAGCGGAGGGGGCAGGGGGCAGGGGAGAGCGCAGGAGGGAGAAGGGCGCACCACTTCGGGCAGACGATCCGTCCAGGGCCCTCGGCCGCACGTGCCGAGCAGACCCGCCTCCCAGAGCGGGAGGCGCCAGAGTCGTGGGATGACCTCCCCCCCTTGGCGCCCTCCTCCTCCTCCTCCTCCTCCTCCTCCTCCTCCTCCTCCTCCTCCTCCTCCTCCTCCTCATCCTCATCCTCCTCACTCCTCCTCCTCCTCCTCCTCCCCCCCCCCCCCTCCCCCTCCTCCACCTCCCTCCTCCTCTTTCTCCTCCTCCTCCTCCTCCTCCTCCTCCTCCTCCTCCTCCTCCTCCTCCTCCCCCTCACAGGCGGCACGAAAAAAAAGTGGCGGCTGGTGGCGATCAGGCCCCACCGGGGGGCGCCCCTCTGCGCCGCCCTGCGGAGCGAGGCGCCGGCCTTGGAGCGCGCGCCGGCGTGCGGGCCTCCTGGCGCCCAGCGAAGAGAAGGCGCCGCCGTGGGGCACCCCCCCCGCGGCAGCCCCGGAGGCACAGACAGCGGAACGGGTGCCAACCGCTCGCGCGGCCCGCGAGCAGAGGCAGGCGCTGGAGGCGTGGAAAGGGGCACCAGAACCAACTCGGGGGGCTGCCTCCATAGGGGGGAAGATGATCCCAGACTTCGGTGTGGATGGTAAGACTTCGGTCAACTCGGAAGCCAGGTTCCATAGGGGGATGGTGATCCCAGACTTCGGTGTTGGTGGTAAGACTTCGGTCAGCCTGGAAGCACCACCACCGAGATCGGGATCTTCTTCCTTCGGTGGCGGCACACCGCCGATGTTGGTGTTGGCGTCAACCTCCAGGCCTGCGAGGCGGCACCACCCCACAGGGGGGGTGCAAGGGCCTCCCCGCGTGGCCGAAGGGGCAGCAGGGCCCAGCACCAGAGTCCGCGCAGGCACGGACACGCCCACCCGCTCCGCCCGACCCCCCCCCCCCCAGCCGGCGGCGCCAGGAGGCCCCGTCAGCAGAGGAGCCAGGCAGGAGCAGGGGAGGTGCAGGGGCCCTGCCACCCCGCCGCGCAGGAGGGGACTCACTCCCCCCCTGGGGGGGGGGGGGGCCGACTGCGGAGAAGGCGAGCAGGAGCTCCCGGAGCCAGGAGAGCCCGTGCCCCGGACGAGCCAGGGGGGCCCGCACGCGGCGGAGCGGGCCTGGGGCCGTGCAGCAGGCCCCGATCTGCCAAGGTGCTTGCCTGGTGGCGCGCACCTGAGGGGCAGAGGAGGCAGCAGCGGCGCCAAGGGGCAGCGCGGGCCTGGGGAGGAGCCACCGAGGGGCGTGGGGGCCAGCCCGTGCTCGGACAACGTCGGATTGTAGGGACGAGCAGTGTCGTCGTCGTCGTCGTCGTCGTCGTCGTCGTCGTCGTCGTCGTCGTCGTCGTCGTCGTCGTCGTCGTCGTCGTCGTCGTCGTCGTCGTCGTCGGGGTACGTCGGTCCCTGGCGCTGGTTAAAGATGTCCAGCCAGGTCTGGCGTCGGTGTCAAGCGTCGTCTGCTTCCGTGGCGAGGCGATGGTAGAAGATGCGCCTGACATTCGCGCCCGTAGCGCCGTGGTCGGCGCCGAGAATGTCGTCAAGGCAGAAGGTGAGAGCGTGAAAGCTGTATGCCAGAGTCAGCCGAGTGGTCCCGGTCAGGGCGTGTGGCATGGATCGCAGCGCCTTTGCACGCAGTCAACGTGTAAACCTGATAGGGGACCTTGGTCCGCCGTCCCCAGGGTCCGAGAGCGGGTCGGCGCTAAGCGACCCGAGTAGGGTGAACCAAGCAAGCACCGATTGCCCAACGTGCCCAGAGTGGGACGGCGCGACGGCCTGGTGAGAGCGGCGGCAGCCCTGGGCCGCGAGGGGCCGCGGCAGGAGCACGCTTGTCTGGCGTCTGTACTGCGGCGTTGCCTTCATCGGCGGGGGGGCCTGGCGGCCTCCGTCTTGATGAGGATTCGCTTCTGTTTGGTACTCCAGATTTCGTAATAAAAGGGAGGGGGTCTGGACCCTCCAACACAAGCCATTTCAGACCTCCCCCGTGGGAGAACCCTCCAAAACATCGTCCCCAGACCCCCCCAGGCCCTCCAAGATAGCCTGAAAGAGACCCCCCCCGAAATGAGACCCCCCTCCCTTTATCACGAAATCTGGGGTACCCGTCACCTGATCGCCTTGGTGGTGTGGTGGTTTGGGTGTCGTAGTCGGAGGTCGCGCAGTCGACGGTCGGTCGCGGGGGGTCGCTCTGGCGGTCGGCGGACGGTCGGACGGACGGTCGTCGGACGGACGGTCGTCGGCGGCCATCGGGCAGTCGACCGACGGTCGTCGGCGGTCGTCGGCACGAGGACTGGCTGGAGTGCTGGCCCCGGCGGCCGCGCTGCGGAGGTCGGTCGTCGGACGCTGGTCTGTCGGAATGCCAGGCTGACGGTTGCCATCGTCAGGGAGCGGGAGATCGGCCGTCGGTCGTCGGAGGGGGTCGGCGATCGGCGGACGCTCGTCGAACGAACGTGGGCGCCCACGCCATGCCCCGCTGGAGCGCAGGCCTGGTGACCTCAAGCACCAGTGGGGTTAGTCGGACGCTCGGCGGAGGGGTCGCGCTGGACCGCGGTGGGAGGACTGACTGCCGCTTGGGCCTGGCGGCCCTCGTGGCTGGCGTCAGTGGGAGTCGGCGGACGCTCCCGCGGAGAGCCGCTGTGGACCACGTCGTGAGCTGTCTTTCCGTACGATGCAGCAGGGAGTAAGTTTTTACACCGCATTGAGCATAGAGTATCTGCAAAGGGAACCTAGGTGTGTAGAACCTGCTCACTCTGCCCACGTCTGCAGGAATGGCCAAAACCTGCGGAACGCCATTGTAAGATCATACATGCGGGCGCCGCATCTTCCTCCTTCTCCTCCTCCTCCTCCTCCGCTTCCTCCTCATCCTCCTCATCCTCCTTCTCCTCCTCCTCCTCCTCCTCTCCTCGATCTCCTCGTTCTCCTCCTCCTCCTCCTCCTCCTGCTCCTGCTCCTCCTCCTACTCCTGCTCCTGCTCCTGCTCCTCCTCCTCCTCATCATCATCCTCCTCCTCCCTCCTCGTTCTCCTCGTTCTCCTCGTTGTCCTCGTTCTCCTTGCTCTCATTGTTCTCCTCGTTCTCCTCCTCCTTCTCCTCCTCCTCCTCCTCCATTATTTTTCCTCATAAATAACTTCTCCCTGTCGCACCTCGAGGCCAGTTTTTAGGGCGGGCATGGCGTTTCGCCTGAGACGTTTAACGATTGTATGACTCTGAAGCTGAAACATTGGCAACGGCTTCACAACTGGAGGGCGGGTCGTTTTCAAAACGTGGCTCTCGCCTAGGCGCGGCGGACATTCTTTTTCAACATTGGTAACACTTTCACACATGGAGGGCGGGTCGTTAACAAAATGTGGCTCTCGCCTCGGCGCGGCGCACATTCGTGGTGAAAAGTGGCAAGAGCGTCACGGATTGAGGGCGGGTCGTTTTCAAAATGTGGCGCTCGCCTTAGCGCGGCGCACATTCGTTTTCAACATTGGCAGGAGCTTCACGGATTGAGGGCGGGTCGTTTTCAAAATGTGGCTCTCGCCTTAGCGCGGCACACATTCGTTTTGAAAACTTGCGCGGGTTTCGCGGATTGAGGGCGGTTCCTTTTCAAACTCTAACTCTCGCCTTAGCGACGCGCACATTCGTTTACAAAATGTGCAAGAGCTGCACGGATTCCCATCATCAAAGTACCAGAACAAATGTGTTGGAAAGGTGCAGGATTACGCAGGCGCAACAGTTACGTCGATTCGCTGTGTTGCAGTTCCAGGAATGACCTTCCAGCACGATTAAATATCGTCAACGCGCAATAGTCATGTTGATCCGTGGCGCTGGAATCCCGAGAACATTGTTGTGGCCTGCTTCAGGAGTCTTCAAACAGTTGTCCCCCAGCGAGGCAGTTCCCTCAATGGAAATGAACCGTTGTAGGGGCCTGTGAAGAGCGAGCTTGGAGGGTGGGTGTATTCCAACATCGTTGATGACTCGTGGGTTTACACTGGTCCTCCTCCTCCTCCTCCTCCTCCTCCTCCCCGTTCTCCTCCTCTTCCCCCCCTCCTCCACCTCCTCATCCGCCTCCTCCTCCTCCTCCTCCTCCTCCTCCTCCTTCTCCTCTTCCTCCTCATCCTCCTCCTCCTCATCCTCATCCTCGCGCTCCTCTTCGAAGAGAGAGAGAGAGAGAAAGAGAGAGAGAGAGAGACAGAGACAAAGAAGTCCGCGAAGATCGCAGCATCGCGACACACACCCTCACGCGCCGCTGCTCAGGGAAGTGCTTGGGAGGCCCGAGTCCTGGCGTGAGGTAGCCGGCCCCCGTTCCACTCCACTCCACTCCACTGCAGCGGTATACGGAGAACCTCCGCCCGAGGATTTGGAAGACACCTGTCCGAGTGGAGGGGCAAAGCCCGCACACGGACGGTGCAATTAGGGGAACAAAGACTGACGTAAACGTAAAAACTCGGAGGTCCGCGCTGGTTTCTCGGATCGGCGCTGGAACCCCCTCCCTGGCGCGCGGAGCGCGCCAGGGGCGGCGGCGGATGCGCCGCCAGGGGGGTCCAGCGCGGATCCGAGAAATATGCGCGGAGCTCTCAGTTTTTACGTTTGTGTCGCTGTTCGTTCCCCTGGCACTGGCAGCTCCGAATGCGCACAGGGGAAAGACCTGCGCTGGCAGCCCCGGTGGGGTCGAAGTCGCTCGGAGCACGCAGACGAGGAGCACCCGTCCCCCGACGCTGGCGCGGCCTGCCCTCCCGCCCCGACTGGGGCAGCTCAGAACCTCCCCTGACCCCCGCCCTCCGCCTCCTCCCTCTCCTCCTCCTCCTCCTCCTCCTCCTCCTCCTCCTCCTCCTCCTCCTCCTCCTCCCTCCTCCTCCTCCTCCTCCTCCTCTCTCCTTCCTCCTCGCCTCCTCCTCCCTCCTCCTCCTCCTCCTCCTCCTCCTCCTCCTCCTCCCTCCTCCTCCTCCTCATCCTCCTCCTCCTCCTCCTCCTCCTCCTCCTCCTCCTCCCCTCCATTCACTCCCTCAGCAAGCCCCTGCGAACGTTGCCCCTGCGATTCTGCCAGGCTCCGCTGTCTTGGAAAGCTCACCGAGCTCGCAGCTCGAAGGATGCCTGCGGGCACATTGTCGGAAACGACACGGCCGTCCAGACCAGCACTGGTAGAGGCTGGCACGTGGCAGCAGACTTCCCTGCAGCATTATGCTTTCTCTGCAAGGTCGGATCCACAGGATATTCCCCGTCGAACTGGGGGAGAAAAGGACGGTTACCATGACCAAGACTGAACGTGGAAACGTCAGTACCTATCCTGATCGTCGTCCATCTTGGCCACCGTCGATTCGTGGATCGCCCTCGCGGTTCGGCGACGGCCAGCATGGACCATGACCACGATCGGCGTCGACAAGATCCAGCGACGTCTTGGTCATGATCTGCGCGCGTCTTCCCTCGAGGACCGCATATATTCTTGGCGGCGCACATCGTTCTTAAGAACCGCATCCCAGAAATAATTTCGAGCACCCAGAGAAGTGTAGAAACGGTGTCGAACGAGCATCGCCTCCCAAGGCCCGACACGCGAAAACCCTCCAGTTTCAGTACTTGTTTGATGCTCGAAGCTCTTCCTTATGATCAAGGCTCAAGAGGTTTGGAACATCAAAATGGTAGGGGGAAGGGGGAGGGTTCTTAGAAGACCAGCGCCTTATCAGAAGCAACCTCCTTCTAAGAAGCCGTCCCCCCTCGCCTTCCAGTCGGACCTGGGCCAGCAGAACGTCCCTCGAGAACATGAGACCCTCCGTCGCCCAAACAAGCAGAACATCCAAGGGCACCCTCCCCAGGATGCGCACGAACACCCAACGAGCACGAAGAAGACGAGGGCACTCTCCCCGAACCGACCTCGATCTTATACCTCGGTCCGACTGTATTCCCCCGGCTATGCGCGTGACCGAGCGCTTCATCCCTCGAGAACGGCTAACTCGGCTGCCGCGGGGCAGGGCCGCCTTCTGCGCGCAACCCCTCGAGGCGCACCGCCACCTCGCCCGCGTACTCGCTCTGCCGCTGCACCGCGCTCCGGACCCTGGCCCCCTCCGCCTCTATCGAGGCGCTCGCGCTGAGCTGCTGCTGCTGGTCCCGCTGCCTCGGGAGGGACTCAGCGCCGCGCACAGGTGCCCAGAACCCCTCGGGGTGCGAAGAGATCACGACGGGAGGTTCTTCACTATTTCTGGCCGCTGGTGGCCCTTGCCGGGCCTCGGGACCGTGAAAAACAATACAGAATGAAAAACTGGTCCCGGACACGGGGTGCAGACCTCTGGGGGTCGACTTTGCGAAAAAGAAAAACACGACGTCGGGGGTCAGGAGGGTGGGGTGGGTAGGGGGAGGGGGAAAAGTTTCTTGGAAGCAGGGGGTGCTCCTGAGAAGCCTTCCCCCTACCCATACCCCCCCTCTGCGCGTGGGTGGGGGACGCGCAACCAGACGCGGTCTGTCGACATTCGGCCCACGCGGGGCCGACAGAGACAACTCCCAAAGCCCCAGGCCCCTGCCGACGCACGGTGTCGACCATCAGGCGTGGAGGAGAGACCGGGGGGCAAGGGACCCAGACCCCCGACGTCGAGATTTGCGCGCATCGCCGACCCCCCAAGGTCTGGACCCATTCCCCCGGACCGGTTTTTCAACCTGAGTCGTTTGTTGGCCCCGAGGCCCGGCAAGGGACCAGACCCCAAAGGCCGAAAATAGCGAAAAACCTCCCGTCGTGATTTTTGTCACAACGCGAGGGGCCTCTGGGGAGGGGATGGAGGGAGGGGGAGAAAGGGGACGTCGGGGAAGGGGGAGGCCGGGGGACTGGATCTGGACGCGGGCGGGGTACGGGAGAACACTGGGCCAGGGCGAGCGGGCAGCGTCTGCCGCGGGCCCCACCTCGTTCGCCAAGACGAAATCCATCGTCAGCTCGGCTCCAACACTTCGTTCGCCAAGACGAAAAACAATCAACTGAGCCGCAAAGCTTCGTTCGAACCGGCCGTCGTCGACGTGCTCGCGCAAGAGATCGCCACACCGTTCGATCGTAGGACCTGTCGACCAAACCGAGCCCAACCCCCCGTTTGGCCAACCTCGGACCCCTCCGCCGCGAGCTGTTCCCGGACGTCGTCCGCCTCTGCCCGCACCTGCCTCTCTCGCGCGGAGCAACGCTCCAGCTGCTGTCTCAGCAGCGTATTCTCCCGCTCCTAGGGGAACAGAAGGCTACCGATACCACTACTCCCTGGACCCCTTCTGGGCTGCGTTCTGACCAGAAATTTCGGGGCGAATCCAGCCGTGGCGACGAGGGCCTCCCAGGAGGCCCACTATGGGGAAAACGACAGAAGGGCAGCGGTGTCGGCATCTCTTCCTCCTCTGAGCTCCAGGCCGTCCACGAGCACAGCGGCGTCAGCGTTGCCCATGCCGGCCAGGCCGGAGAAGAAGCCGGGGCCTCGGCAAGAGGCACCCCTCCCCCGGCCGGGCCTGCCCGGAGAGGCCGGCCACGACGGGCCGCTGTGTGGCCGCACCCGCGGGAGGCCGTGCTGAAGGCGTGGGCAAAACCGAGCACGACGCCAGCGTGCACGGTGTAAGCCCACTTTCCCCGAATAGCGCCTTGCTCGAGGGTTCTAGTGGCCGAGAAAAGAAAAAACCCATAGAGGAGTCCCACGGGGGCACAAGGGGGGGGGGAGGAGGAGCTCGTGCGCGCCTTTGCCGGCAGCCACTTCCCCTGAAGCTTCCTCACAGTTGGTTCGGGAAAACCGTGCTTCCGCCGCAGTGTCTACTGCATGTGTGGCCCGGACGGCCACGATCCCGTTGTAAAAAACCGCGACTGGCTGGGCATGGTTCTCTCCGAACGCCGACACATGGTCCGACGCCGCATCACAGGAGGATTTGTGTGTGACCAGTGGTTGCACTGTGTGGAACAGCGGCCGAACACATTGCGCTTCGGACGTGCACACCCACTGTCCCTGTTATACTGTACAACAACAGTGCAGAATGTGGGCCAATGTGTGTGTTCAATCCACTCCGTCCTGTTTCGCGTGCTTGCGCCCACGACGTGTGAAATGTCAGTCCGCCGTCATACACACATCGACAACACCTTACGTGTTCTGGGAACGCCCAGGGGCCGTAACGTTCCGAATGCTTACGCCGACCACGCGTGTGAGTAAATGACTCCCTCACTTCCGTGCACCATACGACAAAACACCATGTGTCTCGGAGCGCGCAGGCCCCCCCACGACGACGACGCCGACGACGACGATTCGACGATTTCGACGATTTCGACGACCACGACGACGACGACGACAACGGCGTCGTTGACGTGCGCTCTCGCCCGAACGCCGGCCACTCCGTGCTTCTCGCCTCATCGCTGGCTAGATGGCTCGGTCTTGGCCGACCGTTCTTCCTTAAGCAAGCAGAGGCCCACAGGGCGGCGCTCCCCCCCCCCTTCGGGAGGTGGACGTGCTGGGGGGAGACAACGCCACCCTCCTCCTCCTCCTCCTCCTCCTCCTCCTTCTCCTCAGGGCGGCGCTTCCCCCCTTCGGGAGGTGGACGTGCTGGGGGGAGACAACGCCACCCCCTCTGGGGGAACATCCTGCTGTCACCCCCAAACAAACACATGGTTGACCGTTTGGGCTACTTCTGCTTGGGCCACGCGATCCCCCCCAATAACCCCTTTCTGAAAAGGAACCGCCCGTTTGGGCTAGCTTTGCTTGGGCCGCATGATCCACTCCAATCCCTATTGGAAAACCAATACGCTTTCGACCGGTTCTCTGGTTTCCTGCATTTTCTGCAAAATCCTGTTTTTTTTTAGTTGCGACCCCAGGGTGGGAATGGGAAAGCATACGCAATTTGCCCCCGCAGTGCAAACGAGAAGAAACCCAATCTAAGCTGCTCCGATACGCAACGCGCAACACGTAGCGTATTGATACGGAGCTCAACACGTAGACTGAACACGCAAGTCTGACGCGATACGTTCGCCAAAACGTGGGCAAATACGTTGAGTCAACACGCAACGTATTGACACGGACGTTTTGAACACGGCACGTGTTGCGTATCAAAACGGGCGTATCGAGGCAGCTAAGGACCAAATGAGTATGTATGGTAGTAGCACTAGAGATAGAAACTGGGGCCGATGTGACCACAGGCGCAAGTATTCAAATGTATTCGTACCCGCTGACTCGTTCGACACCCCTCCTTGCTGTGCCGACGAGACTGGTTCTGGAATGGGCGCGTCTGACTCTCGCGGGCCATGCCGCTCCGGGGATAAGTGGGCGAGACTGAACAAACGAGATTCACTCATTGAATGTCCGCTGATGGGGAAGTGGGGGTGGATGCAAACATTGCAAACGTGGAGGAGGAGGGAGGAGGAGGAGGAGGAGGAGGAGGAGGAGGAGGAGAATGTGTCAAATGTAGTCGAGGCATGCCCGGGCCCCAGATCAAGCAACTTGCGGAGATTTCTCCTGATATGCGCGCTGTGTGCCAGGTCGAACCAAGGACGTCGCAAGAGCCCCGCGACCAAAAACAGGGCCCCAAACCAAGCAAATGGCGAGGACGTCTCAAGCGAAACCGCGCCCAAACCAGGGGGAACTGACCAAATTGGGAGGATGTCTCAAGCCAAACTGCGCCGAAATTAAGCGAAACCATCTCAAGCGAAACCAGGCCCATACCAGGCGAAACCAACGCGAAGCCAGGCAAATTGCGAAGACGTCTCCAACAAAATCAAGCCCAATCCGGGCGAAACCAAGGCGAAGCCAAGCAAATTGCGAGGACACCAAGTAAATTGCAAGGCCGTCTCAAGCGAAACTTGGCCCAAACGAAGCGAAACCAACGCGAAACCAAGCAAATTGCGAGGACGTCTCAAGCGAAATCAGGCCCAAACCAAACCAATCCAAAGAAATTGTGAGGACGCCTCAAGCGAAACCCGGGCCCAAACCAAGCCAAACCAGGGACCAAAGCAGGCAAATTCGGAGAATGTCTCCGCCCAACCAAGCCAAACCAGGCCAAACCAGGGCCCAAACCAGGCAGATTTTGAGGAAGTCCCAAGCAGAATCGCCCAAACCAGGCTCCACCCACTCTCCTTAATAAAATTCTAATTCTAAGAGTGGATCACCCCAGGCCCCCCCCCCGGCGCGAGCCCGTTCAGAATTTTATGGCGGGGGCGCTTGGACCGCATGTCCGCTGGGGCGGACGGGATTGGGTGCGGAAGGTTTCGTTTGTCTATCTGTTGTTCTTGGGGCCTTCGTGTGGCGTAAGGAGAAATTGCTTCCGAGCCTGTAGTGCACATGGCCATGCTCTCAACCCTGCTCCCTACAGCCGACCTCCTACTCCTCGACCCACTTCTTTGCTGAGGTAGTTCCATTCTTCGCAAGAACGCCCATTCGCCCCACGCTCACCCATGGCACCGTCACCATTCACACAGCCTGGGGCCCAAGCGTGCCCAGCACGCCTGGCGCGCCAAATGCGCCACGTGCTCCACGTGCGCCATGTCTGCCGCATGCTCCTGCCACGCAAAGTGCGCCACGTTCGGAGCACGCGCAGAGTGCGCCAGCGGCGCCCGCGCACGTGACAGCACACATCGGGGAGCATATCGGCCCCCACCGTCCTTATCGAAAAACAATGCGCAATCGCGACGTGGTGGCCGTCATGGTGTCTGGTGGGCCTGCACACAGCTGGCAAGATACTAGCACCCCCGCCGCTTTTTCAAAAACCGATGCAACGTGACCGCGGGGCGGTCGCGCATGATCCAGATCTAGCAGCTCAGCGAAATGCATTTTGCAGTTTCTGTTGACACGGATGGTGGCCCTGCGCACAGCAGGCAATATGAGAACCCCCCCTGCCACCCCTGTCAAGAAGCAATGCAGAATGCTCGCGGGGCCACGAGCATGACCCAAGAAGTTGCCCCGATGTTGTTTTACATTGTTTCGTTGACAGAGGTTGTGGGCGGGGATTCTCAGTGGTCCTGGTTGGCTGCTGGTCGCCTGGAGGAGGGAGTGTTCATGAATTCACAGGGAGCAACGATAGGAAAGCAAGGTCAGGGAAGGGGCACAGAGAGTGGCACTGGGGGGGGGGGGCCGGGTCAGATTACCGCCCCACCCCTGGGGGTCCTGGCAGGTCCCCGCGGTGTGGGTCCCCCTGTGGATACCCCAAGCGGGTCGCCAGCGGGACAATCCCGGGGGAGGTCCCGCCTGTGGCTGGGGGGCCCCAAATCAGAATGCCCCCCCCCCCCCCCACGGGATCCCAGCGGGTCCCAGAGGGGGGGCGCCAGCGGGGGTATCCAGGGCAGGTCCAGCCTTCAGAAGGTCGGCGGCACCGGCCGCGAGGCCCTCCCAATCCGTTCGCAACTCCGTCCCTGGAGCCCTCCTGGAGCCCGTCCTGCCCAGCAGCTCTGCCAGGCGGGCCCGGCCGTGGCGACGAGAAGCCTCCAGGGCCGAGCGTCTCGACGGGCCCTCCTCCGAGACCAGCGCCCAGCGCCCTGCGCCCTGCGAGGCCGAGGCCCTCCTGAGGCCGCAGCTGGCGGCGCTGCCGGCGGCGGAGCCGGCCGAGCCAGCGGCGCCCGCCCGCGCAGCCCTCCCGAGCCCGGCGCCCCCGAGGGCGTCCACAGGGCCGCCACCTCCGCCCGGGGCTCGCGGTCTCGAGGGGGCGTTCCCGGACCCCCCCCCCATCGCGTCGTGGCGGATCACGACGGACCATCCCGGCAGCCCTCCGGGCGTAGGTGGCTGAACGAACTTGTCATGTGTTGTTTCTCTCTCTCTCTCTTTCTCTATGTTTTTCTCCTTTTTTTTCTTTCTCTCTCTCTCTCTCTCTCTTTCTCTCTCTCTCTCTCTCTCTCTCTCTCTCTCTCTCTCTCTCTCTCTCTCTCTCTCTCTCTCTCTCTCTCCCCCCGCCAAAACCCCTCCTTCCCCTGTTCGGGGAAGGGTTTATCACTGCTCCCTATTAATAAGACACCCCCTCCCCGACCCGGCCGGCAGCCATCCCAGAACAACGAGGACACCGTGAGGGCCCCCCTCCCACCACCATCCCTATCCAAAAACAATACAAATCGCACTCTGCCACCACATTTGGCGCACGCGCGGCCGCCCCGCGACCAGTTTTGGTAGCTTACAGGACGGCTGGGGTGCCAGCAGGTCCACCCTGCCTTCTGGGCGCAGGTGGCCTACCGACTGGTTCGACACATCAGTGGCTGCTGCCTTTTCGCCTTGTCGTTTCCGATTGGCTATCGAGGCCTCCATATGGCTCCAAGATTGGCAAAGAAAGTTCGAAGCCCGGCCCAAGACGCTTCCAAATCGGCCCCGAAGGCGCCCCAAGTTGGCGCCAAGAGGGTCCCAGAGGGGGAGGCCTCCAAGTGGATGGCCCAAGAGCTCCAAGCCGGGCCCACGAGGCCTCCAAGACGGCCCCAGGTGACCCAAAAGGGGCCTCAAGAGGCTGTTTTGGGGGGCCCTGAAAAAGGAGCCAGCCCCAAATACCAGCGCGTGTGAAAAAAAACAGCAAAAAAAACCATATATGCGAGTGGCAACGCTGGTAGACGCGCCCGGAAAGTTCGCGCGGGCTGCTCTTTCGCTGTGGCCACATTTCGGAACATGCAGAAACGAACGCGAGGCCAGCGCGCGTCGCGCCGTGCCCCTCCCCCCGCCCCCCCCCCCCCGTTGTGCAAAGCTGGATGCAGGCGCGGACTGCGCCGCCCGGCCCGCGAGCCAGCTTTGCGAACGGCGGAGGGTGGAGAGGGGGGGGTCAGACAGGGGTAAGTCCACGGCTGACGGCTTTGCTCTCGTAGTCTTGGTCGGTTTTTTCGCACGCCCAAATAGGGGGGGCTGAACGTCCCACCCCCTCTTGCGTTTGATCGATTGCCTCCAAGGTGGCCCTCAAAGGCTCTCCACGGCTCCCACGGAGCCCCAAGAATGATGACCCAAGAGATGACCGTAAACCCCGACCACAAGGCCGCAGTGTCCAAATCCGAAGAAGCTCTTACGAGCAAGAGGTTGTATGAATTTGTTCAGGAGGCCCAGCACGCTTGGGCCTCCAGGGTCTGGTGCATATGTAACCCGTGGCTTCCGCGGAGTTCTTACTCGATGTGCTAATACCCGGGTGTTACTTATGTGTCGGGAGGGCGGGTGGGAGTGAGCAAGACGGCTTGCGGGCGGGTGGGTAGCTTGACCCCGCCCCCACCCCCTGCCCTGGGCCTGGGGGAGGGGGGGGGCGCGCGGCGCCAGAGCCCCCAAGATCGCCCAAGATGGCCCCAACAGGGCCTCAGAGAACCCGAGATGGCCTCCAAGATGGCTCGTGATACCTGTAGATGGTTCAATATAGCCTACGGCAAACATCCAAGAGGCCTCAAGACGGCCCCAAGATGGTTTCAAGTGCCCTTCGAGCTTTCCTCGGACCCCCCCGAGAAGCCAAAATTGCTCCCAAACCGAATGACAAACAATGCTTGTTGCCTTCTCGCCATGTCGTTTCCGATGCGCTCTTGCAGCCCAAGAGGGCCCCAAGGAGGCCCCAAGAGCGCCCAAGAACGCCCCACAAGCGCTCCAAGATTCCATTTTTGAGTGTCCGAGAGAGAGGGGGTGAGGGGGCTTAGTTTGGTGCCACCCATATTTTTGATTCATGGGGGCCAAGATGGCCCCAGGAGACCTTCCAGACCCTTCCAAGGACCCCCAAGAGGGCCCCAAGATCCACAACATTAACCCCAAGAGCGCCCCAAGAGTGCCCCAAGAGGCCCCACGGGGGTTCCAAGAGAGTCCCTAAGATGGCCTTCGTCATCGTTCAAGAGCCTCCACAACAACATACCTCCAGCCTTCTCATCCTCCTTGTCATCGTCCGTTCCTTTCTTCCTCCTCCTCCTCCTCATCATCATCATCATCATCACCATTATCATCATCATTACCAGCATCATCATCATCAGTATCATCGTCATCATCATCACCATCCTCATCGTCATCATCATCACCATCATCATGGCACCGCATTCCTCCTCATGTTCCTCATCATCCTCCTCTTCCTCCCCTTCCTCCTCCTAGCCCCTAGATGGCCCGAGGAGCTCGAGCATGGCTCAAGATAGCCTCAGACAGACCTCCAAGAGTTCTCAAGACAGCCACAAAACGGTCCAAGACATCCGAACATTTCTCAGGATAGCCTCCGACAAACCAAACATGGCTCACAATAGCCTCAAAGAGGCCTCCAGAAAGCCTCGGTCGTGTCGAGATTCTAGATGGATCGGTGGGGATACTTGTTTGGAACGCGGGCGCGCGAAGACAACTCGAACGCCGAGCAAGCTAGGGCGGGCCGCGCCGTAGCGAAGAAAAACAGCGAAGCGAACAGCGCCCATCATAAAGCAAAACTGGGCACGACGCGGCCAAAATGGCGCGGAAGGCATCACAAACCGCCACCGAGAACTCGCCCACGAAGGTGCCGACCAGGACGTATAGGTACAGTGTGGGAGAGCGGCTACGCACATGGAAGGTCCGCAACACGGCCGCCCCAGGACGCAACTTGCCGAAGAGGGTGTCCGGGGAGCAGCCACACAGGACTGGCGGGGAGACTTGCTTGATCGCAGCGGCACCGGGAACGCCGGACGCCGTCCATCTGTCGTAGCTAGCGGGCTACGAACGAAACTGCGCAACCGGAGGGGGGAAGAGGGAGGCAACGAGAGGACAACGGAGGGAGGAACAAACAGGAGGCGGGCCTCGCTGCCGCTCAGAGGAGGGCGCCGTAGACTGGGGGGGGAGCCGCCAGCTGGAGTGCAACGCCACAGCGGCGGGGAATTCTGGTTCGGTGACACCGCGAGCGTGCCGGAAATCAGTGATCACCGGCTCGTAGACGCACCACGAAGAACAAGCACCAGGACCAACGGCCGCATCGTCACACGGGTAGCGGGCATATCCCACGCGCCGCCAGGCGTCGACCAACTCACGTGCAGGCGCTCAACGGACCAAGGTCGGGGTCGCCAGAAACCGTCCAAGACTGATGTCGAGTCCGCGTTCCGCGAAGCGGGGGATGCGGGCGGACGCGCGCACACCTGGTAGGGACCGATCCAGGCAACCGAAGGCCCCGGAGCGCGCCATGGAAGCGTCCAGCCGCGAGCGTGCTGGATCCCGCGTGGGGACCGCCGGGGAGACAAAACCGCACGGTGGGGGGGCCACCGAGAGGTGAGCAGGCCCCGGGCTGGCGAGGGATGCCGCCGCAGGCCAAGAGCCGCAGGGGGCGGAGAGGCCGAGGCGGGAGGAGGAGGAGGAGGCGGAGGAGGAGGAGGAGGAGGAGGAGGAGGAGGCCGAGGGGGGAGGAGGAGGAGAGGAGGAGGAGGAGGAGGAGGAGGATGAGGAGGGGAGGAGGAGGAGGAGGAGAGGAGGAGGAGGAGGGAGGAGGAGGAGGAGGAGGAGGCCGAGGCGGGAGGAGGAGGAGGAGGAGGAGGAGGAGGAGGAGGAGGAGGAGGAGGAGGAGGAGGAGGAGGAGGAGGAGGAGGAGGAGGAGGAGGAGGAGGAGGAGGAGGAGGGGGGCACCAGGGGGCGGACGGGCGACCGAAAGTGACGGCCCGCGCCGGCCGTGCAGCAGAAGGTGGAGCCCAGGCGGCGCCTCCGTGCGGAGCAGAGGCTGGGCCGCTGGGCGGGGGCGCCGTGGCGAAGCAGGCCACGGCAGCGCAACGCCTCCGACGCGCCTGGGGCCCCGGAGCCGGTGGCGGGGGCAGAGCGCCGAGGGGGCCCCGAGCGGCCCACGCTGGGCGGGGGGCAAGGGGGGGCGGCCCGGCGCCAAGGAGAGCGAGGAGCCACAAGCAACACCAGCGACAAGGGCGCACTGGGGGGCAGGGCGCGAGCCGACAGGCCCAGCTGGGGCACGCGCCTGGCGGTGTTGGGCGCGAGGCCAAGGCGGCCCCTGGGGGGGCCGCGGGGAGGGCGGGAGGCAGGGGCGGGGGGGGGGAAGAGCCCGAGGGCGAGGCGCTTCGAGCGCGGGAGGCCGGCAGGAGCGCGGGGGCCCGTGTCCTCGTGGCTGGGCCTCCGCCAACTGCACTGAATTGCGGGGAGGTCTCGGGCGAGAGCGCCGTTCCTGAATTCGGGGGCCTCTCTGGCCAGGGTGCCTCCAGGTAAATTGTGGGGAGGTGTCGAGCCGGAGCCGTTGTCGTCGTAGCTGGGCCTCCAAGGTCACACTTTTACGCTCAGGCCAGCGCTCGCGCGGGAGCCTCGTTTTCAGAGAAAATGTAGCCGGCGTCGATGCGAGAGCGCGCGGGACCGCTTCTGGAGACCAACAACAATATTTCTCTACAGCTGTAGAATCAATCATTTAATGCTGTTCGCTCTGATCTGCTCGCGTGCCACTCAACACGTATATCCCGAACCCTCGATACCCGCACTCTTCGTCCTTGACCGTATCCCCTCGGGGGTATATCTTTCTTACCTGCAACGTGTGTTTCGCGCAGTCTCTGAGGCAGGGGGAGAGAGGACGGATGAAGGACAAGGGGAGCAGAAAACACGTGGCAGAACGAGACGGGCAGATCGGGGGGGTAGACCCTACCAGGCGGGTCGGGAAGGAGGGCCCAGGCGGCCAGGTCGAGCAGGCGGGTTGCTCAAGCGTGCATCCTGCATGGATCGCGAGGAAGTCTCAAGCGACAGCTCGATTCCCAAATCAATCGTGAGGAAATCCACAGCGAGAGCATGACTCCTGAATGTCGAGGGCGCGGCGTCTGGATAATTTGCAAGGAAGTCCCACGCGAGAGCGCGATTCCTGAATTCGCCGGCCCAACGGGCCAGAGGCGTGCTAAAATCTCCGGTAACTGCTAAACAATACTTCTACTTCGCGCGCGCGGGGCGGCCCCTGGGGGTCACCGGACGAAAAGTACCCCGGGCGATCCCCGGCTGATCCCCGGGCGACTCCACCAGAGCGCTCCATGAGCGCACCAACAGGGCTCCGAGACGTCCCGGAGAGCCCCAAGAAAGGCCAAGAGGCCCCCAAGAGGCCCCCAAGATGGTACATGAGGGGTCCGACATGCCACAAGATCGCTCCAAGACGCCCAAGATGGCCCCCAGACGCCCCAAGAGGCCTCCAAGAGCACTCCCCAGAGGGCCCCAAGAGGCAAAATGCATTACTTTTCCGTAAATGTTTTGGGCAGATTTTGGCGTGTCCATCTTTTCAGCTTCCCGACGCCCCAAGACGGCCCAAGAGGCCCCCAAGATCGCCCCAAGAGGGCCCAAGAAGCTCCCAAGTCGCCCCAAGAGGGCCCAAGAGGGCTCCAAGACGGCCCAAGAGGGGCCCAAGAGGGCCCCAAGCGATGCCCCAAAGGGGGAACACAAAACAAAACTTCGAGCCCTCGGCCTTAAGAAGCCCCCAGGAGGCCTCAAGAGGCCCCTGAGAGGCCCCAAAAGCCCCCAAGAGGCCCTCAGGAGGCCCCCAAGCGACGCTCAAGAGGCCCCCCAGCGGGGCCCCAAGAGGCTCAGTCATGCGAAATGGGCCGGCGGAATGAGCGAAGCGATTCAATAAATTGTGAGGAAGTCCCGCGCGAGAGCGCGGTGTGGGAATAAATTGTGAGGTAGTATCAAGCGGGAGCCGCTGTTGTTATAATCCGGGGGCCAACAACATAGTTTGACCCGAGTGGCTTTCCAAGGAAGATGCGAGCCCCAGAGGACGCACTTCAATTCAAATAACACAATGGTCACTGGAGGGGGAGGACCAACAATAATTTTTTCTTCAGGAATCAGACAACAACAACAACAGCAGCGGCAGCAGCAGCAACAACAACATCAACAATAACAACAACACCAACAACAACAGCAACAACAACAACAACACCAACAACAACGACAATCACCTTAAGACTGCCCGCTCGTATCTGCACGCGTGTCATTGAACATGACTATTCCAAACCATCGATGCCCACCATCTTCGTTTTCGATCGCACCCCCTCTGGGGGGTTATACTTCTTCCCTGCCACGTGTGATTAAAGAAATTCCTCAACCGGAAAACGAAGGGGAAAGGAGAAATGAAGATAATGACGAAGGGATCGGAGGAAGGGAGGGAGGTGAGAAGGGCCAGAAAGGAGAGATGACGATGATTTGGCGATGTAAGTCGGCGGCGAGGGAGGGGGGAATTGACAAGGAGAAGGCCTTCTCAGAAGGTTCGGAAGTTTCCTGGCCTTCTGAGAAGTGTCCTAAGCCTTCGTCGAAGACCGGAAAAAAAAAACTCCTCAGAAATCCCCGCCGCCTTCAGGTCTTTTCCTTCTCATTTCCCCCCCTCGCTCGCCGCCGAATAAGTTGAGATTCAGCTTGCGCCATGGCTTGCGCCTGCCTTTGCGACACAAGTTGGCAATCCGCCACCGTGCCTCTGGGCACGGAGTGGGCGCGTCCTCGGGTCATTCACCTCATCCCCCAAGCCTGTCCTCGGTCCTGAGGAGTTGTTTCGGGGCCCGGACCCGACATTCTCACATCCGCTGGGGCGTCCCGCGCTTCCCCCCGGGCTCCCCCGCGCGCCGTCGCACGAACTCCTCGGGCCCAGGAGGGCCCAGAAACGGGCCGAGGGGGCCTCGAGAGGCACGCGGGGAGACGCGGCGGTGCCCCCAGAGAGCCCTGAGACACCGAAATATCGACCCAAGACGCCCAAGATGGCCCCCACGCGTCGAAAGCGCGATTTCTGAATACATTGCATGGAAGTCACCGGCGAGAGCGCAATTCCCGAATAAAATGTAAAGGGTTCTCTTGCGGGAGCGGGGGCAATAACCACAACAACATCAACAACAAACATGATCGACCCACGAACCCGGAAAGGAATATAGAAATGTAAGGCATGGCAACTGTTCAAAGACACTTGATTGGGCGACGGGCAAATGCAATGCAGAATGTATCGATCTTAATGTACTGTGCCAGGGGCTGTGCTGTGCTGCACCGTGCTGAACTGCGATGTTCCATACCGCGATTGTGCTCTACATAGCGTCGTGGATCGAGTCTTCCTTAACATCCGAGTCCTGACCGAATTGATCTGGATCTTAAGCTCGAGCTGACTGAGCAGATGGTAGCTGCCCCAGAACCAATCGACAGAGGGGACATGCCAGGAGGACGCGCCGCGGAACATCCCAAAGGACACGCCAAGCGACGTGCCAGGGGACGTGCCATGGGCACGCACCGCGTGACATGCCAAGCGGACGCGCTACGGCACGTGCCAATGGACGTGCCGCGGGACGTGCCAGGGGGCGCGCCACGCGACGTGCCAGGGGGACACGCCAAGGGACGCCCCAGGAAACGTGCCAAGTTGCAATGCTGAGTGTATCGATCTTGATGTACCATGCCGAAATCTGTGCTGTGCTGCGCCGTGCTGAACTGCGATGTGCCATGCCGCGATTGTGCTCTAGATAGCGTTGTGGATCGAGTCCTCGTTGCATCCGAGTCCTGACCGAACTGATCTGGATCTTAAGCTCGAGCTGACTGAGCAGATGGTAGCTGCCCCAGAACCAATCGACAGGGGGACATGCCAGGAGGACGCGCCGCGGAACATCCCAAAGGACACGCCAAGCGACGTGCCAGGGGACGTGCCATGGGCACGCACCGCGTGACGTGCCAAGCGGACGCGCTACGGAACGTGCCAATGGACGTGCCGCGGGACGTGCCAGGGGACGCGCCACGCGACGTGCCAGGGGGACTCGCCAAGGGACGCCCCACGGAACGTGCCAAGTTGCAATGCTGAGTGTATCGATCTTGATGTACCATGCCGAAATCTGTGCTGTGCTGCGCCGTGCTGAACTGCGATGTGCCATGCCGCGATTGTGCTCTAGATAGCGTTGTGGATCGAGTCCTCGTTGCATCCGAGTCCTGACCGAACTGATCTGGATCTTAAGCTCGAGCTGACTGAGCAGATGGTAGCTGCCCCAGAACCAATCGACAGGGGGACATGCCAGGAGGACGCGCCGCGGAACGTCCCAAGGGACGCGCCAAGCGACGTGCCAGGGGACGTGCCATGGGCACGCACCGCGGGACGTGCCAAGCGGACGCGCTACGGAACGTGCCAATGGATGTGCCACGGGATGTGCCAGGGGACGCGCCACGCGACGTGCCAGGGGGACTCGCCAAGGGACGCCCCACGGAACGTGCCAAGGAACGTGCCAAGTTGCAATGCTGAGTCTATCGATCTTGATGTACTGTGCCGAAGTCTGTGCTGTGCTGCGCCGTGCTGACTTGCGATGTGCCATGCCGCGATTGTGCTCTATAGCCTCGTGGATCGAGTCCTCCTTTGCATCCGAGTCCTGATCTGAATCTTAAGCTCGAGCTGCCTGAACACATAGTAGCTGCCCCAGAGCTAATAGACAGAGGGGACATGCCAGGAGGACGCGCCTCGGAACGTCCCAAGGGACGCGCCAAGCGACGTGCCAGGGGACGTGCCATGGGCACGCACCGCGGGACGTGCCAAGGGGACGCGCTACGGAACGGGACCAGCGTTTCGCTCGAGACATCCTGCCAGCATCCTCAGAATTCCTGCGCGCGGGGCGCGGACGCGCGAGACATCCTCGAAATTCTTACAAGCGGGACGTGAAAACAAGCATTTCGCCTGAGACATCCTCTGAATTCTGGACCCCCACGAGGCCCCCCACGAGGCCCCCACTGGAGACATCCCCCAATTTTGCAAAACCAGCGGTTCGCTCGAAACGTCTTCAACAAATTATGAAAGACAAGCATTTCGCTCGAGACATCCTGCCAAAATTCAAGGAAATCCTAGCAAAACGAACGAATTAGTCGAGACATCGTCGAAATTCCTGCGCGCGGGACGCGGCACGCGCGAAACATCATCGGAATTCCTGCGCGCGGGGCGCTTTTCCGCGTCGCGGTCGGCTCTGCAAAACCAGCGTTTCGCTCGAGACATCCTCAACAAATTCTGAAAACAAGCGTTTCGCTCGAGACATCCCCAACTCTGCAAAACTAGCGTTTCGCTCGAGACATCCTCAACAAATTCTGAAAAACAAGCGTTTCGCTAGGGACATCCTCAATTTTTAATTCGCCGGCCCTACGCGACCTCGTTATTTATCGCAAAAGAAGTTCGCCGGCCCTACAGCCGTCAAAACCGGGGGGAAACCAACTAAAAGAGAACCCTGGGCTCAGGCCCTTTCCGGGAAAAATATCAATAACAGCAGCAGCAGCAGCAACAACAACAACAACAATCAACACCGCAGAAACACAATTCAGCCACGCGCCCAGGGACAGTGAATGAATGTTCGGCCCCCTCACTCTGACTATTCTTCCACTTTGCTCGCCGCGTGGCGATGTAAGCGGGGCCTGAAAAAACGCGAGTCTACTCGTCACGTGGCAGCGCAGGGGGACAGACAAAAACGTTCCACTGTCGTCGCCACGTGGCAGCGTGAAAGGGCGAAACAAATACAATTCTGCGCTATGAGTCACGCGGCAACGCAAATCGGCTGAGAAAATGCTAGTCTTCTCCTGTTCGTCACGTGGCAAAGCAGGGGAGCGGCGAATGCAATCCAGTTCTGACACGCAGTATCCGCCGCGTGGCAACACAGGAGGTGGGGGGAGCACCAAAATACAATTCTAAGATATTCGGCACGTAGCAAACCAGGAAGGCGAAAAGAATTATCACACTTCCTCCTCGCGTGGCAGCGAAAAGGAGCCGAGAAAATACTAGTCTGCTCTCTTCGTCACGTGGCAATGCGGGGGAACACGAAAAAAACAAGAAAACAACATCCACTCTGCTCGCCACGTGGCAGCCAGAAAGGGCGAAACGAATGTACATCCGTCACATGGCAACGCAGGGGGGAGAGCAGAAACTATACTACTTTAGCTCCGAGCGGGAACAATGCGAGTCCACTATGATCACCGCGTGGCACCGCCAAGGGACGAAACACGTGCATGTCCATTATATCCGTCACGTGGCAACGCAAGGAGCTTAGTCGAACACAATTCTAGTCTGTTCGGCACGTGGCAACGCAGGGGGGCGAAACGCTCCTGATCACGTGGCAACGCAAAGCGGACAAGAACATGCGACTCTACTCGAGTTCGTCACGCAGAAAATATACGAGTTGGCATGTTTAAAACATGGGTTAATTCCATGGCGATTGCCCAAACAGTGCTCACACTTAGGGGTTCTTTTTTCTATCCTAAAAAACTGGGCCGTGTCTTCGGTCTGGCAGCTATGTGGCCGCCTCGTCGCCGCCCCGCCGCCGCCTCGTCGCCGCCCGTCGTCTGGGCCGTGTCTTAGGCCTGACGGCTATGTGGTCGCCATCGCCGCCCCATCGCCACCTCCTGATTGTCGGACACTACTTATATGCGGGACGGATGTCATGCCGCCTTTAACGAAGCACTTCGTGCGTCATGAACAAACATATTGCATCTACCGGCATGTTCATACGAATACTTGTCCAGAAAATTGAGCGAACGAAATCCACAAGTAAAGGTCACACGCTGGGAAGCAAGGCTCCGATGAAATACAAAAAGCCGGATACACATCAACATCTGACACACTCAGCACTCTGACGGGCCAACTGGCTCGTGCTCCTCGCGCCAGTGCTGCTGTCGGAAGGCAAAGCAGCAAACTCCCTGAAGGAACCGCCTGGACAACGTGAGGGCCCCAGTGAGCATGAAAGGAACAATCACACGAAGTAGTATGACCGTGGGCGCGAACCTCACATCGGCGCTCATCGCCTGCCTTGTAGGAGGTACAGCTGTCGTCCGGAAGCCCCTCTTTGGGAGAAAAATCTTCTAAGTCCGGGTGTGTCCTGCGTGCCCCTGCCGTGCAAGATTCGCCGGTATGAGGATCATACACCATTCGCGGTGCAGTGCGGTGCGGGTATCAATCGTTCGTGCGGCTTCTCGTGGATGCGCAGCAGGACATGCATAGGCTCCTCATCATCACATGCACCTCCTGTACCACCTCATCGTCCTCCTCCCTTCTCGTCCTCAAACTTCTCATTATCCTGGCACCCCTCCTGCTTCACCTCCTCCTCCTCCTCCTCCTCCTCCTCCTCCTCCTCATCATCATCATCATCATCATCATCATCATCATCATCATCATCATCATCATCATCATCATCATCATCATCATCATCATCATCATCATCATCATCATCATCCTCCTCGCACTCACCCTACTCGTCCGCATCCCCTCTCTCCTCCTCTAGCTCGTCCTCCTCTGAGGAAGCGAAGATCATCAGCCATATGTGAACCCTACACCTACAGGTCAGATTATGAAAAACTCTCTGGGGGTCAGAGGTTGAAGAATGTATGTAGCCAGGTGAACCCCAGAGGGGGTGTCCGACACTCAAACGTCGATTGGACCCGCGGGGAGAAGGTTCGCAAGTGGTCGCAGAAAAGAGGTACCGATTCCGCTAATTACTCCCCAGACCTATCCAGGGGTGCGCTCTGACTAGAAGAACCTCGAGGCAAATCCAGCCGTCGCGACGAGGGAACGGCAGCGGCATCGGTATCTCCTCCTCCCTGAGCTACCCATCCGCCTCCCCCTCCCCTGAAGGGCAACCTTAGGGGGCGGGGGGGGCCAGCTCAGGGAGGGAAACATCGAGCTTGAATCGGCGATACATCGCCGATAGATCGGCGACAGGCCCCCAGATAGCAAGTCCGAATGGTCCTGGGCGGGGTGGGATATCAGGCCCCTGTTGGCCAGTCGGGGTCGACGCATCCCCCCCTGAGCCTACCCTTCCCGAAGTTCGTGTTCGGGTCGGAACACTGGTCCCCGGCGGCCGTTCGGGACGATCCTGGCACACCCGGAACGCTCTCGGCGAGGCGCAGCTGCTGGAGGGCATCCCGAGGCTGAAAAGCCGCCGAGGATGGACGAAAATGCCCGACAACCTCAATCCCGAGCCTATCATCCCCCCGAATGCTGCCCCCTGAGCCTCCCATCTCAACACACACACACACCCTCCTCCTCCTCCTCCTCCTCCTCCTCCTCCTCCTCCTCCTCCTCCTCCTCCCCTCCTCCTCCTCTTACTCTTCCTCCTCCTCCTACTCCTCCTCCTCCTCCTCCTCCTCCTCCTTCTCCTCCTCCTCCTCCTCCTCCTCCTCCTCCTCCTCCTCCTCCACCCTCCGCCCTCGGCCCGAAGTGCCCTCAGGCCCCCCCCCCGCCCCCTCGCAGGCCTCTGCCCGCGGCTGCGGCGGCGGGGGCGGGCGGGCAGCCCCGGCCTCGGCCCGGGGCCGGGGGAGCAGAGGGAGAAGAGGAGGAGGAGGGAGAGAGGGAAGGATGATAATGAGGAGGAGGAGGAAGAGGAGGAGGACGAGGAGGGGGAAGGGAAGGAGGGGAGGAGGATCCGGATACGGATGCGGATGAGTCCGCGAAAGAGCTCCACAAGGGAGCTGCTGCCGGGGGTGCGCAGGCAACCAACGTAGCCTGCAGACCAGCGCAGCAGGCCCGCCGACGAGCCAGAGGCGTACAAGCCTCGCGATCTGTGAAGGTCGGAACAGAAAGGGGGAGGAGTAGGAGTAGGAGGAGGAGGAGAAGGAGGAGGAGGAGGAGGAGAAGGAGGAGAAGGAGGAGGAGGAGGAACAAGACATAGTCGCGCGGCGAGTCGCGAGAGAACACAGGGAGAAGTTGTTCCCCAATACGTGGCCTAGTAGAGGTGAGGACCACAGAAGAGTCCCACAGCAGAACAGAGCAGAGCAGAGCGCGCCAATGTCCGCCGGGGCGGCGAGGCCTAGAACGCCAGCGCGGGCCGGTCGTAGCCCTCATGTGCGGAAGTGGATGTTTAGGACCGTTGGTGCTGTAAGCTGCGGAGGCTGCAGATCGATAGGTGGACGTCGAGGTGGAGGTGGGAAGTGGGATGCTGGAAGCTGGAAGTCGGAGTGGTGCGCTCGTGGAGACTCTCGGTCGATCGGTGGAGGTGGAGGTGGAGAGTTGGATGCCAGAGGCTGTAGGTCGGATGTGGGACAGGTGGGGGCTGGAGGGAACGGGGAGCCCGAGGAAAAGGGGAACGGAACGCCCGAGGACGTTTTGGTCCGGCAGCCGCCTCGCCCGAGACTTCCTCACGGTGTGTTCAAAAGTCGTGCCCTCGCCGCCGCAATGCTGGTTAAATTCTGGGTCCAGACGGCCACGACCGCTGGTGAAACATACACGAAGGCGCGCATGAAGAAATACACGAGGGTGCACGTGGCAGTGCTCTCGCCCATCCCCCATGACCGACCTCCTACTCCTCGACCCGCCTCCTCACCTTTGCAAGCGTTGCTGGCGTATTTGTTTGAAGGGGCACGGTGCTTGCAGACCCCTGCAGAGGGGAAAAGGTTAGGGGCGCTAGTCGGAGCCTGGCCCAAACTCCAGCAAATCTCCAGGCATTGCAGCGAGGGCATCTTCGCGCCTCAAGGCTTTCAGGACCGAGAGGATCGCTGACTCGGGCTTTTCCATCTCTGGGTTAGCAGGCTCTGAAGGGGTCCATGGACGCACCAAAACAAATCCGCCGACCCTGTCGGCGTGTGGGAGAGGCTTTTCCGTATTCCCTACAGCGTCGTCGCCCCTTCCGCTATCCGAGGGCTCCCTATACAAGTCCACACAAAACTTGAACAACGTCGTCCCTCAGTCGAAGGGAAGCCCCTTCCCTTGATCCCTTCCCCGCCAGGGGGGGGGGGTCCCGGGGCAACTCCCGGGGGGGGGGGTCCCCGTAAAGGCGCGCGAACGTCCCAGGGGTCCGTTCCCGTTCCCGTTCCCGTTCCCGTTCCCGTTCCCGTTCCCGTTCCCGTTCCCGCCGCCCGTGCCACTTCCAGAGGATAGAAGGGGAGGAGGGAGGGAGGGAGAAGGGAGGAGGGAGGAGGAGGGAGGGAGGGACAGAGGGAGGGAGGAGGGAGGAGGGAGGAGGAGAGAGAAGGAGGGAGGGAGGGAGGAGGGAGGAGGAGAGAGAAGGAGGGAGGGGGGGAGGGATGGAGAAAGGGAGGGAGGAGGAGGGAGGAGTGAGGAGGAGGGAGAAGGAGGGAGGAGTGAGGAGGAGGGAGAAGGATCATCGTCATCATGATCATCAGCAGCAGCAGCATCAACATCTTCATCACCATCATCATCATCATCAGCATTAGCATCGCCATCAACATCACCATCATCACCAGCATCATCATCAGCATCATCACCATCATCATCATCATCATCATCATCATCATCATCATCATCATCACCATCATCACCATCATCACCATCATCAGCATCATCATCATCATCATCATCATCATCATCGTCATCATGATTAGCATCATCACCACCATCATCATCATGATCACTACAACAACCACCAAGATCGTAATCATCATCAAACATTGTTTTCATCACCAGTCATCAAGTATCATCACCACCACCACCATCACTATCACGAGCACCATCACCACTACCACCATCATCATCGTCATCAGCACCATCAGCATCAATACCAGTATCATTATCATCATAATCAGCACGTTCATCAGAATCATCATCATCTTCATAATCCACATCATCAGTCATCATCATCAGCATCATCATTATCACCGTCATCATCGTCATCATCGCCATCATCATCATCCACATCAGCATCACCACCATCATGATCATCATGATCATCATCATCATCATCATCATCATCATCATCATCATCATCATCATCATCATCATCATCATCCTAATGATCCTCGTCATCATCATCATCATCACCATCATCACCATCATCATCATCATCGTCATCGCCATCGCCATCGTCAACAACGTCAACATCGTCAACGTCGTCATCCTCCCCCTTTGCCCCCTCCTTCCCTTCCCCTCTCAGCCCACCTCACCTTCGCTCTCTCTCTCTCTCTCTCTCTGCCCATCCCCTTCCCCCCCCCTCTCCCCTTCCCAATCCCCTTCCCCCTTCCCAATCCCCCTCCCCCTCCCTATCCCCTTCGCCCACGGCGATGATTCGCCGTAGGCGTCTGACAGATACCTTCCGAGACCGCCAGCGAACTCCCAGGAGACCCCCAAGACATCCCCCCTGACGCACCCAAGACGCCCCCAACGGGCCCCAAGAAACCTGAAGCATGTTTCTAAAAGGCCCCCGCGAGACCTCCCAGGAGAGCCTAACAAGCCTCCAAGCGTCCGCGGCCTTTCTGGGGCCCCCCTCTTGATCCCCCTTTCAGGGTGGAAGGGACCTGCAATTATTGATGTTCTTATGGCTTTTGCAAGATTTGGGGATATGCGGTTCTTCGATCTTGGTCCCAGGGACCCCCTGGACGCGAGAGAAAAAGAGAGAGAGAGAGAGAGCGGGAGGGGGAGAGAGAGAGAGAGAGAGCGAGAAAAAAAGAGAGAGAGAGAGAGAGAGAGCGAGAGAGAGAGAGAGAGAACGAGAGAGAGAAAGAGAGATAGAGAGAGAGAGAGAGAGAAAGAGAAAGAGAGAAAGAGCTGGAACGGGAACGGTAACGGGAATGGACCCCCAGGGAATTCACTTTTTTTTACGGGGGTCCCCCCTCGGATACGCAGCCCCCCGCCTCGCATCCTCCTGCATCCTGGGGTTCCGTTTGCCCTCCGGGGCCGTCTGCGGGCCCTTTCAGACTATCTTAAGGCTCCTGGGAGGCCTTTCGCTATTTTCAG
>CAUYUJ010017497.1:123511-128511 GCA_963575745.1 Prorocentrum cordatum | reverse complement strand
CCTGGTCAGAACGCACCACGGGGAGAGGTCCGCGGAGGAGGAAGAAGCACCGATGCCGCTGCTCGTCCCTCGACCCCACGGCTGGGACTGCCTCGAGATCCTGGTCAGGGCGCACCACGGGGAGAGGTCAGCGGAAGAGAGAGGGGCGACGTGAGTACGAGGTCGAGGAGGACGATGACGACGGCGATGACGACGGGGAGGACAAGGTCGAGTGCAATAAGGGGGGAGCAAGAGGGGGAGGAGGAGGCCAACAAAGACGAGGAGGAGAAGGCTCTTTTCGAGCAATTCACACCTCGCCACCTTGTTCATCACATCGACCATGTTCCGCACACGTGGGGCGGCGGTGTCTGCCCCCTCAGGAGCGTTCAATCACTAAGAGCCACCCACAGAGTTTCAGCAATGGTAATGCGCCCCCATGCAAATAGCACAACTGTCCTGATACATGCTGAACGGAGGAAGGTGGCATGCATCTATCAAGATGCGCCCATTGCTAAAAATGTCATTGTTGGGCGACTACCACAAACCCGCACCCCAATCACAGCATCCCAAGAGCCGTGCTATAGACACACTGTCGCTGTCAGTGAAAAATCCTGTGCCATTGCTGGCCCGTATCACATACCAATGAACAGCACAACGCGGCACGGCATCTGGCGAGAGCGCTCCTTAGGACTGGCGTTCTCGCACCGACCGGTGGATGAGCCACAGGACTAAGCCGAGCTAAGGTGCAGGCTGACCGCAGCTTCAAGGGCGTGGAAGCTCCTGCCGGGACGGGGCGCGCGAGTTCGCGCCGGTCCGGACAGAGCTTCCTCTTCATCCACATCATCCCCGCCGTCCTGTACGTCAGCAGCCTCGTGCTCACGCTCACTCTCATCGTCCTCATCCTCCTTTCTGTGAAAGCCGTTCTTTTCGTCTGGGGTCGACCCGTGGACGTGGCCACGTCGCGTGAAACGCCTACTAGACCGCTGCCCCGGGAAACATAGAACCATGGTGGTATCAAGCTTTCAAGCTACACTGGTGGACCCAGCACCTGCTACAACGCCTTGGGCACTCATCTGGGCACTTGTTTCTCATTAGCTGCTGGAGAAGGAACCTGAGGATGATCCGAAAATCAAACTCCGATATGGTACCTGTGGAGTGTTGTGTTCCGCATTGCTCGCCGATATGTTTTCAAACGCGGGTCCGGGGCTTCGGACAAACCAGCGAGCGGGAATGTAAGGAATGAAACTTCCATGAAGTGGGTTCACGCTCGCCGTCAAAAGGCCTGCATGGGGGCAAACAAGAAACTAATCCCACCAGCCCTCTGGGCGTCGGTGGTTTAGGGAGTTTCCTCTTCCACCCCTCCTTTTTCCCCTTCGGGGAGGGGTTGATCACTGTTCCCCATGAATATACACACCCCCAGGCGACTGGGAGCCAACCAGATTCAATGCGGGCACCACCCCACCATCCCTTGCAAAAAGACTACGAAACACACTCCGCCTCCAAATTCGGAGCATGCGCAGCCAACCCGATGCGGCCTCCCCCCACCATCCCTGTCAAAAAACAATACAAAACACACTTGGCGGCGGCGGCAGCTGCGGCGGCTGCGGCGGGGGCAGCGGTTGCGGCGGCTGCGGCGGTGGCGGCGGCGGTGGCGGCGGCGGCGGCCGGGGCGACGGCGGCGGCGGCGGCGGCGGTGGCGGGCGGCGGCGGCAGCGACGGCGGCAACGGCTGCGGCGGCGGCTGCGGCGGCGGCGATTCGGCAGCGGGGGCAGCGCGGCGGCGGCGGCGGCAGCGCGCGGCGGCGGAGGTGGCGGCGGTGGCGGCGGCGGCGAGGGCAGCGGCGGCGGCGGCGGCGGCGGCGGACAGCGGCGGCGGCGGCGGCGGCGGCGCGGGGGGGGGCGGCGGCGGGCGGCGGCGGCGGCGAAGGCGGCGGCGGATTGGCCCCCAGTAGCTACCCATCCAAAGACGACTGCTGCATATGCTGCGGTTCGGGCCAAGCTCGGGTGCTACGTATGTGTTGGGAGGGCGGGTGGGAGTGAGCGAGACAGCTTGCGGCCGGAGAATGAATTTTGATCACTGTTCCCTATTAATAAACACCCCCTCCCCCAGGCGACTGGGGGCCAACCAGGGACCATGACGACCCCCCCACAATCCCTTGCAAAAAACAATACAAAGCACACTCTGCCTCCAAATTCGGAACATGCGCAGCCAACCCGATGCGCCCCCCACCACCACCACCATCCCTATCAACAAAAATTATCCCGGCAAAGCAACCTAACAGCGATGTGTAGAAGCATATCTGAAAGCATTCCCCTTAAGATTCAAATGAAAATCCAGTTGTAGAATTCTGCTGTTCTCGCAGTCGTAGTCGCATTCGCGATGACAGTCGCAGCGGCAACGGCAGTCGCAGTCACAGCCTCAGCCTCAGCCTGCCTCAGCCTCAGCCTCAGCCTGCCTCAGCCTCAGCCTGCCTCAGCCTCAGCCTCAGCCTGCTTCAGCCTCAGCCTCAGTCTGCCTTCAGCCTCGGCCTCAGCCTCAGCCTGCCTCAGCCTCAGCCTGCATCAGCCTCAGCCTCAGCCTCAGCCTGCCTCAGCATCAGCCTGCCTCAGCCTCAGCCTCAGCCTGCCTCAGCCTCAGCCTCAGCCTGCTTCAGCCTCAGCCTCAGTCTGCCTTCAGCCTCGGCCTCAGCCTCAGCCTGCCTCAGCCTCAGCCTGCCTCGGCCGCAGCATCAGCCTGCCTCAGCATTCAAAATGTGGCCCAGGAATGGAGTTCTGGGAACTCGAAGAACACGAAGTGGCCTACAGTTGGCTCCGGGCATTCAAAATCATGCCCAGGAATGGAGTTCTGGGAACTCGAAGACCACGAAGTGGCCTACAGTTGGCTCCGGGCATTCAAAATGTGGCCCGGGAATGGAGTTCTGGGAACTCGAAGAGCACGAAGTGGCCTACAGTTGGCTCCGGGCATTCAAAATGTGGCCCGGGAATGGAGTTCTGGGAACTCGAAGACCACGAAGTGGCCTACAGTTGGCTCCGG
Organism: Prorocentrum cordatum; assembly: GCA_963575745.1. Classification (NCBI taxonomy): domain Eukaryota; class Dinophyceae; order Prorocentrales; family Prorocentraceae; genus Prorocentrum; species Prorocentrum cordatum. The sequence goes on along the minus strand of CAUYUJ010017497.1, from coordinate 125,499 downwards.
GCATTCAAAATGTGGCCCGGGAATGGAGTTCTGGGAAATCGAAGAGCACGAAGTGGCCTACAGTTGGCTCCGGGCATTCAGAATGTGGCCCGGGAATGGAGTTCTGGGAGGTCGAAGAGCACGAAGTGTGTGACTGTTTGCTTAAAACGACTTCTGCGGCACCCTGTCCGGCACCCGCCCAGACCCCCCTGTGGAGTCATCTGCTGCTCTCTTTTAAGACTACTAGAAACCTATCAGTCTTCGCTGTTAGGTAACAACACTGAACACACTTGGCGGAGGCGGCGGCGGCTGCGGCGGCGGCTGCGGCGGCGGCGGCGGCGGCTGCGGCGGCTGCGGCGGCGGCGGCGGCGGCGGTGGCGGTGGCGGCGGCGGCGGCGGTGGCGGTAGCGGCAGCGGCTGCGGCGGCGGCGGCGGCGGCGGCGGCTGCGGAGGCGGCGGTGGCGGCAGCGGATTGGCCCCCAGTAGCTACCCATCCAAAGACGACTGCTGACTATGCTGAGGCTCGGGCCAGACTCGGGTGCTACGTGTGTGTTGGGAGGACGGGTGGGAGTGAGCGAGACGGCTTGCGGGCTGGGGGGGCTCTTGACCCCTCCCCCTACCCCCTCCCCATGGACCTGGACGGGGGGGTTCGCGAGGTGTCGGAGCGTCCAAAACGGCCTCGGCGAGGAAGCCCAAAGCATTGGTTTTACTATGGTTGTACGATGGTTTGGGCCCCAATTGGGCCTCCTGGGGGGGGCCCTAATTAGGGACCCCCCTCCTGTGATCGATCTCACCCACGATGGCCCAAATATTGCCCCCAAGGCTCCCAAGGGTGCCCCAAGAGGGCCCCAAGAGGAGGCCAGGAAGCCCCAAGAGGCCCCCAGGGTGCCCCCAAGAGGCTCCCAAGAGACCCCCAAGAGGCCCCAAGAGACCCCCAGAGGCACCCACGATGCTCAAAGAGGCCTCGGCGAGAATGCCAAATCATTGATTTCACTAAGGTGTTAGCCACATGTTGGCCTGTTGGGGGGGCACTGATTAAGATAACTTCAAGAGCGCCTGGGAGAGCCCAAGATGACCTCCAAGATGGTTCAAGATATCCCAAGATGTCTCATAATGGCTCCCACGATGCTCCAAGATGCCCCAAGACCGCTCCACGACGGCTCCCAGTGGTCAAAGAGCTCCCCCAGGAGGCCCCGAAGAGGCCAAAACCTTAGGAAACTATGTGTTTGGCTTTCTCGCCTTTTCGCTTCCGATGGCCATCCGAGGCCTCAAGATGGCTCCAAGATGGCCCAAGAGGGCTCCAAGAGAGGCTCCAGAGAGCCCCAAGACGGCTCCAAGAGCGCCTAGGAGCGCCCCAAGAGCGCCCCAAGAGCGCCCCAAGAGGCGATTGTTTGGGCTCCCGAGGGGCAACGCTAACTAATGCTCGCTTCTTGTTTGATCGATGTCCCCCAAGATGGCCCCACGAGCGCTCCCAAGGCTCCCAAGAGCGCTTCAAGAGAGCCCCAAGAGGCGCCCAGGATGCCCCAACAGGCGCCCAAGAGGCCTCCAAGATGCTCCCAAGAGACCCCCAAGATGCCCCAAGAAGCTCTCCGAGGCACCCAAGACGCGCCAAGAGGCCTCCACTGGGGGACCCTTCCTCTGTGAGCTGCCCACTTCCCTCATCGAGGCAACTCCTCTGGGCATCGTTTCTGGATGGGCTGGTGGGGTTACGCGAGGCGTCTAGAATTCAACCTTTTGCCACCTGCACCGTCTCATCGTAACTCGCTCCTCCTCGCCCCTCATTCCTCCTCGCTCCTCCTCCTCCTCCTCCTCCTCCTCCTCCTCCTACTACTACTACCACTACTACGACGACAACGACGACGACGACTACTACTCCTACTACTACTCCTACTCCTACTACTCCTACTACTCCTACTACTCCTACTACTACTACTACTACTACTACTACTACTACTACTACTACTACTACTACGACTACGACTACGACTACGACTACGACTACGACTTAC
>CAUYUJ010017497.1:103399-123411 GCA_963575745.1 Prorocentrum cordatum | reverse complement strand
ACTACTACTACTACTACTACTACTACTACTACCACTACTACTACTACTATTACGACTACGACTACCACTACTACTACTACTACTACTACTACTACTACTACTACTACTACTACTACTACTACTACTACTACTACTACTACTACTACTACTACTACTACTACTACTACTACTACTACTACTACTACTACTACTACTACTACTACTACTACTACTAATCATCCTCATCATCCGCATCATCAGCATCAGCACCACCATCATCATCATCATCATCATCATCGTCATCAGCAGCAGCATCATTCCTACGATCCCTCCTAATTATCATCATCACCATCAGCATCATCACAATCAGCATCATCATCACCATCATCACCATCATCATCTTCGTCGTCATCATCTCAGCATCATCACCATCATCGTCATCATCACATTCATCATCATCATCAGCAGCATCATCATCATCATCGTCGTCACCGTCATCATCATCATCAGCAGCAGCAGCACCATCCTCATCATCATCATCATCATCATCATCATCATCATCATCATCATCATCATCATCACAATCAGCATCATCACCACCATCGTCATCATCATCATCCTCCTCGTTTCCCCCTGCCCCTCTAGGAGCGTTTGGAGACTCGGGGAGTCCGAAAACCTCCGAAAACTGCCGACACTCTCCGCCGACAGAAGAAACAAAACAATGACGTCCAGCCCAGAAATTTCTTCCCCCTCACCCTGCTGCTCCCCGACCCCCATTCTGGAATCACGAAACAGTGCGGTGACAGACCGTGCGGTGACCTCGAAATCCCCCAAAACCTCACGGCACGGTCCGTCACCGCACGGTCTTGGGACCCTGGAGGCCCCGGTCGCCCGAGACGTCCTCGGAGAACGACTCGAGTCCCAAAACCGTGCGGTGACCCCGAATCCCCACTGACTCACCGCACGGTGTGGTCACCACCCCATTTGGGGGCCCCCGACCCGTACCCCCTCGCGCACGCGCACAGGGTCCTGTTCGAGAAGTCGCCGGACAGGCTCGCAGCAGGCTCCGCCCAGCGGGCCGCGGGGGCGCTGGCGGCGAAGCGGGACGGAGGTGCCTCTGCTCGTCGCTCGCGGCGGGGCGGGTCAAAGCGGCCAAAACACGACGAAACCACGACGAGGGAGGAGCAGGACGAGAAGGAGCAGGACGAGAAGGAGCAGGACGAGAAGGAGCAGGACGAGAAGGAGAGGAGGAGGAGGAGGAGGAGGAGGAGGAGGAGGAGGGTTCATCCATCTCTTTTCTCTACTCACCGCCCTCTTGCTACTCTGCTCTTGTTCGTGTGGTTCCCTCGGGCGCCTGCTGCTGGAACCCCCAGGGAGAATGAAGATACGAGCGGGTGGTGATGACGGGCGTCGTTCAGCTGGGGCGGGCGCGCGCCTGGTATACTTGAGCAGGGACCGACCGTCCCGGCATTCCTATAGTCATACCACGAAGTGCTCTTAGAACCCAAAATGTTCTAATAACAAAAACAATGTTCTTAGATCATGAGCCCGCTGTTGAAAAACAGTACAGTCCCGGCCAGAAATGTTCTAAGGACATTTCGTGGGAACCACAAAAGATTCAAAGAACATTGTATGGTAGGGCTATAGGCACGCCAGAACGCTTCGCCACTGCTTGATACACATCCTCCCCCGCTCTTCTCCTTTCTCCTAGCCCTGTCCGATCGCTCCGGCCCCGTCGTCGGACCAGATCGGGTACCTCTCGCCTGCTCCCCCCCCACCCCTCTGCCCAGCTCTGCGCATGCCCTCTTGATCCTATCTTGACGTGTTGGGATGGTGCCGCCGTCGCGATTCGGATCTCAATCCGCCGCTGCTGCGCCGCCGCTGCTGCATCGACTGCGCGCGAGGACCGCCCGCGCGCACGCCGCCCTGATGCTCGGATCTCTCTTGCCCCCTGGAAGGTTGGCTCGCGCGCTCTCTCTCTCTCTCTCTGTCTCCTTCTCTCTCCCTCTCCCTCTCTCTCTCTCTCTCTTTCTCTCCCTCTCTCTCCCTCTCTCTTCGGGTGTATAGGGCCCCCTTTAGCTGACTCGCACCGGCCAAGGTGCGGGGTGCGCCCGCCACTAGTCCGCGGCGCGCCCGGACGCTGTGGCGCCCGGACGCTGTGGCGCCAAATCGGTCCGATCTCTCCCTCTCTGTTCTGTTGGCGAATCCCCTGTCTGGGTGGTGACGGTGTTCCTCCTCGTTCCTCCTCCTCCTCCTCCTCCATCATCATCGGCATCACCATCAGCATCACCAACAGCACGGCTATCATGCTTTGTATCATAGTTGTGTCTGCTGCCATTACCATCAACGTCATAATCAACAGCGCAACCACCAACAGCATCATCATTACCACCACCATCCTAAACACCAGCATCACCATCATCACCACAAGAAGCAACAGCATCATCGCGATAACCACCACCACCACCACCATCGTAATCATCACCATCACCATCACCATCACCATCACCATCATCTTCATCATCATCATCATCATCATCATCATCATCATCATCATCATCATCATCATCATCATCATCATCATCATCATCATCATCGTCAGCATCATCATCATAAGGATCAAGATCATAATCACCAGCATCATCACCATCATCACCATCATCATTGTCATCATATTCAGCATACTAAGCATTTCCATCAGCATCACCATCACCAGCAGCATCATCAGCAGCATCCTAATAATCATCATCATCATCATCATCATCATCATCATCATCATCATCATCATCATCATCATCATCATCATCATCATCATCATCATCATCATTATCAATCATGATCATCATCGCCATTCAAATCATCACCACAATCAGCATCAGCCTCAGCATCATCATCAGAATCATCATCATGTTGAGCATGGTATCTAGCATCATCAGCATCCTCATTATCATCATCAGCATCCTCATCAGAAGCATCGTCATCATCACCCTCATCATACAATAATCAGCATCATCATCAGAATCATCAACATCATCATCACAAACACCATCGTCATCGTCTTCGTCATCGTCATCAGCATCATCATCACCACCAACACCATCGTCATCATCATCATCTTCATCATCATCATCAGCAGCATCAACATCAGCATCATCATCACCACCACCACCGCCACCATCGTCATCGGCATCGCCATCATAATCATCATCAGCATCAGCATTATCATCAGCATCATGTTCATCATCATCATCATCATCATCATCATCATCATCATCATCATCATCATCATCATCATCATCATCATCATCATCATTATCATGATCATCATCATCCCCACGTTCGCCTCCTCATCATCATGATCCCCGTACTCCCGATCCTCCTACTCATATTATGTGCCTGACGCGTGGATCATCGTCTAGATGCGGGCCGTGCTAGCCGGTGCTCGTGGCCATCGCCCTGCGCCTCATCCTCCTCTTCCTCCTCACCGTCACCATGATCATCATCGCCACCATGGCTTCCCCTGTTCTATCGACTGTCGCGCGCGCGCGAGAACTCTGCGTGTCGCAGTTTACCCTGCCCTTCTGGCACTCTCTCCTCCCTCTGCCAGCGGGCAGCCCACCACTGAGTCCACGAGCCCTCCCGTGGCTCCCCATGGCAGGCCAGGCCCCAGGAGGCCCGAAGGGCTGCCCGCCCGCAGGCCGCGCAAGACAGCCGGGGAGTTCCCCACCCCAGCCGCGAGTCACCAGAGGCCTCCCAAGCTCGGAGGCGAGCCAGGGGGGGGAAGTGAAAAGGGGCGGGCCTCCTCAGAAGGCCGAGGAAGCTTCTCAGAAGGCTCGAGGGCTTCTGAGAAGCCCCACCGCCTTTCGAGAAGGCCTGCTCCTTCTCCCTCCCCCCTGGGCTTGCCGCCGATTAGCGTCGCCCAACGGGGCCCTGGGGCGGGGGGCAGTAGCGGTCCTCGAGTGCCCTCGAGGGGTTCGAGCCTACCGGCTGCAGGGGGGGCGACCAGGGAGCCCCGAGCCTGGGTGCCCACACCGCCTCTAGGGCTAGGTCCCCAAGGCTCCAAGCACACACCTTCTGCCTCACACTGGCGAGCCAGCTTCACAAACTTCTGGACGGCCTCCAGACTTACTGATACTGAAAACGACACCCCTCGAGCTGGAGGGTCCAGTAGCCATACGAAGCGAAGAACACATCCCTACCCCGCCCGACGCAGGCTAGGTGGCCGATCGTTCACCTTTCTTGTTTCCAGTATGGATGGTTTCCAGGTCATTCGGCGAATACTCATGCTCATGAAGCATCACAAACGCAGATGTGACATACATATATACACATATGCACAGACACCTACATACACATATACGCGGTAACAGGTACAAAACGATGTCTGTACTCTGAATATCCAGTTCCTCTTGTACTTTTGAGGCAGAAAAGAAGGACACAGTGCGATCGGACGGCTCTGCACGTGTGCGTTGCGTTGGATGCAGACGCTGCGCAGTAGGCTGCGATTTGAAGTTGAAGCGGGACGTGATAGGTGTGGCGCTGGAGACGGAGGCCGTTGAGTAGATGGGCATGGTGTTGGAGCAGGGAGAGGTTGAGTAGAAGGGGGCGGTGGGAGTGGGATAAGCGAATGAGGTGGGCGGCGGTCAGCAGGCGGCGGGCGGAATAAGGTTGTTTAGACACATCCTCTTGCGCCGGGAGGCTGTTGAGGAAAAGGGTGAGGTGTAACCCTCGGGACAACCATCGGGACAATACTTGGGACAACCATCGAGACAACTATCGGGACAACCATCGGGACAACTTTCGGGGCAACAGTCGGGACAACAATCGGGAAAACCGTTGCGATAACCATCGCGACAACCATCGAAACAACCACCAGGACAACCATCGAGGCAACCATCAGAACAGTAATCGGGACAACCATGGCCCATGGTTGTCGGAACGGGGCCTGGCTCTGGAGGGCGAGCGCGGACACGCAACTCCCTGGCTAGCAGCAGCAGCAGTCAGAGCTGCCGAGCTCGCGCGCGCTACAAACATCGACGGCGCGTGCGGACACGTTGGCATACGTTGGTTCATCTCGCTCCTGCCAGTGCCCAACAAGGAGCTCAACGTGCGCCCGTCGGGGGCCCGCCGCGGGCCACGGCCCTCGACGCCCTCCAAGGGCGCGGTGGGTTCGGTCCCGATTGGTTGGTAAGCATTGAATGGGAACAACCACTGGGGTAACCATCGGAACAACCATCGGGCAAAGCATTGAGACAACCATCATGACAGCCATCGGGACAACCGGGACAACCATCGGGATAACGATCGGGAGAAACATCGGGACAACCATCGGCACAACCATCGGCACAAAACTCTCACACCACGGCCAGCGCGCGGGGCGACTCATTGTTGTGTGACCTGGCCCTGGCCAGTGGACAAACTCGCGCAGCTTCGCCTCGCCCACACACGCGTCACGCACAAACCGAAACGACTCCCGGTTGGGGCACCTCATGGTTCACTTCGGTCTCAACCCTCAACACTCGACCGATGGCTGCCTCGCTGGTTGTCCCGATCGCTGTCCCGAAAAATAAATCGTGGGATCGGCGCATTGGTGGATGGTGAAATCGATCGATAGAGAATGAGACCGACAGGTAACGACACTGACAGATACATACGTTGGCTGATACAAAGAAAGGTTGTCCCGATGGTGGTCCCAATCGGGGTCCCGATACATAATACAATATCGTGGAACCAACAGACAGATTCATAGCGATGCTAGAAAATTGCACCGATTGTTAGTTAGACAGGTCGATGTGTTGATGGGTAAAAAAAGAGTGGCCGTCCCGATGGCCGCCCCGTTGGTTTTCCCGATGTTGCCCCCACATGTAGGTAGTGAGATCGCCAACTCTCCTCGTAGTGAGACACATGAAACACAAACCAGGGAGGCCCCCGTAGTGTTTTCGACGGTATCGGGTACGCCTCCGCGACGACTGTGGCATCCTCTGCTTGCTTGGACTCCACTGGGACGACATCCATTGGGATGACTGGTGGGATGGCATCCCTGGCTATGGCTGCTTCCGCCCGCTTGGATTCGGACGACATCCATTGGGATGACTGGTGGGATGGCGTCCCTGGCCGTGGCTGCTTCCGCCCGCTTGGATTCCGCCTTCTTCCTGGCCTTCTCAGCCGCCTTGGCCGCCTCAACGCCCCAGGCTTTTCTGGCCTGGTGCGCCCTCTTGGCCGTCCCAGCCCTCGCCGCTAGCCGAACTGCCATTTCGGATCACGAGACTTGGTTGTTGTCCTCTCCTTGGCAGGAGCCTGCTCGGCGTGGAAGCAGATCGCAGCCCCCTCTGTAGCGCAGTCCGCCTCGGGGCGTGTTCGGCCGCCTCGCCACACACTGCGCCTCGAAGCCGATGCCTGGAGCCGTGGACCGCAGCGTGTTCCTGGGCGGCATGGGCGCTCTGCTCGCCGAGCTGCCGACATCCTCGTCCAGGTAGGTCACGCGCCGTTCTGCCGGCGCCGAATGTCGTGAGCGGTCCCGGGGCTGGCCAGGAGGTGCCTCGGGGGCTCTCGGGGGGGCCTCACGGAAGCGTCAAGGCTTCGGAAGCCTCCACATCGCATGTTGTCGCACCGTGAAGCTTCGCGTGGCGCAGCATAACATGCACTCCGCGGGAAAACGTGCCCCAACTAGTTGTCTTGGCAGAGTGGCAACAACGTAGACACCAACGTAGACACCACAACGATACACCTGAATGTAATGGACAGCCCGTGGTGGACCAGGCAGGAGGGGGCCCTGGGATCTCTTGGGCCGTCCTGGCGCATCTCACTGGCGCTCTCTTGGGCCGTTTCAGAGCTCTCTCGGGCCCCTTTCCGCAAGCTCGCCCGGGCCGTCTCTCATGGCCTCCTCCTCCTCCTCCTCCTCCTCCTCCTCCTCCTCATCCTCCTCCTCCTCCTCCTCCTCCTCCTCCTCCTCCTCCTCCTCCTCCTCCTCCTCCTCCTCCTCCTCCTCCTCCTCCTCCTCCTCCTCCTCCTCCTCCTCCTCCTCCTCCTCCTCCTCCTCCTCCTCCTCCTCCTCCTCCTCCTCCTCCTGTGGATGCTCTTCGGGCGTGGCGGGGCCGTCTCGGGCCCCTCTGCAGCGCTCCCAGACCTGTGTCGGAGCACTCTGGGCCAGCGCTCTCGCGAACGGAGCTCTCGCCGCCCTCCGACGGCGCGCGGACGAGGACGAGGACGAGGACGAGGACGAGGACGACGAGGACGACGAGGACGAGGACGACGACGACGACGCCGACGCCGACGACGACGACGACGACGACGACGACGACGACGACGACGACGACGACGACGACGACGACGACGACGACGACGACGCGAGGACGAGCGCTGCGACGGCAAAGGCTCGCAGAGGACCCCCCCCCCCGAGGGGGGCAGGGCGAGCCTCCGCCGCGGCCAGCAGCGGCTCCCGCGGCCACGGCGTCTCCGGCGGCGGGGGCTGCGGCTCCCGTGCCGGGGGGCGCTCCGCCGGCCACGGCGCCTCTGGCGCCTCGCTGGGCAGGAGGGGGAGGAGGGGGAGGAGGAGGAGGAGGAGGAGGAGGAGGAGGAGGAGGAGGAGGAGGAGGAGGAGGAGGAGGAGGAGGAGAAGGAGGAGGGAGGAGGAGGAGGAGGAGGAGGGGAAGGAGGAGGAGGAGAAGGAGGAGGAGGAGGAGGAGGAGAAGGAGGAGAGGGAGGAGGAGCAGGATCTTCAAGCTCGGCTCCACCTCTGCTGACCGGATGGCGCCTCGGAGGGCAGGTCCACCTCGGAGGGCAGGATCCTGGAAGGCTGACGCCCAAAAATCGGAGCGGGCGCCGGAAAGAGCAACGGGTCCTACGCAGGATGGCATAGCGATTTCACGCCGCGGCTGACGCGGGCCGCCAGCCAGCACGGCACACCGCGTGGATTGAGAGGGCGCTTCCGCGCGCCCGTGCGCGGAAGCTTACGAAAAAAACTTTCGCGCAAATGGTGGGGCTTACCTCAACGCTTCCCCTGAAGAATATGAAGCCATCGGGCTCTGTCGATGTTGAGATTCACATTCTGTATCATCCCCCTCATCCTCATCCCCTCCATCGCAGGGGAAGGCTGGCGCCCCTCCCCCTGGCAATGAGCGCTCCAGGGCGTCCTGGCCGCTGCCCTCCGGCCTGGCCCCGGGCGCGGCCTCCGCGAGCGCCCAGACCCCATCGAGCAGGCACTTTCCTGCCCACTCCCCAGTCGGGCGTCTGGAGCTGGTGCCACCGCTGTGGGGGCGCGGGTCTCCCTGCACGCGCCACCCCTGGGCCAAGGCGGGGGCGCCAAGCGTCTCAAGACGGGGTGCCCGCCCACCCCGCCCTACCCACTCCTGCCCTTCCACGTCACGCCTGCCCCTGCCTCTGCCCACCCCCTCCTCCCCGCCCGTCCCACCCTCCACCTCTCCCCCTCGCTGCCCATCCACAATCTAGCACCTCCCCCTTTCCAGTCCTGCTCCCGCCCTACCCGCGCCGAAGCTTGGTGGGAGGTCGGCAAGTAAGACGGGTGCAGCTCGGAAAGTGAAGCGGGCGCAGCGCCTGCCTGCGGCTCCCAGGGGACGCCGCCAGGGAAAGAAGGCCAGCAGAGGGCGCCTGCAGAGAGCAAGCCGAAGGCGCGAACACGGACAAGCCCTGGTCTGGGGAGCAAGGCCGGCCAGGGGGTCGGCGTTCTGGGGGGCGAGGCGAGGCGAGGCGCTAGCCCTGCGAGAGCCCGGCGGTGGCGCCGCAGCGCCGAGGAAAAGAGTGCCAGCCGAGGGGAAGGAAGGAGGAGGAGGAGGAGGGGGGGACTCGGGCCGTGCCGCTGGAGTTCCGCAACACAGCTCCCACCACTGACACGGGCCGTCGACGATACATGGGAGAGGGGGGGGGGGGGGGGGCGACGGGAGCGGGAGCGGGGGCGCAGCGGGGAGGGCAGGAATCCCGCGCCCGCGCCGCTCGCAGCCCGCAGACACGGCCGCCTGCCGCCTGCCGCCCCCCCGGGCGCCTCCTCGGGCAGCGACCAGGTGGCGCAGCTCTGCACGAGGCGCTCCGCCCGCCGGAGCACCTCGGAGGAGGCGGAGGAGGCGGAGGAGGCGGAGGAGGCGGAGGAGGCGGAGGAGGCGGAGGAGGAGGAGGAGGCGGAGGAGGCGGAGGAGGAGGAGGAGGCGGAGGAGGCGGAGGAGGAGGAGGAGGAGGAGGAGGAGGAGGAGGACCTCGTCGAAGGAGTCGCCCATCTGCGGCCGCCCCGGCTCGGCTGCATCGCCGGGCCGGGCGCCCCGGCTCCAGGGGCGGGCTCCAGCCAGAGGGGGCGACCGGCACCGACTGCGGAGGCCGAGGGCAGCGGCGACGGCCGCGGCGGAGACGGCATCTCGGTCTCGGCAGGTGCGCAACATGCAATGTATGCGACAGCAACGCTGGCGGCGGTGCTTGCACACGCATTCTGCGCAGCGGCCAACCCATGTACGCACCCCGCTAGAAGCATCCACACTCACTCGCGCGAGCGCGCAACCTCATGCACGCGTGCGCTCGCGCTCAGGCACACGAGTGCGCACGAAGCCGCCTGATGGACCATTCAGCTGCTCTCGGCCTGACCCTCCCCTTCCTCCTCGGCATGACCTCTCCACGGGAAGGGGGAGACCTTCTCGCGGGCCAGGCGCTCCACCTGGGGCGTCGGGTGCCGACCGCCGCGCAGGAGGGAGTGACCTCTCGCGCCCCCCAAGGAGCACGGGCCGAGCCGAAGCCACAGGGCACCGTTTCGAAGCTGCTCCACCGAGCGTTCGACGGCTCTGAGCCTGCTCCTTTTCCCTCGCGAGAACGGCCGTTCTTGTGCAGGCCCCCCCCCCCCCTCCCTCCCAGAGAAGTCACGTCTCGCGCGGGCGCCGCATGGGAATGCCTGGGCCTGGGAAGAGCCAAGGACAGCTAGAGTTCAGCTGTACGCAGGAGTCCGTCGGGGACTAGCGCAGGGACTTGCTGATAGTGGCCACGAGCAGCGGACGTTGCGCCTTCGCGCGCGGAGGGACCACTGGGCTACGCCACACTGCTTGTGTGCGCCACAATGCCTGCGTGCACCACAGCGCCTGTGAACACCACAGTGCTGGTGCGCACCAGTGGGCCAGTGTGAACAACCATGACTACGTACACCAGAGTGCCTCTGTACACCACAATGCGTGTGCACAATACTGCCTGTGCACACCACAGCGCCTGTGTTCACCAACAGTGCATGCGGACACCACGCTGACTGTGGACACCACAATACCTGTGTTCAGAACAGCGCGTCTGCACACAGCAATGACTGCGTACACCAAGCAGCCGTTGCACACCATAGCTACCCAAGCAGCAGCATACGTGTGCACCACAACGTTTGTGTACATCACGGCTTTCTGTGTACACCACAGCAGCCATTTGCACCACAGCGCATGTATGCACCACAGTGTCGTGCCTGTGCGCACCAGATCGCCTGTGTGCACCACAACTGTTACTTCAGCGCCATGCGTGTGTACCACAGCGCCTGTGCACCATCGTGCCTGTGTACAGCACAAAGCATGTGTACACCTTCAGAGTCACGACGGGGCAAAAATCAAGAAAATCGCGGGGAATCCGAACGTATCAAATCCGTTATGATCGTTATCGGTTGTAATTGATTTCTGGCCCGAGGCACGGCCCCCCCACACACATGTTCTGGACCCACACTGCGCCACACTGCTTATGTGCACCTCAGCGCCTGTGCACACAATAGCGCGTCTGTGCACGACAGATGCTTGTGTGCACCACCGCGCATGCATGAACAACACTGCCTGTGTACACCATAGTGATTACATACACCACCTTAACTTTGTACACCACTGACGCTCTTGCAAAAGCATGCGTGCCCACCACAACGCCAATCTACTCCACGGCACACGTGTACACGACAACAGCCGTGTGCACGCACCACACCGCTTGTGGTGACCAGAATGTCTGTGCACACCAGAGATGCTGTAGCATCAAGGGTGTGCACAACAACGCCTCGGTCGCATGTGTGCACCACAATGCCTGCGCACTGCCAAACTTTGGCTTGTGTAGACAGTCGCCGCAAAATGCGTCTGAATTCTCGTAGTCGAGGTGCGGACTGGAAACGCGGATAGGCCGGTACACCCAAGAGAATACTGGCAAACCTGAAGGGGGTCAACCCGTGTTCCAAAGGAACTGGCCCTCGTTGCTGAATTCTGGCGGTGGCCGTGGCCAGGCTGCGCGGTGGGTGGCGCGGCGACCCCGCGCTCCCGGTTTCTGGCCGTGGTGGCCGTCGCTGCGCGGTGCATTGGGCGGTGGGTTGAGCGGTGCATCGCGCGTCGCTGGGTTCCACGGTGGGCTGCGCGAGGTTGCGCGGTGGGTTGTGTCCCGTGGACTGCATCCCATGCGTTGCACCGAATAGACTGCATCCCATACACTGCCACCTGGCCCAAAGAACAAACGATACACCCTATACGTTCCACTGCAGAGATGAAACCCATATCCGCCACTGTGCCTCTGGTCACGGAGTGGGCAAGTCCTCGGGTCCTTTGCCTGGTCCCTGGAAAGGCTCAGTCCTCAACCCTGGGGAGTCTCTAAGGAGCATGGAACCAAAATTCCAAAACCTACCGGGGTTTTCCGCGTGCCCCCTGGGTTCCCCCGCACCTTGTCGCGGGACTCTCTGGGGCCCAAGAGGGGCCCCAAACTGGGCCAAAAGGGCTCCAAGAGGCCCCCCAGGACGGTCCAAGAGGGCCCCGAGTCGCCGAACGATCGCTCCAAGACGCTCAAGATTGCCCCCAGACGGCCCAGGAGGCCTCCAAGACGCCCCAAGAGGCCTCCGAGAGGCCTCACAAGAGGGCCCTTAGAGGCCAAACACAATTGAGATTCCTTAGGTTTTGAAAGTTTGTGGCGTTCTAGCCGTTTCGGCTACCCGACGCTCCCAGACGACCCTCGAGGCCCCCAAGACGGCCCAAACATGCCTCCAAGAGGGCCCCCAAAGGCCCAACAGGGCCCAAAGACGGCCCGAGAGGCGCCCGAAACAGCCCAAGAGAGGGACCACGAAAATCCGAGTCTTCCGCCCCAAGAGTCCCCCATGAGGCCCCAAGAGGCGCCCAAGAGGCCCCCAAGAGGCCACCAAGAGGCCCCCAGAGGGTCCAAAAGAGGCCCGAAGAAGCCCCACGACGGCCCCCAAGAGGCCCCCAAACAATCCCCAAGAGGCCTCCAAACTGCCTCCAAGAGGCCCCCGAGAGGCCTTCCCACGAGACCCCAACGAACAACCAGTAGGCTTCCTAGCCACAACCCAGGAACGGTGGCGGGATTGGCCGAAGGCTATTGATATTCCAACCCACGATCCCCATGCATTGCAACCCACTAGTTGCACCTCAAGCATCGCACCCAACATGCTGCACCCCATACACTGCGCCTATACGTTCAACACCGCCCTGACACCCAAAACGTCGCATCCCACGCGGTACAACCCATACATGTACGTAGCATCCCGAAGTGGTGGATAAGAGTGAGGGGGCGGCGGGGTCGTCGGCAGCCTGCGAGGCTCTGAAGAAGCCCGCCGCAGGCGCCGATTCAAAATCAAATTATGCAACGAGCCCGCCGCAAGCGCCAACTTTTTCGCCAAAGCAAATTGGGGGGGTCGCGGGTGGGTCGCGGGTGGGTCGCGGGTGGATCGCGGGTGAGTCGCGGGTGGGTCGCGGGTGGGTTGCGGATGGGTCGCGGGCCAGGTCGCGGGAGGGACGACGACAACCAACGACAACAACAACCACACGGCAACTTCCACACAACAACAACAACAACAACAACAACAACAACAACAACAACAACAACAACAATAGCATCATCAACACCAGCAACAACAAACAACATCACACGACAACAACAAACAACAGCAGCAACAGCAACAAGAGCAAAACACCAAACAACAGCACCACCACCAATAACAATAACAACAACCAACAACCACAACAGCAACAACAACAACCAACAACCAACAACAGCAGCAACAACAACAGCAACAACAACAGCAGCAGAAGCAACAATAACACCAACAGCAGCAACAACAACAACAATCCGCATCGCGGAATCCCACTTCAGCACGCACCCAGGGACAGTGGATGACCGTTCGGCACCCTCACTCTGATACATACTACTCATATGTATTGCATACGCGAGTGTATTATTGCATTTGACTTCTGAATCGCCTGTACTCCTATTCGACTTATCTCCTGACCGGCCACCGCCACTCAGACGTCAGATATGTTCTGGAGCCGTTCTAATCACGCAAGTCTCCCTGTAGACAGGGCAAACATGCAGGCACGCAGGCAAACACAATCAAGAAGGGAAAAGCAGAACAAGGCAAGACAGATAGAGCCAGGTAAAACAAAGCGAATCAAGGCAGACAAGGCGGCAAGGAATGAAAAGCATGGGCGGCAAGCAGTGCAGAGCGAAAAGATGAGGAAGAGAGAAGAGCAAAGTGACAAATGGGTGAGAGCACGACAGAAATGCTTCGAATCTCCCCCTCTCCTCTCCGACGGGTTTCTCGTTCCAGCGGGGCACAAGATACTTCAGGTTTGGCGTGGGTGGGCCAACGGACCCGCTGCGCAGCCTGACATCAGAAGAAAAAACTGCAGAACCGGAAACTTTCAGAGGTACCTACGGATTTCGTGGATCGGCGCCGGTTCCCCCTCCCTGGAGCTCGGAGCGCGCCAAGAGCAGCGCCGCAAGCGCAGCCAAGGGGGCTCAGCAGCGCAAATCCGAGGTATCCGCGCGGACCTCCGAAAGTTTATGTTTATGCAGTCGTTCTTCTTCTCAGCACTATTTTGATCATACTTCTTACAAGTGTATATCTACGAATACGATTATTACTGTTATTGTCGTTTTTAGTACTAGTAGCAATACTGATATACTGTTATTGTCATTATTATTGCTATTACCACGATCATAATTACTATTATCCCGATTCGTACTATTATTAGCATTCGTGCTCGCATTAATATTATTCTCGTTATTCTTAACGATCTTACAAATAGTCGCATTACTATTCGTATTCTTACTGATCGTATTACTGCTCTTCTTCGAGACAGCGGGGCCGCGCCCAGCGAGCCCCACTCGGCCACTGGCCCACCGCTGCTGGCGTAAAAGAGCGGCCATCCGAAGACGTTGCGCCGACGGGGCCGCCCGCAAAGCGTCAGGGTTTTGGATGGCTGTTCCTCGCGGCAGGCCGGCCGCGACGCCACCCACCGATCGAGGCCGAGGACGAGCGGATCGGCGCAGCAAGCGCCCAGAACCCAACACCACTGACTCGAGGCGGGGAGTTGTCCCGACCTGCCGCATGGGAGCCGACGTCCTGGGGACCTGATTGGCGGGCGGTGAATGTGGATATGTGTTGGCCCCAAGGGGCCAACATATATACATATATATATATATATATCACCAAATAACATATCGATTGATCCCTCTCTCTCTATCCATATCCATATCCATATTCATACCCGTATCCGCATCCATATGATCGATCCCCCAGGAGGTGGTTATGGATGAATCCCCGCCTCGGAACTGACACACCTGTTTTCGACATCGAGATTGGGGACGCGGGGTTCTCAACGCCTGGGCGCGAATCAGTTCATGGGGAGGGGGAGAAGGAAGGTGCCCTCTTCGGGCCCTCCAGGCCCCCTACCGGGCCCTGAAGGGCCCCTCCAGGGGCCCGGAAGGGCCCCTTTGCGGCAGCCCTCGCTGCCCCCCGAATTATCATCGCCCGCCCACAACGCGCTCCCCAAAAAGCACGGGTGTGGGTTCCTCCGTCTGGTGGGCGGTGCCGCCGGCGCCGCCCCTTCCAAAACGAGCTCTCCAAAAAGCACGGGTGTGGGTTTCTCCGTCTGGTGGGCGCTGCCGCCGGCGCCGCCCCTTCCAGGAGGCGGCCGCCGCGGCGCTCCGATCTCGCCACAGGCCGCGGTCGCCGCCGCCGTGGGACCCGGCCGCCGTCGTCGCCGTTGTCTTCGCCGTCGTCGTGGTCGCCGCCGTCTTGGACGCCGTTGAATGGATACAACATATAGGGAAACGAACTCTATGCACCGACGCTTTTCCCGACCCTGCGCTGAAATTCGCCCAGGAACACGGATTCTGGTGTATACGGGATCGTGGTGTATACATTTTTCGTTGTTTCCCCGGGACATCGGGGAAAAAGTATACACCAAACCACCCCAGCGTCGTCCCCGACCCTCAAAAAGTCCTGGGATTCAAGAAACTGCCCACCACTGGTAATGTATATGTTCCAGTTTCCGAACACAAGCACAACCTTTCGGAGGGTACCCTCCCCTAGGATGCACAAAAACATCCAACAAGCACGAAGAACGTTAGGGTCCCCTCCCCGAAACGACCTCGATCTTATACCTCGGTCCTACGGTAGTACTTAGAGCAACAAATAAGCATAGACTTTCGGAGCTCCGCGCGAGTTCCTTGGATCTGCGCTAGAGCCCACTGGCGGCGCCTCCGGCACCGCCCCTGGCGCGCTCCGCGCGCCAGAGAGAGGGGTCCAGCGCAGATAAAAAAAGCCGCGCGGGCCGTCGAACGTCTATGTTTATGCTGATAAAAACCCTGATGCATGAATAGGTCTAGAGATCCGCTTTTCAGAAATCTGGCCTTGTGAACATTTTCTATTTCGGCGCTTCGACATTGGGCGGAAGGGGGGGGGGGCGAGGGGGGGGGGCGTCGTGCTCCGGACCTCTGCTCAATGCGACTAGTTGCAGCAGCGCGTCCCATGGGGGACGCCTCCACCTGCGTGAAGCAGGCGCCAAAAGCAGCCAAGATCCACTCCATGGAAGGGGGGGGGAGAGGGAGGTGCGAGGGCCCGCGCCGACCGGCAAAACAATGAATAAGAACACGATCACCTTTGGAGGCCTGAACATGGGCACCAACACCAACGCAAGGGGGTTGCCTCCCTAGGATGAAGACGACCCTAGACTCCGGTGTTTTGGTGGTAACGCTTCGGCCACCTCGGCAGCCAGAACATCACCGCCGTCGCCGAGGTCGGGATCCTCCTCCCTCGGTGGAGGCACACCGCCGAAGTTGGTGCTCAGGGGAACAAAAAGTGGCACAAACATGACAGCTCGGAGGTCCGCGCGGCTTTCTCGGATCGGCGCCGGGGCCCCCCGGCGGCGCCTCCGGCGACGCCCCACTGCGCGCTCCGCGCGCCAGGGAGGGGGGGTCCAGCGCCAGGTCCAGCGCCGAGCGGCGCCCCGCTTGTGGCTGGCCGGGCCCGCTCGCGCCCAACACGCGCCGCAGCCTCCACCGACGCCCGCCGCCCGGAGGCAGCCGCCGGGGCCGCCGCCCCTCCTGCCCACATATCCCTGTCGAGCACTCGCGACGACGCCCGTCACAGGACCCAACGTCCCCCCCACTTCCCGCCCTTGGCGCGGAGCCGTCTGGAGACCAGCCCAATCCTGCCCAGGCATTCCCGCACGGCGCCGGCGCGAGTCATAACATTACTGGGCCCCCCCCCCCTCCCCACCTCCCCGCCCCCAGGTAACGCCCGTCATCGCCGGGCGATGCAAAATGGCGGATGAAGGAAACAACTGTGCAACAACAACGCCCGAATTAGCACGAACCTAATTCCCCCCTCCCTACAGGGCCTCACCATTGGCAAATATTGCGTAAAGATGTTTGGCTCGAGATTATTCTGGCCCCTCTTCGAAGGGAACGCTTGTTCAATAGTATGGCTGGGTTGCGGAGGGGGGTCGTGCGAAGTGGCTCCTACACGTTTGTTGCAGAATCGTTCCCTTCACCAGTCGGGCTGAACTGCCCCCCCCAAACCTGCATGTGAATGCGGATTCCTTTTCTAATCTGAAGATGTGAATCGAACACGGTATGGCACGACGAAGTGCCAGGGGGCCATTCTACCCCCTTTGCGCGGACGCGAAGACGAAAACGAAAACAACGACGACGACGACGACGACGACGACGACGACGACGACGACGACGACGACGACGACGACGAAAATGACGACGAAAATGACGACGAAAATGACGACGACGACGACGACGAGGGCGACAACGACGACCAGATTCGGAACAATCCGCTTTCGCGCACCACAACCCCATGGGTGCTGCCCAGAACTTCAGGGCGGCCTTGGCCTGGCAGGCGCCGGGCGGCAGGTCGCCGCTGCCCGTCCAGCGGCCCAGGGCTTAGCACGACCACTGCGCTACAGTCCCCCTCCCCCTCCTCCTCCTCCTCCAGCTCCTCCTCCTCCTCCTCCTCCTCCTCCTCCTCCTCCGCCTCTCCTCCTCCTTCTCCTCCTCCTCCTCCTCCTCCTCCTCCTCCTCCTCCTACTTTCCTCCTCCTCCTCCTCCTCCTCCTCCTCCTCCTGCCTCCTCCTCCTGCTCCTCCTCCTCCTCTTCCTCCTCCTGCTCCTAGACCTCCTCCTCCTCCTCCGCCGCCTCCTCCTCCTCCGCCTCCTCCTCCTCCTCCTCCTCCCGTCCTGCACCCTCCCCGTGGGAGGAGGCAGGCCCTCGGGGGAGAGAGAGAGAGAGAGGCTCGCACGCACCGGCGAGGGCGGCCGCCTCCTCCTCCAGCTGCGCGCACTCCCCCCGCAGCTGCGCGGCCCGCGACTCGGCGGCGCACGCGGGGGGGGGGCGGCGGGGAGGGGCGGGCGGCGAGGGGCCGGACGCGCGGCTGGCGGCTTCAGAGGGAAGGCACGGCGGGAGGCACACGCCCGAGGGGCTGCGCGCGGCCGCCCCCGCCGCCTGCGCGGGCGAGGGCGCGGCTCGCCACGAGGGTGCACACACGGCGGGCACCCTCCGACGAGCTCTGCGCTGCCGCGTGAGCATAGAAAGAGAGAGAGAGAGAGAGCCTGGGACACGCCACGAAAGTTGGCGGTCGGGAGAATGGGGATGTGGACGGCGTGTCGCGCCGAGGCGTGCTGGGCCAGAGCCGGCGGAGCGACGCGCGAAGCTCAGGTCCCTGGCTGCTGGCACGCAAGACTCAGCGCGGCGAATCCAAAAGTATGACTGGCTCAGTCTGGTGCTGCACCTCTGGGCGCTGGCTGCGCCCTCTTGAAGCGTGAGCATGGAGAGAGAGAGAGAGAGAGAGAGAGCGAGAGCGTGGGATACGCCACGAAAACAGATTCTCAGGCACCCTCCGACGCACCTTGCGCGTACCTTCAGATGGGGTGGCGGTGCAGAAAGCCGCTGGCTCTCAGTGGTGATTTTCACACCGCCTCCCTCCCCTGAGGCCCACGAGCAATCCGCTGGAGGGTGTCTGTGTATGGTATGTATATATTCTGTGTGTAGATATATATATATATATATATAGATTCGTATTTGTTGTGGCGGGCGGGAGTCGGCAGGGCAGCGGCTGGCGGAGGGCGTGCGTTTTACCGTTGGGACGCCGGCAAACCCTCCGCCACACACTCTTTGCAGTTGTGAGCGGCGGAGGCGGCTCCATCCTCGGCTGCACGCAAGGGGTGGCCCTGCGCATCAGCGTGCCCTCCGGTGCGCGGCCGGTCCACCGCTGCTTGCGATGGGGCGCAGCAGCGGCCTGCGTGCCCGGGCCTGGCCCTCCCCTCTCCCCCCGAAGGACGCGCACCCAAAACACTCCGGCGCAGGGCCACCTCACCGTGCAGCCGACATCCGCTGCCACCGGCGCGCCGCCCGGTGCAGCTGCCGCACCGGCGTCCACGGCGCCTGCGTCCGCAGCCGCTGCTCCGCTCGGTGGTTCAAGGATGGGGTCCTGAGGGAGGGGGGCCTCAGGACAGGAAGGGATCCAGGGGTGGCTTTGCATGGTTTGGGCGGCCTCGTCCTTCGCATTAGGTCGGGCGTGTCCTCCTACAGGCGGTATCTGGGACGACAAACAGATGATGGTCAAAACCTGCAGCAGATAATCAAAAAATCGTCCCCAGACCATCTTTTGACTACTGTGAGCATTCCTCCTGTAGAGGGATGTGCCCGACTTCTGACTACCTACCAGACCACCCCAACCCAACCCGAAGACCCGAATTTCGGGTTGGGTGGGGTACGGGTTCCATATGTGTTGTCTCGACGTTCCCCGACCCCCCCCCCCACTGGAAATGGAGGGCAAATTGAGACCTTCGGGTTGGATTAAAATAATTCAGTGGGCGATGAACTTCAGCCCCGTCCTCGGGACCCCCATCGCTCCAGGATCCCACCTTGGAGCCACCGATCCGCCACGCGCGGGGCCCCCGCGCGGCCTCCGCAGCGTGTACAGCCGGCAGACCGTGTAGCCCTTGTTGTCGAACTGCATGGCCTGCGGGGCGAGAGACTTTGTGAGGGGGCCATGGGACACACAAACAAATACGGGACGCACAAAGACATACTAGTACAATGTGTTCTCCTCGGAGACGCGCGTCCGACCCAAACATATATATATATATATATATATATATATACACACACATATATATATATATGTATATATCGTCTGCTCATCTTGTAGTACATCGTTTCCCGAGCGGTGTGGCCAGAAAGCACCCGCCACGACGCATATACTATAAGATTTCTCGGTGCGCGCGTCGCCCCTGGGGGGGGGGGGGGGGGGGCGACGCACACATAGTATTAGTATGTTGGGGCGACGCCGAAAATAGACACAAATAGCAGGATTCCCAATTTTTCCCCATACTTTCTGGGTTTCTGTCTCCCCCTCCCATTTCCCATCCTGTCCCGCATCTTCTGGAGGATCGACGATTCGTTGTGTCTTTGTGTTTTTCCCCCTCCTGAAATCAGGGCGACGAAATCTATACCTGTCCACTGCTCCCTGGCGAGGCCCACCCCGAACCCAGTAGAGGTGTATACGCCACGCCCTCCTGGCTTGGCCAGGAGGGCGTACACCCAACTCCTGGATTCGGGGTGGGCCCGGCCAGGGAGTAGTGGATGCGTGTAGATGTCGTCGCCCGAAGAATCTGCACAGACCGAAACCTTCGAAAGTCCGTGCGGACTTCTTGGATCGGCGCTGGAGCCCCCTGCCTGGCGCGCCGAGCGCGCCAGGGGCGGCGCCGGAGGCGCCGCCAGGTGGGTTCCGCGCCGACCGCGCG